>JAVJIX010000227.1:600000-1057500 GCA_036785185.1 Paratrypauchen microcephalus | reverse complement strand
TGAGGACGACGAGCATGCAGTTGAGCTTCCCTGAGACGGTTTCTGACAGTTTGTGCAGAAATTGTTTGGTTATGCAAACCAATTGTTTCAGCAGCTGTCCGAGTGGCTGGTCTCAGACGATCTTGGAGGTGAACCTGCTGGATGTGGAGGTCCTGGGCTGGTGTGGTTACACGTGGTCTGTGGTTGTGAGGCCGGTTGGATGTACTGCCATATTCTCTGAAACGCCTTTGGAGACGGCTTATGGTGGAGAAATGAACATTCAATTCACGAGCAACAGATCTGGTTGACATTCCTGCTGTCAGCATGCCAATTGCACGCTCCCTCAATGCTTGTGACATCTGTGGCATTTTGCTGTGAGACAAAACTGCACATTTCAGGGTGTCCTTTTATTGTGGGCAGTATAAGGCACGCCTGTGCACTAATCATGATGTCAGATCAGCATCTTGATGTGGCACACCTGTGAGGTGGGACGGATTATCTCAGCAAAGCAGAAGTGCTCACTATCACACATTTAGACAGATTTGTGAACAATGTTTGAGAGAAATGGTAATATTGTGTATCTGGAATGAATTTTAGATCTTTAAGTCCATCTCATGAAAAATGGGAGCAAAAACAAAAGTGTTGCATATTTTTGTTGAGTGTATTTTCTGATTTGTTATAATGTTGTTTCCTCATCAAAAACATACCTGGAGTTGTGTTTTGTTTCATTCACACATGGTTAACTCACAAACCCTGCATATTTAGACTGAGTTCTTCCCTCAAACATAAAACACTGTGTTCCACCTTGCGATATTTTATGTGGTAATACAGGAAGTGCTCCAGTGTGTTTTTAAACTCTACACCCCTTCACTAGAATCACTTGGATAATTTTAGCACTGGAATTTCCAATCTCTACTGAACAAAAGTTAAAAGGCAACTGTTAACTTGAAAACTACCGCTACGTGACATCATAAGGTGGATGTAGACAGAAATAAAGGATTTCTCAAACATGTGTGGATGAAATAAAACACAACTCCAGGTATGTTTTTGATTAAGTAACATCACAGGTAATTATAACATGACTTAACGCTTACAAGAGTTCATTTTGCATAATGGACTTTTAATGACCTTTAAATATACAGTAGATCTATTAAATTTGGCTTTATCCCTGTACAGCTCTTCAGCGTTTATCTATTGGTTTATGTAGGCGTGCATTTATGGAAAGACCCTGGGGTGGTATTATGGGCCTTTCAAGTGGCATGGGTAACGCAGGTCATGCCCTTTGAAATCCTCCTTTCAGATTTATCCAGCGCATATGAGCCAACCCTTAAGGTATTTCTCTGCGCTGCGTCTCTCTCACCTCATCCCTCCACTTGGTATTCCTCGGTTTTTCCAGAAAACATGAGTCTCATCAAAAGGCCGGCACTTTGATCAGCTCTTCAAAGCCTGTGTCATCAAAGTCTCTCAGGTCAGATATGAGCTGGAGAGACGGAGAGGGAGAGAGGAATCCTGCTAACGGCTTTGGGTTACGGCCAGAACGCGCGCTATAACAGGTCGCTAATTACTAATTACTACAGTGGAAAATGTCAGCAACTGAGCCACGTTTAGACGAGCTGCGAAGCGCTGTGGTTTAGTGTTAAAACGCAAATACGACAGGCGTGACAGGGACTTTACATCTGGAGTTATTATCATACAGAGAGATGAGGCAAGACGGGCATCATAAGTAGCAAGTAACAAAGGAAAAGTAGTAAAGTAGTCATAGTCATAGTCATAGTTTGCTTTATTGTCGAAAACAATCATGTACATAGAGTGAATTCGAAATTTCGTTTCCCCACTAACCAGGCAGGACAGTGATAGAGTGGGCCGCGCGCCGCCGACTGGGAGATGCAGAGTAGAAAAGATGCAATACACTCAGTGACAATTTTACAATATGTAATGACAGAAAAACAATTGGAGATATAACATACGGTGATCTTTTTTTTTGGCAACAGAAGGAAGGGTGTGGGGGGGATCAGATTGGAAATCAATGAAATTGATTGAACCGAGAGCAGAGATCAGACCTTTCTAAAAGACAGGGAACATTTTACTCAATCGTGTCAGTGTCAGTGTGAGCGAATCTATGTTGTTCTTTTGATATCATGTGCTGTGTCCTTGGAGTGTCCAGTGCAAGAGCCAGAGTCAGGGAGGCGAAGTCAAAACACAGATAACTGTTGGAGACAGGGAGACATCATTTGCAAAGGGATTAATTTAGCATGATGAAATACATTTTTAGAGACCCAGGTGAAGAATTTAGATTGAGCTTGGGTTTTGCCAGACCCCCATCTTAATATCCCCATGAAGATTCATGAGAGATCTCATTAGTTCCTCTTGGCGCACAGACTGCGCTGTGTTGGCTTTACACAGTTCTGTAAGCATGCCCATGATGATATCCAAATGTTGAGATGTTTCCTTCGGCTGAAATCCTTCCAAAAGGTCCTCAACCTGTCCCACTTTCTGATGTAATCCTTTCACGAGAACTCCCACGGCTTCACAGTGGCTCGAAATTGCTGCAGACAGCTTGGGGGACTGTACTTACTTTACTTTAAGTACCGTACTTAACTACATTTTCGGAATCTGTATTTTATTTAAAGGTGCACTGTGTAACATTTTGGTTGGTGGGGGTCACCTGGTTGTTTCTATGGAGATGTCATTGCGCTGCTTTGAATGTACCACAGTATGACGGTAAACAGCTCTACCTTACATTTATTAAATTACAGGTGGTTTTATAGCTCAAAAACACCTAGAAAAACAGGCATTCTGACTGTGAGCAGGGTCGCCTCTCCACAGATCTGACCTGTAACTTCATTTGGTTTGGTCTCCATAAAGATAGAAAAGTTTTATTACCATACTGTAAAAATTCCATCTCTTGAATCTATGTATTATTCACTGTAAACTGGAATATCGACAAAAAATGTTTTTATATACAGATTCTATATTCTGTAATAGAAACAGGTGAAGAATGGAGGGACTGAGCTGTCCCCCAGGCTTTTCTTTAGTTTAAACACAGTAATCTTTCATAACACCACTGCATATCACAACCAAAGCAGATAAAGCCGTGCCGAACAAGATGTAACAGAGGAGGTTTTGGTTGGAGGATAATGGAGGAATAAAACGTGAAATGATCTACATGGATAAATGCCCTCCCAGATTCAACAGACTTTTAAAGAGACAAATTCTTTTGTAATGTATCTGAAGCCACTCAGTGCATTACTTCTGTTCTCCCACTGCTGAAATATGACTGCTTTGTCACCTAAGGCTGCCAGTGCTAACCATTTGCTTAATATAGGAGGGAGTGCACAGCCAAAGAGCAAGAAAGGAAGCACTAAACGACCTGATGGAGACAGAGAGATGGAGAGATAGTGCGAAAGGGGGGTGGGGTGGGGGTGGGGGTGGGGGTGGCTTGTGCAGAACAGTGCCATCTGCATGTGAATGAGTCTCACCCGAGGACATCTCTTTTGGAGAAATTAATGATGGTAGGAAGAGCAGAAGAGAGACGGTGTAGAAATTGTCTCCTGTCAACCTGGAGACTGACTGCACTGACGGTGTACTTTTTAGTCAGGATAATATTAATTATTAGTAATACACACATTGCGTGTGTATATATGACATTACAGAAATAAAAAGGCTTAAAGGGGTGTAGTGTACAGTTAAATAGTACAGTACAATTAACTTTCATGTTTTTGGAGGAATAAGAAACTGGCACGGTGGCTGAGTGGCTAGCACTCAGTTCTGGGTTCGATCCCCATGTTGGTATAGCCGTAAGATTCGGATCGTCCGGGCCTTTCTGTGTGGAGTTTGCATGTTCTCCCCGTGTCTGGGTGGAGCAAGATCATGGAGATGGTCCCCGGGCGCAGTCATGTAGAATATAGAATAGAATATTTATTTAGAATATTTATTTATTGTCATTGTCACAAGTACAACGAAATTTGTCCTCTGCATTTAACCCATCCTGTCATCAGGAGCAGTGGGCAGCACATTACTGCGCCCGGGGACCATCTCCATGATCTTGCTTCAGCTTGGTCAGGACTTCAGCTGGAGAATCCTCCCACAGGTGGCCCACATCACAACGGGCCTCGATGTATCTTCTGCCATGGGGGCTACCAGTGTCCGCAGACACTGGGGGCGAGGTGGGGTTAAGTGTCTTGCCCAAGGACACAACGGCAGCGCTCATCTGTGGGAGCTTGGATCACATGTGGTCAAGAGCGGGATGTGCTGCCCACTGCTCCTAATAACAGGATGGGTCAAATGCAGAGGACAATTTCTACTGTGTGAGATCAATAAAATCAATCTTCTTTTTCTTCTTACTTACTCTATAGCCTGATCGTAACCGGAAGAACATGCAAATGCCTTCCCAGTTTGTATTCCATGTTGTAGAAGTTAAAATAATGTGTATAGAAAAAAGTACTTTAAAATGACTTTTCCAGACGTCGTTTTATTTTATTTTATTTGTACCTTTTTCCAATAATGAAATGAGTATTAGAGCTCCCTCTCCTGACATCATTATACATGAGCCATGAAAAAAGCCTTTTAGCAGCATCTGTTCATCTACTGTATATACTCACATTCTCAGGGCAGAACAGGATGTTCGACTGTCAAATCTGAACTGATCGGAAAAGGATAAAAATAGGTTGTTGTTAATGTTTTTGTTCTTCTTTGTTATTATATTTATTGTGATGTGTGAGCTATGGTGTCAAAATCATTTCCCTTGTGGATCAATACATTTTATCTAAGTCTAGATTTAGTATTTTTGTATTTCTGTCCTAATTCAGTTAATCAAAACACTTTAACCTTTTTCACTTTCTGAGGTTTTTGAACCCCCCCCCCCATCCCCCATGGCTAAAAGTTGCAAAATGTCTAAACTGAGCATTTGCGATCCTTTTCTGCGTTAGAAAAAAACACAGCTGAAACGGGCGATTCTGAACAAGGCACCTTATTGACGTCAGATCGAAAAATGCAGCTCCACCCCCGTCTGTGTCTACTCAGCGTCTCTGTAAATCACGCCCAGAGAGTTTGGACTGCGAATGCGCTAGGCAATGCGAAATGCGTTTTTTTATTTGCCTGGAGGCACGTCCGAGTGTTTCTAGGCTCGGAAGTCCTTTATCTGAGCCTCTGGACCTTTGAACAGCAGTGGTTTAATTTTATTTTTGTGGAAATGTGTTTTTTTCATTGAAAAGGCTCTCCTTTCCTCCTCCGCTCTTAAAACGCGAAAATGGACACAGGCACAGCTGAGAGCTGAGAGCGGAGAGTTTGGCCACGCCCCCACCCTCTACTATAGGCCATCTCTTTCCTCCTCATTTGCATTCAAGCAACAAGTCCCATAATGGACTGTTCAGAGAGAGAAAAATTACTCTTTCTCATCTTATCTCTGTTTCTCATGCACTGAGTGTTGATTTTGAAGAAGGATTCATTTACAGTATTAGGGAACCATTAAGGAGCCATATAAAAGCATCAAGAAGTACCATGTCATGGGATCTTTAAGTTCAACATAAGTATAGTGGTCAGTCGAGTTTCTGGAACTTTGGACATTATGCAAAGTTACAAAGAATGCCCAGCAATCTATAACAACAATGCTCTGAGCCGCCCTTTCACACTGCAATCCCATGTGTGCACACCTGTTTTACTACGGAGGTCTGTCATTATTTCAACAGGAGTAGTTATTTGGTGAAAAAGGTCATAATCAGAGAACAAGAAAACTAGATTGAATGAATTTCAGTCCATGAATCGGTTAAAATTTCATAATCTAGAGATCGAAAGGTTAGGGTTGGTCTGGAAATTGCTGAAGGCTGTGTACCTGCGTGCTTAAATATAAGTAACCCAGAACAGGATAATGTAATATAATCAACCTTGCATTGTGGCTGGATCCATTCTTCTTCAATAAGTCATTATTTCTTTTGTAGGTTTGCATCAGAACCATTTCAGTCTCATATTTAACAGAAGTCACACTGAACCTTCTGGCAATGAAATTTGTGGAAAAGATCAACCTTTCTGACACTCACATGTGTGGGTTTAATAGCAGATGAGACAAAAGTGATGTACCAGCCCACCAGAAGAGTTACATATTGTACCTTTAAATGAAAACACTGTTATTGAAATTACATTAAAAGGGCCAAATTACTCTATTTTCTGATCTATGTTTTTATGTTGTTTCCTCGTTAAAAACATTTTGTTGTATTAAGTTTCATTCACACATGTTTAACACACAAACCCTGCAGATTTAGGCTGAGTTCTTCTCTCAAACAGAAAACACACATGTGGTAATACAGGGAAAGAGTAATACAGGGTGTATTTAAACTCCACACACCTTCGCTAGAATCATTTGGATAAATTCAGCCCTGGAATTGCCAATCTCGACTAAAGAGGAGGATTTTCAGAGGATTTTCAGACAATATGAAATCGCAGTCTATTTCAAACCCACAAACACTTTAAGACAAAAACTCGTCCACCCAAAGGACAAAACACCGAGCCACAAACAAAGCAATGTGGTCTACTCCATTCAGTGTAGTGAAGACTGCAGTGAGCGCTACACTGGAGAAACAAAACAGCCACTTCACAAGAGGATGTACCAACACAGACGTGAGAGCCAGAGCGGACCTTCATCTGACATACATCTCCACCTAGAAGCCACGGGCCATTCATTTGAGGACACTGAGGTACAGATCTTGGCCAGAGAAAATAACTGGTTTGAGAGGGGGGTTAAAGAGGCTATTTTTGTCAAGAAAGAGAATCCTTCCTTGAACAGAAATGGAGGTAATAATAATAATTCATAGCATTTATATAGCGCCTTTACAGTTCATTGTTCATTCGCTCAACACTTGGTGGTGGTGAGCTACTTTCTGTAGCCACAGCTGCCCTGGGGCAGACTGACGGAAGCGAGGCTGCCAATCTGCGCCATCTGACCACCTCCAACACTCACGCACACACCACTTTCATACTAGGCAATGTGGGTGAAGTGTCTTGCCTAAGGACACAACAACATTTTTTGTGACTGTCGCCCCCCTGTGGCACCTGGAATTCCCACTGGTCTCCCATCCAAGTACTAACCAGGGCCTGCCTTGCTGAGCTTCTGAGATCTGACGAGAACAGGCTTTGACAAGTAGGTATGGCCACAGATGTAATTTGTCTCCCATCTCTATTCTCAAACCTAAATCAAAACAAACAAACAAAGAAAAAAATAGGACAGCAGGTCAGGTCCAGAGGTGTGAAAACACCCATTATGGCCCTGAATGGCTATGCTAACAAGATCCCACACTCAACCCTACTGCATATCTAATAGGCTTACCTAACTAACAGAAGCTGTAAACAAATAGGTGTGATAGTTTCATAATAATTTCATTGTAGTAGCTCCTCCCTGCAGGCAGATATACGCAGTGTCCACCAGCACTCTAGCCAGAACTGAAGAAGCAGTTTGGATGAGCTGTGAAACGTATTCGACCAAATAAACGTTTGTCCAGTTGACAAATTGAATTTCTCCTTTTGCCATGAATTCTACCTGGACGACTGAGGGATTCTACACAAATCTCTACCAAACAAAAAAAAAAAAAATGTAGCTGTTAACTTGCAAATGACCACTACATGACATCACAAAGTGGAACAGAACATTTTGAGCTTTAGAGATGCAGACAGTCTAATAATAAAGGATTATTCAAACATGTGTGAATGAAACAAAACGTAGGCTTAAAGCTCACAAGAGTCAATTTTGCTTAAAGGGATATGCCACCCACAGGTCAAACTTGGGCATCTCCCCACAGTCCAGAGACTAAAATAAGTGGTGGAAAGCGTTTTTCTGGTGACCCAGCCATTGTCCGAGTCTGTCAGCACTGACCGCCGCGGTATCTATTTCCTGGTTTCGTGCCGGTGTACCTCACGAGTCATGGCTGAGGCGAGCAGTGAGGAGGGGAGGAGATGTGCCTCCCCTCGGGACGGCACGCAATCTGAGCGCATGAACGAACGCAGGCAAGAGCCGCGGTGGTTTAATCCTGGTTTAGACCTGGTTTAGACCTGGTCTAGAGGAGGCACGGTTTAAGCACGGGTCTCGTGCTCGCAGCCCCGCGCCGGGTCATGCTGCGCTATCACCAGTGTTGGGAGTAACTTACAAAAGTAATTAATTACTGTAATGCATTACTTTTTGGTGTAACGCAGTAATGTAACGCATTACAGGGAAGAAAATCGGTAATATATTACTCGTTACAATGCCAGTAATGCACATTACAATGCATTTTTAACCTGCTTTGGTTTTGTGGGTTTTGCGTTTTCTTCATACAAAGTTCGCGGATCACCGCGAGATCAGCTTCTGAATCTGATAAGTCCGCACAGAACATTACATTTCATACAAAGTTCCGTGAGATCAGCTAGTGACCATTCCATTTCCTTTTACTTCGTCTGGAACTGGCAGACTGACAAAGGATGACAGAACCAGAAGAATCAGATAGTGCTAGCTCCTTTTCAAGATGGGCATACACCCACTACTCTCACTTCGTTCAAAATAAGGACTCCAAGAACATTTTAGTTTAGTCAACCTTGTTACACCTGTGGTGTTCCCGGTCAAAAGTGACCGCCATAGGAAATGAATGGGTATCCAGAGTAAATTCATTCAACATACAGAAAACATCCCCATACACACTGCCCCAGCACACTCTCACACACACACACACACACACACACACACACACACACACACACACACACACACACACACACACACACACACACACACACACGCACACACGCACACACACACACACACACACACACACACACAGGAGCAGCTATGCCTGGGATATGCAGGTGTACATGGGGAAACCCAGTACTGGAAGGGCCGATAAAAAACAGGGCATGCGTGTTGTGCTGGACATGACAACCGGTCTCCAAGGGCATAATATCACACGTGACAACTTCTTCACATCACATGCTCTTGGTCAGGAGCTACTGAAAAGAAAGCTCACCATGGTAGGGACAGTGAGGAAGAACAAGCCCGAACCTCCCCCTGCGCTGGTATCGACCAGAGGAAGACAGGCACTCTCATCACAATTTGCATTCACTGACACTCACACTCTTGTGTCATACGTTCCCAAGAAGAACAGAAATGTCATCCTGATGAGCACAGTACACAAAGACACCGCTGTCAGCACCACAGAGGACAGGAAGCCCCTGATGATCCAGGACTACAACAAGAACAAGGGAGGCGTTGACTGCCTTGATAAGGTAATGTAAAGTCTCATCAGGCATTTTATTTTATTTTTATCTAGGTGAATCATAGCATTTTGTGTACGACAGATTGAATATTGTTCCTAATCTCTTATTATTTTTTGTTCCTTTATTGAAGCTTACTTGTACATACACCTGTAAGCGGATGACGGCTCTCTGGCCTGTGGCACTATTCCACAACATCCTGGATGTGTCAGCTTTCAACGCGTATGTGGTGTGGACAGCAATCGACCCAACCTGAAATCAGGGGAAAAGTTTCAAGAGGAGACATTTCCTCACAGAGCTGGGGAAAGCTTTGGTGACTCCTCTTATCAAAGATCAAAGTCTTATACAGCGACGCCAGCACATTCCCCGCACACCAGCCTCCACCAGTCTGGTTAGGAGCATGCAAACTCCAGCCGCTGCCCTGGCTGCTCTCCCCCAACAAGGACATGGGCAGAAAAGGAAGCGTTGTGGCCTCTGTGCCCCTAGAGACATCAAAACGGGCCTGACATGCTGCAAATGTCATGCTTATGTTTGTAAGGCCCACTCTGACCTGAGTGTCACATGCCACTCATGTGCATGAATACACACGCACACACACACACACACACATACACACACACACACACACACACACACACACACACACACACACACACACACACACACACACACACCCTGTTGAGTTTGATGTTTGGTTTTCCATTTATTTTTTGTATTATATGTTCATTTTGTAGTTCATTTTCAGTGCCCAATTGTATTTTCACTGATGTTATTTAATGTTTACTTCTATAAATTGTTGTTAGACACTACTTTGAAACATTGTTCTCAACTAAAGAATGTTTAATAAAAAAATTGGTGGTGAAAAAAAAATGTTTTGTGCTCATTTAAGAGCAGTTAAAACAGACCGGTCAATTTTGACCGGGAACACTAAAGTAGGGGGCTGGAGGCGAACACGACCGGAGGGTTAATGCACACTGTGTGTGAATCCCAAACCTCTTTCCACGTCGAAATGCAGTACAAGCAATTTGACAAAGCACTTGCAGAGGTGCCATAGCACCACGAAATTAGTCAGGAAAGGAGGGGATGGGACAGGGAACAATACAACCCCAACAAAGCAGCCGAAACTGATGTTGACCCGACTAGAGAATCTCCAGCCACGACAGGTGAGAAGGCTCGTTGCTGAGTATACTGTGGAAGACATGCTGCCACTCTCCACGGTGGAGTCGCCCGCTTTCAGAAAAATTATCTCCAAGATCCCGGTCGCTGCTAGCAACAGAGGGCAATACAGCTGGAACTATCTTAATAGCTATACATATGGGCTATATTCACAGATGTGTATACCAAATGTGAAAATGCCATTTGCTACAGAATTGAAGAGGATGGCAGTGAACAGGTGCTGGAGTGCATGGTAAGGTGTGGCAAGAAGGGAAAGGACGATTTATTTTTTGGTATTGTAAGCGGGTAAGAAGCAATTACTGAACATGTTGGTTTTCAGTCTGCAGCTCCCAAAACCTCCTGGACGGCAGGTGAAAGTCATGACACATGACAGATTTGCACTGTAGATGCCAAATCCTTATTTAATTTTGGCGAGAGTAACTAAAGTAATGCAAAAGTAGTGTAATGCCTTACTTTTTATTTAGAGTAATATTGTAATGTAAGGCATTACTTTAAAATGACAGTAACAAGTAATAAGTAGTGCATTACAGTTTTTGAGTAACTTGCCCAACACTGGCTATCACACACGTGTCCGCGTGCAGTCTTCTCCGCCCTCCCCACGTTTCACTATTAATACATTTTGTTGAAAATCTATGAAAGTTTGAGTGTTTAAACGAGAGACAAATGTGAGAAAAGTTTAAATCCAGTCTGAGAAAAGCGTATAATGTGTGACTGAGCGCGCATTATTTGAATTTGTGAGATTTCGCGTTTCGTATCTTGAATTTTCTTTCGTATCTAGAGACCAAAATTTACCATGAAGGCGTTTCGTAACTTGAAATTTTCGTTTGTTGGGTCTTTCGTAAGGTGAGGTACCACTGTATCTCCCTTACATTTGTTCAATTAAATGTGTTTTATAGTTCAAAAATACCTTAAAAACAAGAATTCTTACGATGTGCAGGCTTGCTTCTCCATAGATCTGATCATTAAGCTGGCTCCAATGTAGTTACTGAGTTTATTTCCATACAGTGGAATATTCTGGGAAAAAACATCTCCAGGGAGACAAGCAGATGGCAGACCCTTCACCAGAGAAGTTACACATTGCACCTTCAACCATCTTAAATAATTGTAAAAATAATGAAATAAACACAAATTTGCTTTGCTAAACTTTAACAATAGTAAATAAGACATTTAATTTCACACATTCACAACATTAAATCCTTGCTATTAACGCATGTTCCTCAGACTTGGCCTTGAGGCTGCATGTATCTGTGTATGGACGGGTTTTGGCCCACAGCTCCTAACTCAGTCATGCTGACAATAAGGCTTCATACTAAACCTCGCCAAGTCCAATTAACAAGGCCTGTTACCATCTTCTATTCAAAGGAGCCACACACTGGGCTTTCACTGGGGACCAGAACCTCCCAGACGTAATGCGCAGAGACAAATGGTGTTTTCTACTTCCACGATCTGTTTTGGAGAGAAATGGAGGTGACAGGGAAAAGTACTGGCAAATCCCGATGTCGCAATAGCACCCACAATCCTCTGCTTCCTTCAGAATGTGCCTGTATGTCTCCTCTTTATGTTGACAAAAACTTCAGTCTCCTCTAACACTGTCTGTAACTTACAGTGGAGAAACAAACTTTGGGCAGGATCGGATGCACCGAGGCTGTTTCAATATGACTATGGAGATCTACGTAGTGTATTATTTTCTACTACAGTAAGAATCAGATTTATTGTCATTAAATGAGTATATATAGCCAGTTACCCTTGTTTGGAGTTACCAGAGCTAAAGATTCAAACCACTCATTTTGACCTTTAACCAGCTTTTTAATATAAGTTTTAAGTTTCACTTAATGGCAAGGAGAAAAGCAAAAAGACTGAATGATTACAGTGTTATAGTAGACTGAAGATAATTTAAGGACCTAAAAAATTAGCTTTTTGTCATGATATGAAAAATATATTTTAATTATTGTATAAGTAAATATCACAATTTCACAATAATTCATGATTATTGACCTCATACTTTACAGTAGTGAAATCCTTTACTTTTTATTTGCATTGACTCACAGATTCCTCAAGTGTGCGACTAGTAGGGATGTCAACAATTAATCGACTTACGATTGATTGTCGATCAAGACGTTGGTCGACCAAATGCATTAATTGTAATTAATCGCTAATCGCAGACACGCGCACCCGCGTGGTCACGAAACAAGGCAACTGAGCACCGCGCTGCGCCAAGCTCGACTCACAGCCGGCTGCAGGCGCCAACGGCACTGCCCGCTGTACGCACGGGCCTGAGCACGAGATCGAACCGTGGCGCCCGGTGTACTGCCGGAATGCGTAGTCTCAGCCCGAGCCACAAACCAGCCGCACGAAACCAGCAGCGGCACGTGGTGGTTTAATCCTGGTTTAGTCCAGGTTTAGACCTGGTTTAGACCTGGTTTAGTCCAGGCCCAGTCCAGGTTTAGACCTGGTTTAGTTCTGGTCTAGACCTGGTTTAGTCCACGTTTAGTCCTGGTCTAGTCTCTTAGCCAATCAGGACAGAACACAATGTTACACTATAAAAAAATGTTACACTATAAAAAAAATAATAATAAAAAAATCTGCGAACCGTGATAGAGCGAGGGATTACTGTATTTTGTTATTCAGCATCAATACATTTGTCTGCTTTTTACTAAGGAATAATTAATTGAGGAATATACAATATAATAATACTATGATATATTTATGACTCAGTGTTATGTTACTATAGCTTATATTCTTAAAGACCCTATTGAAACACTCAAATTCAGGTGAAAAACGCCACTTATCAGTTAATCGTTAATCGATTGATAAGGTCAATCAACTATCAATTAATGAATTAATCGATAATTTGCATCCCTAGAGACTAGCTTTATGAAATCTGAATAATGAAACAAAAGTTAATGTGACAACAGCAATATACATTTAATTAGCATTTTTGGGGGAATAGATTGACTTCAACAACTTTAATCATACATTTTAAAGTTGGTTGATGATGTTAATGTCTTTGTTGGGTGGTTAAAAACGGCAGCACTGAGGCCCTGCCTGTATGTAGTGAATCTCTTGGCAGACCAACATTCACATCTATCATCAGAGCTGAACAGTTTAACACCGAGCCTGTTGGACTGCCCCGGCGCATGTCCTGACTGCTTGTTAAATCCCGCACAGGCACGAGGTGGAAACCGTTTTGATACAAATGACCCCGTGTGCTGTAGCTGCAAGAACAAAGCTTCTCATGATAAGTATACCACACACCCAGAGCCCCATCGACAAACAGGCAAAGCAGTCAATCGGTCAAAGAGTTAAGTGTTGCTAAATGAAGTGGGCCAAGAAGGGATTAGTTAGCATTCATGTCAGGGAGGCTAAAACACAAGAGACCAGGAGAAAAAACACTGCGGGCTGTTAGTGGGGTCTCTCTCTAATAAAGAATGGAACCTATGGAGCCCTTCTAGGTCAAAATGTAGCGTGGATCAATCAAAAGCACACAAGCAGCACTCCCTCGGGCATGGCCACAGGTGGTACAAACTAGAAGAGAGAAAGACGCCCTGCCAAACTGCCTTTAATCCCTGCCCACATCACTAAGCACCGGCTCTGCTCAAGACCAGGGGGCGCACCTGTGTTCTCAGGGTCAGGCCTCCCGCTGTCCGCACACTCTCCACAGGAAAAAAGACTTTGGAGAAACGCTGGAGTTTGTCAGTTCAGCAGAAAGCAAATACCGACTTTAAAAGGTGCACTAGGAGGGGGTCCGCAAACTGTTTGTCTCCATGGAGATGTATTTTTGAGCAACAGAAACACCCATAATGAACAAATGCTAGATGGATATGTTTAATGTCATACCATGGAACATTCCAGGGAAAGCAATAACATCTCCATGGAGACAAGAAAGTAGCAGACCCTACACCAGAAAAATTGCGCACTGCACCTTTAAAGGGACAGTGTGTAAGATTTTTACCCGTTAATTACAGAAATTGAAGATACCCATTCAAAAATACATTGTTTTCCAAGCCTTTTCACTTCCATCATGAAATCAAAGTATTCTTTTGGACTTAGATATACCTGCATAAAAGGGGGATCTTCCCCATGCAGAGGCAGCCATTTTGAATACGAGAGCCGCAGAAGGACATTTGGGCTCCGCCTTCGCCTTTGGCAAGGCTCGTGACGCGTTTGGATAAACAATGACAAGCATGCTGCTGGATCAGACGTCGTAATGGATCTAACACATGTTTTGGACTAAATTGTTTTACTGGATTTTATTCGCTGGATCCTTACGGACAAATTGAGACCAAGTTTATGGTGAAATACTGAGTTTGACCTGTGCAAAGCATTCAAGGTAAGCAAAGTAACAAACCTCGTTTTTCCGTATAAAAGCCCCATGTGCTCGGGGAGTGATTGTTGTGCAGGGAAATGAATTGCATAGTCAAAAAGAGGAGACTGTAAGGTTTCATTTGATGTGTAGATTGACATGGTACACGATCGGGAATGTGTGTTTTCATGCGGAAAAAAAAAAACAGTGAACGGGACCGCGTTTTATTTATACAGTAGCGCCGGGTGAGCTTCACGCGTTCGTGCGCGGGTACGCGAGCTGTCCGCGTTACGGCGCGCCCGGGTGACCTTCGAGGTCTGCCGTAGCTAAAACAGGAAGTGCAATAGCACCATCCACCTATGCTCCACCAATCCTACACACTGGGGCTTTAATGCTTTTGTTTAAATTGTCCACAAACTAATCTGTCTTACATTTATTAAACTGCATGTGCTTCATTGCTCAAAAATACCTTAAAACACATTCATTCTTACTGTGAGGTCGCCTCTCCACAAATCTAACCTATAATCTGGATGTCAAGTCTCCATGGAGATTCTAATGTTTATGTGGAAAATTCAGGAACATCTCCATAGAGACAAGTTACACAGTGTAAAATTGAACACCAAACAGCAGTTGATGCAAAATCTCAGAGGTTTTATGTTGTCCTGAACTCATTATAAAAATACATTAATTGATATCATGTTTTTAATGTCTCTTTTGATCATATTTCGGTCCCTGCAGACATTTCCCAGTGAAACGTGTTAATGTGATCTGTGTTGTCCCAGTTCAAACCAAACAGCATGTCTCCTCTTTGTTTTTCATCTATGTCTATACTTAGCAGCTTTTCCCTGACCTCATTCTGATGAATTATGCATTAACTTCGAGGTCATTGTTCATTTTAAGTCACACACTTTTAACTATGCCTCGACGCTTTGTTTTACAGGGCATTTGTTATGTTGTCGTTGTCGTTGTTTTGTTCTTGTTATTTTCCAAGAACAATGTACATTTGAATAAATAATATATGATGTAATTTTTGAAGTTAGAAGATGCTCAGGGAAGTTATTTTGTGTAATATATAAATGAAAAGTAGTGTGCCTCATTTGGCCTTTGGAACAGAGTGCGACTATGTGAGAAGATATGGGAATTCCTTATGGATTTACATTGACTGAACCATGTGTATATGTGTATTCCCCAAGTTATCCAGATAGGTTCAATTGCAAAGAAAATGAACAGTTTTTTTACAAGTATGTTTCACCACTAACAACAGACTGTAAACAACTAGTGGTAGTTTCAGTAAATACAGCTCCTTCCTTCAAACAGACATAAGGCAGTGACTTACCAGTTTTCTGTCAGAACTGAAGAATTCTCTTGGACGACTGGTGAAATGTATTCACGCCAAAAACATAAAAATAATAAGTTCTTTTGCGAATGACTAAACCAGTGACACTAAACCTTTTGTAGTTGTTTTAAAGGAAAATTAACGTTTTTTTTTTACAATCTGAGCCTTCTTTCGGCAATAAAACAAGTAGTTTTACTCACCCATAGCAGTTTGGTGTCAATTGGAGCAGTATCGCAGAACTTATGTTGAGCCGTTCTGTTCTACTAATGGTCCTGTATCCGTTAGCGTGAGTGTTTGGGGCATTACTTTGCGGTGTCCAAATAACACAAACTTTAGCACTTTTCAAATCACAGAAGATCGCTGTGTCAGCGTAGACTTTTAGTGGATTCCAAAACGGCCTGAAACCCGATATCCAGCTATAGTTTCATTTGATGACGTCATCAGACAGGACAGTGCGCATGCGTGAACTCAGCTGTTTTGTAAACACCGCTAGTCCGAAATAAGCTAACACCGCTCTGAACTTTACTTTTCTGTTGCGATATCGGGTTTCAGGCCATTTTGGAATCCACTAAAAGTCTACCCTGACACAGCGATCTTCTGTGATTTGAAAAGTGCTAAAGTTTGTGTTATTTGGACACCGCAAATCAGTGCCCCGAGCACTCACGCTAACGGATACGGGATCATTAGTAGAACAGAACGGCTCAACATAAGTTCTGCGATACTGCTCCAATTGACACCAAACTGCTATGGGTGAGTAAAACTACTTGTTTTATTGCCGAAAGAAGGCTCAGATTGTAAAAAAACGTTAATTTTCCTTTAACAATGCATTTTCTCACAATATTGATAGTTTGCACTGACATCACGCTGAGGGTGTCTTGCATGTATGTATATGTCAGAATATTCAGCAGTTACCACGGTAACACAATGCACACATTAGTTAACTCAGCCAGATAAGTTTTAGATGGTCTGAAAACTCAAGAAAAATGCAAACACAGCCTGCGATAAATCAACAAATGAACTACTGTTAGGAGGGACTATAGCTTCAACTAAAACAAAATTAACTAAAGCCTTAAACATCCATGGATAGCCAAAAAAGTGTCAGCATATAAGTAGATTACACCTTGTACCTGAGTTAGTATTCCAATCAGATCAGTTGGTATTACAATGATTTCTTTTTTCAGGACAGCTACGAAAACAAATTAAACCTTGGTCTGAAAAAAGAATAAATTAAAATAAAATAAATGCATTTGAGTTGTGGTAGGGTTAAACTACACTGTCTGGCTATGTGCATGAACTTGGCCATAGCTTTAGCTGACAGTGTTTGCCTCTACACACAGCAGCAGAGAGAAGGTCTGAATCAGGGCTTTCAGTAATCAGTGTCACATTGTCTGGAGCAGCCTTTGACTAATGAGAGGTGCTGACAGGCTGCAGTAGCCCTCTCTTACTCCCATGGCTCTGCGGCTCCATACTTCCCTTCCACTCTCTCCATCCTTTCTCCTTCTCCTCTCCTCTCTCCTTCCTCTCCTCTCCTTCGTCAGCCCGAGCAATGACCAGTGGAGCGCCCCAAGGACACCTCCAGGCAGTCCATACAGTGACAAATTGACCACCAGGGACAGTACGCCTCAAAATTGCCTTGGAGATGAAGAGGTTTTGAATGTTCCACTCTTCCCATAGGAGCCGAGAGAGCAGGTCCTGTCCCGATGACAAAGGCAGAAAATGGGAGGAGAATGTCACTATGTCAACAAATAAGCAGAATTGTAAGTGAAAGGGAGGCAGGGCCAACATCTGAGGAGGCAGAGCTGAGGATTAATAGAAAAAGCTAAAATAGCTAACAGTGTACGAGTGACACGACAGCCATTCAGCATGTTGTGGCTCAAAGGCCAAGAGAAGGAATCTGCCCGTGACATTGTGTGGAGCTCAGCTAAAATTCAACAGAGACGACCTCCACAGGGGTGTGGATAATCTTTTAAAATCACAAACCCACTGACAGTCCGTGGGATGTGCAGCTTAAGCAGTTCATATACAGTGGATGTGGACAGTGCGACTGACCTTGGCACTGAAACCTATACTCATGTCAGTTCATAGCACGCGTCTCATTCCCAGGTTCATAGGTTTCCAATGTGTGCCAGTATGATAAGAGAAAGATTGAGCAGTGTCCACCAAGAGTTCAATATGAAAGGGTCACAGGAGATCAATATTTGCAGGTATGAACTGATCATTCTTGTTTACGGTCACAAAGAAGTCATCGAGAAGTCCTTGCAATCCTTGGATCGATGGAAATACAGTTATAGAAGGCCAAACACACCTATACAGTCACCAGGTATGTCACTCATGAAGGTGACTCATTTTGATAGACTATGCCTTTGTGTGTGAGTGGAGTTTATTTTATTTTATTTATTTATTTTTTTTTGGGGGGGGGGGTCACACATCACGGTATATTAGAATAACAAAGAGAAAAATATCAATCATAATAATAAATTCAAAATAAGTACCAAAAATAACAATAGACTGGTGTCAAATAAGACATAATTATGTAAACGTATATGTACGGGGAAAATCTAGTAATACAAGTATGTCTCTGAGCTGTATCTGATGGAACCCAGAAGTGTTCCTCTGTTTTTCTGAAGGCCACTAAGCATCATACTTTTAGCTCACAGATTTGCTTTACTCTTTCTCTCTTTCTTTCTTTTCACTTTCTTTAGAATATAAGTTACTTTTCTACAACATGGTTAGGTGTCCAAAAGTGTCTTTTACAGTTTTGTTTATTAATTTTATATCTTTTTTTAAATGGCTTTATTTTATTTATTGTTTTTAGAATTTATTTGTATTGTTTTAGGAGCGGGGCGGCAGTAGCTCAGTTGGTAGAGCATATGTCTCGTGATCCAGGGGTTAGCGGTTCGAATCCCGCTCTTGACGGGTTGACCGCATATGATCCCAGCTCCCACAGATGAGCGCTGCCGTTGGGCAAGACACTTAACCCCACCTCGCCCCCAGTAGCCCCCATGGCAGAAGATACATCAAGGCCCGTTGTGACGTGAGCCGTCCTCCTGTGGACCCACCACCTGCGGGAGGATTCATGGGGGCTGGTGCATTGTGTTCTGGGCAGCAGAACACTGCTTGGACTGCTGCCCCGTGACCCGGAAAAGCGGAAGAAAATGAATGTTTTAGGAGCACTAGTTGCTTTATTTATTTATTTATTTATTTATTTTCTGTAAGGCACTTTGGAAACTACAGTTTATAAAATGTGCTATATGAATAAAGTGGATTGGATAAACCTATGATGTCAGCTACCAAGAGGGGATGCCCTCTTGGCATGCTCAACTATTTCAGAAAACCTACTTATAAATCGCTCAGGAATAAAGAAATGTGAACGAAATGCAAATGAACCATTGTGCATTTTCTAGTGAAGTTAAAGCCAAACTAAGCAATAAAGGCCAAGGAATTGTCTCAGCTACAAACAAGAAACAATGAGACAGCTGGTGACATGGGCCAAGTGTTCTTTTGTTGAATTCAGAGTCTCAAAATAGTTGTAACATTAGTGCAACGAGACACAGGGCTGAAGGATTACGTGAGTAAAAGTAAATGTATCAAATGAAAAAATCTACTTAAAGGAAAAGTAACGTTTTTTACAATCTGAGCCTTATTTCGGTAATAAAACAAGTTGTTTTACTCACCCATATCACTTTGGTGTCATATAGAGCATTTCCGGAGATATTTTAGATTAGCTTTGGCTAACGCCGTTAGCCTAGCACGACTTATAGCCATAGCTCGGGGCATTCCCCGAGCATGTAATATGCCCCGTGCGGGCTCCAAATAACACAAACTTTAGCACTTTTCAAATCATAGAAGCTCGATGTCTTTAGTCTACGATTTTGTGTGGTCAAAAGTGGCCTGTACTCCGAGATTTAGCCATCGTTTCGAGTAGATGAGGACGCCAGTGCGCATGCGTGGACTGTGCTCTCAGCTCCCGGGACCCAAACATGGAACGCAAAGCTGAAAACTATGGATAAATCTCAGATTACAGGCCACTTTTGATTCAAACGAAATCGTAGACTAAAGACATCAAGCTTCTATGATTTGAAAAGTGCTAAAGTTTGTGTTATTTGGAGCCCGCACGGGGCATATTACATGCTCGGGGAATGCCTCGAGCTATGGCTATAAGTCGCGCTAGGCTAACGGCGTTAGCCTAACGCTAATCTAAAACATCTCCGGAAATGCTCCATATGACACCAAAGTGCTATGGGTGAGTAAAACAACTTGTTTTATTACCTAAATAAGGCTCAAAATGTAAAAAAAAATGTTACTTTTCCTTTAAGTAAAATTTAAGTACCTGTTAAAAATTGTGTGTAAGTGTAAAAAATAAAAGTATTTTGCTGAGATTTTTTAGCACAATTAAAGCAAATGTAGTGTTTTGATTAAGAATTCCACTAATTTTAAGTGATCCAGTTGATTTCTTACTCTTTTAAGCTGCTTCCGTGTGTTTGTGTATTTGGTTTGCTCAAAGTTTTAACATCAAGTCAAATTAAATGTGCTAAAAATAAGCCATTTCATCTTAGTAGTTTTTTTTTTTTTTTTTTTTTTTACTTTTTAGTCCGGTTCTAAAATGTAGGTGAGTAGAGAGTACAGATACATGCTCTCAAATATAATGAAGTAAAAGTAAAAAGTATACACTGTGAAATTTAAAAGTAAGTACAGATGAATAAAAACGGTACGTTTGTATTGTACTTTTACTTTTGTACTTCCACCACTGGTTGTAACATTATTATAACTAGAAGGTTCAGGGGATCCATACAACATCACCCATTTGTTTCCTTGTGCATCTCAACAGTGTCTCAACAGCCTCAACGCCAATCAACTTCCCATCAACCTGAGGATGGGGATCTAAGCAGGTGCATTATGGGTAGCTTTGGCCAGATTTCTTTCTTTTTTTGTGTATGTTTTTGGTTTGGTTTGCTCAATGTTTGGACGTCAACTCAAATGAAATGTGCTAAAAATAAGTCTCAGCCATTTCTGCAGCCATTTCTTCAAACATAAAGAAAAGTAGTAAAAGTAGAAAGATACATGCTCTCAAATGCAGTGAAGTAAAAGTAAAAAGTATCCACTGCAAAATGAATTAAAGTAAAGTACAGATATCTAAAAAAGCACTTTTACTTTTGTACTTCATTACCTTCCACTACTGGTTTAACATTACTATACAGTGGTACCTCACCTTACGAAATTAATTCGTTCCAGAAGTGGTTTCGTAACGTGAATTTTTCGTAAGTTGAGCAGCTATTTCAATGGAAAAAGCCTGATTCGTTCCAAGGCCCCGATCCAAGTTTTTTTTTTATAGTGTAACTTTTTTTATAGTGTAACACTGTGTTCTGCGTAGAGACTGTAGACCCAGGACTAAACGTGGACTATACCAGGTCTAGACCAAGGTCTAAACCAGGACTAGACCAGGTGGATTAAAGCGCCGCGTGCGGGTCTATTTCCTGGTTTCATTTCGAGTCACGGCTGAGGCGAGCAGCGAGGGGGACCGCACGCAGTCTGAGCGCATGAACGAGACCCGTGCTCAAACCGTGCCTCCTCTAGACCTCCTCTAGACCTGGTCTAGACCTGGTCTAGACCTCCTCTAGACCACCGCGGCTCTTGCATGCGTTCGTTCATGCACTCAGACTGCGTGCGGTCCCCCTCGCTGCTCGCCTCAGCCGTGACTCGAAACGAAACCAGGAAATAGACCCGCGCGCAGCGCTTTAATCCACCTGGTCTAGTCCTGGTTTAGTCCAGGTTTATTCCTGGTTTAGTCAAGGTTTAGTCCAGGTTTAGTCCTGGTTTAGTCCAGGTCTAGACCTGCTGGCAGCTCCGCGCCAGGTCATGCTGCGCTATCACACGTGTCAGAGCGCAGTTTTCTCCCCCCTCCTCCTTCCTCCCACACTTCACTATTAATAATTTTGTTGAAAAGCTATGAAAGTTTGAGTGTTTAAACGAGAGACAAATGTGAGAAAAGTTTAAATCCAGTCTGAGAAAAGCATATAATGTGTGTGGCTGAGCGCGCATTATTTGAATTTTTGAGATTTTGCGTTTCGTAACTTGAATTTTCTTTCGTATCTAGAGACCAAAATTTAACGTGAAGGCGTTTCGTAACTTGAAATTTTCGTTTGTTGGGTCTTTCGTAAGGTGAGGTACCACTGTAACTAGTTCTGAATGTCCATATGACATCGCCCATTTGTTTCCTTGTGAATCAACAACTTCTAAACAGCATCAATGCTAATCAACTTCCCCGAGAAAGACGATCCACACAGGTGCATTGTGGGTAGCTTTGCCAGTCGTCTAAGCTGGCTCTCTCTCCATTCAAAACAGTTGTAAGTAATTAGTGTAAATAGAAGTTTCGCTATAAGCCTATTTGCTTGCTTGTGCGTCAGCGATTTCTAACCAGCCTCGATGCCAATCAACTTCCCGTCAACCTGAGGAAGGCGATCCACACAGGTGCATTGTGGGTAGCTTTTGCCAGTCGTCTGAGCTGGCTCTCTCTCCATTCAGGCGTGCTGTCGGAGCTAATCAGGCCGTCTCAGTTGCTCAGATGCCCCCCCTGGGACAGCACAGCCACTAGCACACTTAATTGGTTCATTTGTTCCGTCATGTTTTGCTGAGCAGCGACAGAACGGGAGGAAATGCCGCCGTGCAAACCATTGTCTCGGCGCTCGTCTCCAAGGATACGGCAAAGTGACACATGAATGCTCCTCGCGATAGATAAATAGAACAATGGAAGTTAGATAAAGTCTCTAATGAAAGGATGAAGGCAATTCTTTTTCCCCCGCGCGCTCTGAAGGTCCTGTTTGATTTAATATACGTGGGGTCTGTAGAGATAGGCTAAAACATTTGGAACACAACAGACAGACACAGAGATGGTACAGGGAGATTGGAGGTTGGCTTTGTCTTTGAGTCTCAAAATCAAATGGAACAA
This sequence comes from Paratrypauchen microcephalus, assembly GCA_036785185.1. Taxonomy (NCBI): domain Eukaryota; kingdom Metazoa; phylum Chordata; class Actinopteri; order Gobiiformes; family Gobiidae; genus Paratrypauchen; species Paratrypauchen microcephalus. The sequence goes on along the minus strand of JAVJIX010000227.1, from coordinate 1,034,532 downwards.
ACGATAATCAAAACAATACGAAAAGTAATCTTATTAAAAAATGGCCTCAAACTGAAAAATGTATACATCAGCTATTTAGTAGACCACCATTTGTATAGTCTACTATAAAGGTAAATTACAATATTAACAAGAGAACAGGTGTAGCTATGTAACTTTTTGGTTGGGGGTCAGTCACCTGCTTGAGTCTATGGAATGTTCCACAGTATGACATTAAACAGCTCCTTACCTTACATTAACCTTAACCTTACATTCATTCCATTGTTTTTATAGCTCAATTATCTAGAAAAACAGGTACTCTGACTGTCGCCTCTCCACCGATCTGTTACTTGGTCTGGTTTAGCTTCATAATATAATATAATAATCATAATATGTCCATGAAGTAAAGCATTTGATGGGCACTCGACCAAAAAGTTACACAATGCACCTTTAATATTGCTGAAACAGGTGTAGTTCCCTTGGTAATATTGTTCAATTCAATTTAAATTCATTGAAATGAACAATATTCACACATTCAAAAACACACACATTAAAAAAATGTCTCAAACAAAAAAAGATTAGTGATTATCAAAACCATTTATGAAAACTGTATTGTACTTTCTTTATGTTTAAAATGTGAAACTCTAATGTAAAGCTGTATTAGTTTGTGTTTGTGTAAATAGGATAGGCGCCACATAAGCACCGCTTCAGCCTATTCCTTTTTTGGTTTAAAAATAATAATGAGTGCTGAATGTAAAAATGTAATTCTAAAATACAGGGGGTCCTCGGGTTACGACGGTCTCGACTTACGACGTTTTGTGGTTACGAACGCGCCCCCATAAAAAAAAATTAATAATATTACGCGTCATTCCTTCTTACGCGGTTTAGCGTGGTAAGCGACGTAAACAAACGCGAACGGCGCACGGCGCACGGCGGAAGAACACGCTCTGTTGTGGTTGTAGGGCGAAGAAGACGGCCTCGTGTGCGTGCCCAATGTGGGCGGAAGTACCTGATGTGGGCTCTGATCTGCTCCTATGAAAGCGGCAGTGATAACCAAGCAGCGTAGTGGTCTAATTATTGAGATGGAAAGGTTATTGGTGCTTTGGTTGGAAGATCAAAGTCAAAATCCGACTTACGATGAAATTCGGGTTAAGACGCGTCTTAAGAACGGATCAACGTCGTAACCCGAGGACCCCCTGTACATAAACCAAACTAAAAAATATATATATATTATTATTATTATTAATATTAACATGAGAACTACACCTGTTTGATTACCATCAACACCTCACTCCCACCACATTTATAAATGGGAAAGATGAGTAAAATGTGTTAAACTGAACACACTTTACTGTTAGCAGTAGCATGAGGGCAAAACGTAGCTCATTACAGTGAATAATTAGGATGCTAGGAATGTGTTAGGAAAGTGAGTTTACAAGGCTACTTCAGTTTTTCGCATTTTAAGATGTTTTTAAAATGAGGTACAGCACATTTCACATAAGCACTGTTTCTACCAAAAATAGTAATACATCAAAAAGAAAGAAAAACAGAGGTGTGAAAGTGTCCTTTGCAAACTCCTCAGAAAAAGTGTGTAAACGTGCTTTCCCTTCCCTGTGCACAATCACGAAATGCAGGAGAATTTGTCACTAACGCAGCTGACATATATGAGGCTTTTACTGGAAAATAACACAATCACATAGAAAGCTTAGCTGACACAGTGCCTCTGCATGTGCTCCCAAAGCTTATCACTTCTATCTGATGAATGAGTAGATTGCATTGGGAGGGGGCTCATGGGGCAGAACAGGCAGAAAAAGGTGGGAATCCAACCAAGGCGCCATGCTGCTTAAACTCAACCCTGCCCGCCCATGCTAGGATTATCAAGCTATGATTTTCCAAACATAAAATCAAGATAGATAAATAAAACCCAGAACCACACACAATGAATAACAATGGAAATCTATAAAGCTCTGGGAGTAATTTATTCACCATTTGCGAGAATACCTGGAGTGAGAACAATCCAGTGGAATTGAAGGATGAAAGAGAAATAAAATATTATGTTGGTGTTGATGGGTATAAAATTACATCTGCCATTAACTGAGGGAATAATACAGCCATGGTAATCAAATGAAGCCTCATCAATATTGATAGTGAAAAACAGTGGCACCTGTGTCCTGATTACAGACAGAGGTGCATGATAATAAAGCCAAGATTAAGCACTTTGTAAGCAAATATTTACTCTCTGGAACTGCTGTGATTTTAACAGTGAACATGCATGACCTAAGTAATGATCACCTAATATGAGTTATAGTCAACTGTGTAACTAGGACACACTGAGGTCAAGAGAGAGCACTTCTAACACTTTTATTAGAAAGTTATAGCATTAAATAGCAGGAATGGATGTTTTTCAATGTGTCGTAAAACTATAAAAGTCTGTAATGGAATGAATGCAGGGCATTAAGCTAAGCCTTCCCCCATCACTGACATCACTGTGGTGTTTCAGTGCAGGGCAGAATTAGAAGGTACTTTGTTAAAATGGAAATGCTTTTATAACAAAAAGTCCATATAATCATTCAATAATTCAATAATACACAGGATATATGTTATCACACACGTACACACACACACACCTTAGTCCTGGTTTAGTCTTGGTTTAGTCTTGGTTTAGTCCCGGTTTAGTCCTGGCTTAGTCCTGGTTTAGACCTGGTTTAGACCTGGTTTAGACCTGGTTTAGTCCTGGCTTAGTCTTGGTTTGGACCTGGTTTAGTTTTAGTTTAGTCCCGGTTTAGTCCTGGCTTAGTCCTGGTTTAGACCTGGTTTAGACCTGGTTTAGACCTGGTTTAGTCCTGGCTTAGTCTTGGTTTGGACCTGGTTTAGTTTTGGTTTAGTCCCGGTTTAGTCCTGGTTTAGTCCTGGTTTAGTCCCGGTTTAGTCCTGGTTTTTTCCTGGTTTAGTCCTGGTTTAGATCTGGTTTAGTCTTGGCTTAGTCCTGGTTTGGACCTGGTTTAGTCTTGGTAATCCGGAGCTCCGGAGAAAAGGACATAATCCCAAACGTATCCCGTGTCCCGAGGCGAGAGTTCCTTCTTACGTAGCATTAACGTAGCAAGTTAAGGATTCTTCTTCTCTTGGAAATGCCGCGTAAATATCACGCGGCTCGCTCACAGCTGATCGGCGAACAGGCGCAAACACAACAGCGGCAATCATCATGATTGGCGGGAGCGCATATCGGTGCGTAATTATGCTGCAACATGATTGGAAGCTGGAGCGCACTGGCCATTTTGACTTAAAAACGGCGAAATTCGCCAAAAGTTTACGGATTTTCATGCCTGATTGATAAAATGCCATAAGGGATGGAAGAAGGGATGCCCGTTTTAGAAAAGGGATGATTTTGACTATTTTTTCCCTCAACTCGAGTACTGGGTTTGTGTTAAAAAAAAGGTATCTAAATGAGTTTTTATATAGGGAAAACAATTAAAATTGGCCCCACATATTGACTAAAATATCAGCAGAGCTTATTGGACATCGTTTACTCTTTATTCTAAGCAATCACTATCTCCATCAACGCATATCAGTCGACCTCTAATAGGTGTGTTTTCCAAAGACACAACAACAGTATGCAGCGGATGTAACTGTAATGACAACACTACCACCTGCAGGGCTCAAGTCGCTGGGCAGACTCTAGCTACTGTCAACCCCTTTGGGAATAAGAAATAGTTAGAGGACATAAATTCAATAGAAAAATTGTGTAGATTTGGGAATATTCCTAACTGACTTGAATTTGAATCCCTCTTTCCATCTGTGTGAACACATGTGGCCAGACAAACTCCTAATCACAACATGAGCCCTCCTGAGGGTGCAGGGGATCAGATGTTGTGTCTCTCTAACCTGGGCTCTAAAGGACTCTTCTGTTGCCAATTGACCTAACATAATTATTCAACAGCCTAGAAATGGAAAACACAAACCAACTAAACCAAATACAAGCTGCTCAGTAATGTTCAAAACTCTTCATTTTGATGGCTGCAATATTCAATAAATAAACATGAATTTTATAGTGTTGCATCTGAGCTGGTTTTAATTGAAAGCTCTTGACTTTCCAAATCAGAGGGTTTGAAAGCAGTGTTTATTATTATAGTTTTGCTTTATTTATGTGTAAAATAGTTTGCCCCGGTCAAGTATAAAGCCCAAAGGCTATTACTGACATAACACTGATACGGCATGGGAATTTTGGCTTGGGATGTAATGCTGTGCTTTTGCTTGTATTTGTATTTGTAAAGGGTAATCAAGGTCATTATGGGTTGACACCACAGACATAAAAAGTGAATTTGCATACAACACTGCAGTATCGCTGTACCAGACTCAGCTAATAATAATAATAACAATTCATTGGATTTATATAGCGCCTTTCAACACAGCCAAAGCACTTTCTATTATTCACTCCACTTGTAAGACACGACTGAAGCCATGGAAGAAAAAAACAAAGTGAGGCTACCAACCTGCGCCTTCCAGCCACCACCTCTCACACACCACATTCATACCAGTTGGTGAAGTGTCTTGCCTAACGACACAAATAACATTTAGCACAGCTGTCCCACTCCTGCACCTGGTATTCCCAGCAGTTCCCATCTTACTCATCTCAGGCTTTTTTTTTTTTTTTTAATCTTTTATTATTAAAGTTACATGTTTTAAAACCACAATAACATTCCTAAAGTACACAGAAGACACATTGAGGGATGTGGGCACGGGAACAAACACTACTGGGTACAAGGGCTAAGGGACTTGAAGGTACCTCTGGGAAATACAAGGGAAGCTGAGAAAGAAAAACAGGGGGAGTGAAGAGGTCCAAAGGGATTATCCCAGGTAAAGAAAGGGGGTCTGGGGGGAAAACAAGGGCGATGCAATGTCCAGGGTCAAGGTGGTATGGCCACAAACAAACTACAGACAAACTGGTAGGATTTATAGTGAGTAAATCTATCAAAGTCAATTTGCGCTAACGTACTCCGACAGAAACACATGGAACAGCCCTAGACCTTTAACTAGACCACTAGACTGCAACATTTCAAAGCATTTGCTGATTAGTCAATTTAAATGTATGCTGTGCTCTGATTGGTTCAGGCAGATAGAAGCTATAACACCCAGGGAATTTTCAAAAGTAGACAATCATAGGCATCCAGACACAAGACTATATGAATAACTCAATTTCAACAAAAATGTCAGATAGAACCTTCTCATTCTAACGGGACACCTTGTTGTTGTGAACTATACACTATACTGCTATTCATTAAATCAGTCATAAGTCAGACACTGCTTTAATGACCACTTTAAAACATAAAGATAATCAAAACACAAGTGAAAATGCCCTTACCTCCAACAAGAGTTGTATAGAGACAGTGCTGACTTGTTGTCCCACAGTCCGCAGTCCAGAGTCTGCAGAGAGAGCCTTATGTCTGGGCAGAAGGATGGTGTGGCTGGGCCTGATGACTGGAGCCTGGGCCGAAGGTGGTGAGGTGAGAGACACCACAGAGACGCAGTGTTAATGGGGGCATGTTATATCATGTTATATCATGTTATATCATCTATAATCATCTATAAACATCTGCTTCTGTGGAGACATGAGATTTTATATATATATATATATATATATATATATATATATATATATATATATATATATATATATATATATATATATATATATATATATAAGATTAGGCTTAAGCCTTTATTGGTCTCACACACAATGACACACAGTGACACACGGGAGAAATTTGACTTCTGCATTTGACCCATCCTTTTCAGGAGCAGTGAGCAGCCATCTTTTTCGGCACCCAGGGGGTACCGTGAAGGGTCTTGCCCAAGGACCCTTGCCCAAGGACCACTGATATAATATATATATATATATATATATATATATATATATATATATATATATATATATATATATATATATATATATATATATATATATATATATATATATATATATATAAATAAATAATACACATAGATAAGACTTAAACTAAAGCTCATTTAATGGCAGGAAAAAATGTCTTGAAAAAATACATTGAATTGCATGTCAAAGTAGAAAACAAATATAAGGCTCTGTGCAAAACTCTTGTCTTTCTGCACAGCATTTTAAACATTGGATCACACGCAGCGATCTGTAGCCAGTGTTGCCAACTTAGCGACTTTGTCGCTATTTTTAGCTACTTTTTGGACCCCCCTAGCGAGAAAATTAGACAAAAGCGACTAGCGACAAATCTAGCGACTTTTTTTGGTGATCAGAGGCTCCAAGATCGCGGGAGAGGGAAAAAAATAATTGCGCCGTTTTCTCTCTTTCCCCGTTCAGAGAAAGAGACAGAGAGACAGAGAGGGGCAGTGGAAGAGAGACACACACCAGTCTCTCCTCTGCTCCCTCCCATCTCGTCAGATCGCCTCGGAGTCTGGTCATTCCTCTCTCTGTTTCTGTCATTCAGTTTCTCTCGTCACGTGCATATCCCTCTCATTCTTTAGAGCATTTATTTTTTCTCCTCTTGTATTCAATCGCAATGCCACAACCAAAAGTGTATACACAAAAGTACAGACGGGAGTGGGAAAAAGCTAGTTGTACAGCACAGAAAAGTTTAAAAAAGCTACTTCTTTAGCACCAAAAAAAATAAAAAGCTATAGTTTGCCCACTATAGCACAAAAAAATAAAAAATAAATAAAAAGCTTTAGTTAAACTACAGCACAAAATAAAAAAGCAAGCTATAGATCTTGGACTACAGCTCCAAAAATATCTAAAAAATAAAAACCAAATAAAAAAATAAAAAACAAACAAGTATATGTAATAACAACACCAATAAAAGGTTAGTGTCACGGGGTAAGGAAGGTTAGGATGTGCCCCGCTCTCACGTTTGGATTGGACCGCTCGCTCGTCTAGCTACTTTTAGCTACTTCTGGGCGGGCCAATAGCTACTTCCGATGCTGGGGAGTTGGCAACACTGTCTGTAGCACATCTTCCAGACGTTTGTCTTCTACCACTGATAGTGGTCTACAGTCTTTAGCCGTGTCTCAATTCTCAGAGTGCACAGTTCGGAGCGTGGTTTTAAGAGGGCTCAGACTGCAGTCAAGACTGTGCATACTTGCTTAGTCCTGAGTGCAGTCCGCGGACCGCATGGGCGTTGGCAAAAAGCGACAGGTCTCGCAACTACGGACAGCAGCCGTAGTCTGAGCCCCTTTAAAACCACGCTCCGAACTGTGCACTCTGAGAATTGAGACACGGCTGGCTTCTGTCTCCATTCAGTCTCCTAGCCGAGGAACTGTGTGCATCAGTACAATTGGCGTATCAGAACATGGTGCACTGACAAACGTTCCGGGCCAGGTTGTTTGACATGCAAACTACGGATGTGTTAAGATGCGTTAATAATTTGAATTACATATATACAGAGCTGCTCATAAGTTTATATACCCTGGAAAAATGTTTTGTTTCTTGGCTATTTCTCAGAGAAAATGAATAACACAAAATGTTTTCTTTCACTCTTGGATAGTGATTGGCCAAAGCCATTCCCAGCTCCCACAGATGAGCGCTGCCGTTGTCTCCTTGGGCAAGACACTTAACCCCACCTCGCCCCCAGTGTCTGCGGACACTGGTAGCCCCCATGGCAGAAGAAACATCAAGGCCCGTTGTGACGTGAGCCACCTGTGGGAGCCACCAGCTGAGGTCCTGACCAAGCCGAAGCAAGAAGATCATGGAGATGGTCTCCGGGCGCAGTAATGTGCAGACCACTGCTCCTGATGACAGGATGGGTTAAATGCAGAGGACCAATTTCGTTGTACTTGTGACAATGACAATAAATAAATATTCTATTCTTATTGTGAAACATCTGTGTTTACTCTTTTTTAAACCACAATGACAACAGAAACTAACAGCCAAGAAACAAAACATTTTGCATATATATATATTACATCCAGCCTTTAACATAACCCAGCCCTTTCTGATGAGTGAGAAGCTGCTCAGGATGGGAATCAGCTCCTCCATTGTCTCCTGGATTACTGACTACCTGTCAGGCAGGCCTCAGTATGTGCGACTGGGGACCACCACTGTGGTCAGTAATGTAGTTAGAAGTCAAAGTCAAAGTCAAAGTGTACTTTATTGTCAATTCACTATGTAACAGACATTACACAGGACTGAAATTGTGTTTCACCAGACACCAAATGTGCAAATTAAACTAAAAACACACACACACACACACACACTCATGGACATGAGTATATACAAACATTAACAATAAATACACATAAGACAAACAGGTTAAACATATACGCTTCCAACAAGAAGGAAAGTTTGAGCTAGAAAGAAATGTGCAATATGTAAGGTGCACAATAAGTGAAGGTGCAAGAAGGAGTCCATTCCTGTTCACTCTGTACACCTCTGATTTCCAGAACAGTTCCGGGTCCTGCCATCTGCAGAAGTTCTCTGATGACTCTGCAGAGGTAGGGTGTATCAGGGATGGACAGGAGCTGTGGAGAACAGGACACTGATTGCAAATTTGTGGAGTGGTCCCAGGCAAAGCATCTGCTCCTGAACATTGACAAGACCAAGGAACTGGTGATTGATTTCAGGAGAAAGAAGAGAGCAGTGGAGCCCATTATCATCCAGGGTCATGATATGGAAATAGCGGACTGCTACAAGTACCTTAACGTCCATGTGAACAACAGGCTGGAATGGAGGGACAACTGTAATGCTGTCTACAAGAAGAGCATGAGCAGACTTTGAATGTGTGCAGCAAGTTACTGGAGATCTTCTACCAGTCTGTGGTGGCCAGCACCCTGTACATCGCTGTGGTCTGCTGGGGGAGCAGCACCAGTAAAAGGGATAGTGGGCAGATTGACAAACTGATCTGCAAACCTGATTACGTTATCGGCTGTGAGCTGGAGACATTTGTCATAGTGAGGGACAGGAGGACACTGGACAAACTGCTCTCCATCATGGACACTCCTGCTCACCCACTGCAACAGACCATAGAGGGACAGAGGAGCTCATTCTCCAACAGGCTCCTACAGCTCTGCTTAAACAGTGAGAGATACAGGACTACATTCATACCATACTCCATACAACTGTACAACAACTCACCCTTATGTAAATCATTGCTCCTCCTCCATAGCCCCCCTGCAGCAAGGAGTCCCCCAAGGTTCGGTGCTTGGTCCTCTCCTCTTCATTCTCTACATCCTTCCCCTCGGCAACATCATTCGTCTTCACGGTCTCCACTTTCACTGCTACGCTGACGACATCCAACTTTACATCTCCACAACATCCATCAACCCCAGCATCCACTCCACTCTCACCCACTGCCTAACAGACATCAAAAACTGGATGCACCACAACTTCCTTAAACTAAACAGCGACAAAACAGACTTTATCATCATCGGTCCACACAACTTCACCAAATCCTCACAACACTTCACCCTGCACTTCGACAACACCACACTCTCTCCATCCCCACTCATCCGTAACCTCGGTGCGCTCCTCGACCCCACTCTTTCATTTGAACCCCACGTCAAATTCATAACCCGGACTGCATTCTTTCACCTCAAAAACATAGCCCGTCTCCTCCCATCACTCACCTTCTCTGCCGCTGAAACTCTCATACACACATTTATCACATCCAGAATCGACTACTGCAATAGCATCCTCTACGGTACACCATCCAAAACCCTCAACAGACTACAGTACATTCAGAACTCCGCTGCCCGGCTCCTCACCCACACCCGCTCACGTGAACACATCACCCCTGTCCTCCACAAGCTCCACTGGCTCCCCGTCCCTCAGCGCATCCACTTCAAAATTCTTCTCATCACTTTCAAAGCACTTCACAACCTGGCCCCTCCTTACCTCACAGACCTGCTCCACCACCACACTCCATCTCGCTCCCTCCGCTCCTCCAGCTCCAACCTCCTGTCCCTGCCCTGTAGGACCAAGCTCCGAACCTGGGGGGACAGAGCCTTCTCCATCGCTGCCCCCACCCTCTGGAACTCACTGCCCAAACCCCTCCGTGACTGCTCTGATCTCCCCACCTTCAAAAAAGAACTCAAAACCCACCTGTTTAAAATTGCTTTTAATGTTTGATTTTATATTGTAAATTTTGTGATATTTTAAATGTTTGACTTTATGTTGTAAATTTTGTGATATTTTATTCTTTTATGATTTGTGAAGCGTCTTTGAGTGTCTTGAAAAGCGCTATATAAATAAAATGTATTATTATTATTATTATGTAACAGATAATACTCCATACAACTGTATATAGCTGTGATTTAATATTTTATTTAATATTTTATTGCTTATTTTTCTATTTTATTCTGATTTGTACATATACACTTATTATTTTTTATTTTTATAATTATATCTCATTTGACACCGGTCTCTTGCTATCTTTTTTTTGCTATTCCATCTATTTTTTGTTACCTTCTGTTTATACTGTATATTATATTTGATGAGTGAGCTACTGTACCCAAATAATTTCCCTTGTGGCTCAATAAAGTTTGTTTAAGTCTAAGTCTAAGGTACAATTTTGTTATTCTATGATGGAAATGCAACGCCTGGATTCTTTAACCCAAGAGTAGAAGGCCCAGGACTGCGCTGTCACACCTCATAGAATTTTCAGGAGCGTGATGGAGATTTTAAACGTGCACGGCGCAGCTTTTCTAGTGGAGGGTCCGCTACCTACTTGTCTCCATGGAGATGTTGCTGCTTTCCCTGGAATGTCCCATGGTATGACATTAAACATATCCATCCAGCATAGATTACGGGTGTTTCCATTGCTCAAAAATACAATAATTCCTTCTGTGAATAGGGGCGACTCTCCACAGATCTGAATTGTAATGTAGAATAGTGCTGTAACCTGCCTGTCTCCCTCATGATAGATAGGTTTAATCTACACTGTGGAACTTTCTAGACACAGCAATAACATTTTCATGGAGACAAGCAGGTGGCAGAAAAAAGTGAAAAAATATTCTGTTATTATAGTAGATGTATTTTTAGCAGTAGTGTCTCGACATATTTTTGTCTCTATACAGATTTTGCCCTTACATTGTCACCCTATGAACTTCCACTCGATTCCTCTAGACTGAATGATAATGGAGTGTAGTGAGTAGGTGAACTTTTGGGACAATGGGTCAGCACACCATGGTAAGGTTGGTGTAAAAAAAATTAAACTTGTAGTGCAGTTCATCTTGAACTGACACTGTCCTGTATTATTTTAGTAATAGGATGCTGTAGTCTCTGGGGTTATTTCTGGAGTTGTGAATAATGTGATGAAAATACTTGTCCTACAGCAGCTCGCGCACACAAACTTTGCATTCACATACCCTTTTACAGAGCACTTTGGAATACAAACTGCTTCATGCAAATTAGGGGCAGTGAGTGCAGTGCCACACTCCCCCCGAGCGCACCAACTCCGGCCCCTGCCTGGAGTTTGTGCGGCGCAGACAGCCCATATCTTTCTGTGCGCCCTCACTAAAACCAGGAGAATGTCACCGTGGTAACATTACTCTCTCCAAGATGGATACTGCTGCATCATTGCACTAGGCTGCGACTCAGTGACTCTGCTAACCTTTTACAACAAATCAGGCCAGGAGCTAGTCTCCAAAACACTTATCTTTGCAAATGGTAGACTTCGGGTAAGTAGGGGGCTTGTGATTTGTGCACATGTACCGGTGTGACTTTTAATCCATCAAAAGGAAAGGATTTATGAAGGCTGCAAGAAGGAGCCTAGCAACATTTTGCATCTGGACTAAACAAGTACAATTACATATGCTATTTTTATGTATTCTGCCTCAGTGTGTCTTATCATTAAAGGTGCATTATGAAACTTCTCTAGGAGGACATACCACCTGCTTGTCTCCATGGAAATGTTATTGCTTAGCCTAGAAGTTTTCACAGCATGGTTTACGTCCATTGAAAGGTGATGCAACCAGGTCAAGCTACAAGGCCTTGTTACATCTGTGGAGAGGCTACTCCACTCACAGCGAGTATTAAAGGCAAATTAACGTTTTTTTTACAATCTGAGCCTTCTTTCGGCAATAAAACAAGTAGTTTTACTCACCCATAGCATTTTTCTGTCAATTGGAGCAGTATCGCAGAACTTATGTTGAGCCGTTCTGTTCTAGTAATGATCCCGTATCCGTTAACATGGGGCTCGTATCATATGCTCGGGGCATTACTTTACGGTGTCCAAATAACACAAACTTTAGCACTTTTCAAATCATAGAAGCCCGATGTCTTTATGTAAGATTTCGTTTGAAGCAAAAGTGGCCTGTAATCCGAGATTTAGCCATAGTTTCGAGTAGATGAGGACGCCAGTGCGCATGCGCGGATTGTGCTATCAGCTCCCGGGACCCAAACATGAAATGCAAAGCTGAAAACTATGGATAAATCTCGGATTACAGGCCACTTTTGCTTCAAACGAAATCTTACATTAAGACATCGGGCTTCTATGATTTGAAAAGTGCTAAAGTTTGTGTTATTTGGACACCGCAAAGTAATGCCCCGAATACTCATGCTAACGGATACGCTACAACATAACTTTCTTCAAACAGCTCAAAATGACACGAACGTGATATGGGTGAGTCAAACGACTTGTTTTATTACCGAAAGAAGGCTCAGATTGTAAAATAATGTTACTTTTCCTTTAAGAACAATGAATACATTTGAGATCAATAAGCATAATGCCAGACAGTGGAACATTCCAGACAAGCAGGTGGCAGACCCCCACAAGAAATGTTACATGCTCAGACAACGCAAGCTCAAATAAAAGACATGGTCAACAAGACAAAAACAAGACCAGCTAACTTCACGTTCCAAATCTCTCTTCATTACATTACGTTATTATTATCTATCCCCCAAAATACATGTTTTTTCTGGGTTCCATATACTAGCTGCATATTTATAGGTAACCCGGACAATCTCTGAATCTCTCTTACAGTTGGTCCTATCCAAATTGTAAATACATTATACTTTATACAATACAGTAATGCTCAGTAATGTAGACACAAGAAGTTTCAAGTATTCCCAAAGAAAGCAAGCCATAATCCACAGTAACTTAGAGAGAGTTGTTGCATTGACTAAGATTTGTCCCTCTGCGGCACCCGTAGCCTTACTGGCACTGGGCGTATAGCATCCAACCTGACAGACAGTCAAAGACCCTTCATACTCGGACAACCAGGCAAGAGGGAATGAAACAGAAAAGCCCACGGGAATATAGTGTAGTGTTCCATTGATCTCTGACAGCGGCTGTAGGCTTAAATCAAATTGAATAGTGCCTATAGAGTACATATATTCCTGTCTATAGTGACAACTGACATTCTTATTAGACATATGGACGAATGGGAATAGCAAAATGAAAATTGTTTTAACCTCTGGAATAGCAGACAAGAGTATTTCTTTCAATCAATCGTGTTTAACTGTGTGAAGCTCCGCCGCTGCACCTGACAGCAAGTCAAAGTTATCCGTTTGACCTTTTCCACTGTCCTTCAAGTGGTTCTGTCCTTTGAGTTCACTTCTATGAGGTATACACATATATAGTGAGCACAGAGAATAGCAGTACTGTTCAAACTGTCTGGGGAGAATACTGGGGAGAATACTTTGAAAATGTATTTAGTTGGAGAATAACTTATTAACATGTATTTTGTATATATGTATGTTCAATCACAGTTCTGTATTCTGAATACTTCAAGGGAAAACATAATGTAGCAATCATAGAGTGTATAAAGAACATGATACTCCCTTAGTCCATGAAAGTGTGACGTCACCCATAGTGTGCGACTCCAGTCAAATGAAGCTCATGGGGCTAGCAGGTATAGGAGCGAATTTGGAGCTGAGTTCCATATTAGGAAGAGGAATTTATTTCCGGACAAAATAGTGAAATAAAAAGCTCCGGGATCATGTAGAGCGGGTTAATACAAACATTTTAAGGCCAGAATGACAAGGCTCGCTGCAGAAAGAGCTAGGGGCAACATTTTTTTAAAGTAAAGTCAGTTGGAGTAAAGTCGATAGAACCGGAAGTGGCACCCTGGTACTTCCTATTTGGAACACGGTGGCTAGGGGGCTAGCTAGTCTATGGTAGCAAAAGAACAATTTTACATCTGTTGCACCATTTATGATGCATTTATCACAAATCACACATAAACATTTCTATTTCCTATCTCCTCACTGATGCAGTTTGAACTTGCAGAATCAATAACAGCAATGTATTCCTAACTAAGGTAACTGTATTGAACTGAATACAACCAAATAGGTATTTGTAAAGGAATACAGTTATTCAAAATTAAAATTATGTATTTTCAGTACAAAATGTGCTGTACATGTACATAAGTGAGTTTTTGTATTTAGTGCCTATTCTGACTTCCGAGTACAGTACGTAGTCCGTATTTCCGCCGCAGATGCACAGGCAGGGGCTGCGATCGTGTGCCCAGCATCCCCCAAGCATCACGCCCACTCAGTTGAAACCAGACGAACTTGCGGTGTTAGGAACTTTGTTGTTTTATCTTGCATCCGTAATCCAATATGGTTGGTGAAAAGCGAAAAGCTTCTCGTGAAAGTGGAAATGTGAAAAAGCGGCAAGCCATCTCATTTGAAAAGAAGGTGGCCATAATAAAGAAACTTGATGCCGGTGAGAAGATGGTGAATGTGGCACAGGCGTACAACATGAACCGTTCGACGATCAGTACGATCACACATACATTCACACACACACACACACGCTCTCTCTCTCTTAGCTGTGTGTACTGCGTCTGCCTCTGTGTCTCTCTTCTTTTTATCTCATCAGTTTTCCATATTTTTAAAAAGCATATTGTTTTGTTACTATTTAGTGTTATTTAAATGCAGTACAGATCCATATAGATTACTTATACAAGCCTTAAACATACATTCCCTCCTAAAGAATGCCCTATAACGACTTACGAACGGCCGTTCAGAATGTAACTCGTTCGTAGGTTGAGGAGCGTCTATATATATATATATATATATATATATATATATATATATATATATATATATATATATTATGGAAATGAAAATTGAATAGTGTTTGTCACTGCACAATAAATAATTTAACTATGAAACTATTACATAAAAAGGTTTAGATCTCTATTAAGGTCCTTATGCAGAACTGAATTGTTATAATGGCACTCAGCATGGTTCTCAATCCATTTCCCTTAATAATGCATAAAGGTGCACCAGATCTCATAATTTGACTTTTTTTACTGAGATAAACCCACCATGTGCTTTGAAGACATAAAGCTGCATTACTCTTCAATGGAAAGCCAGATGGGGGTCCGATCCAACTTATAGCCCAGACCCTATCACTGAGCTGAGCCACGCTGGCCTTTAACTGGAGGCCAGGGGATAGCAGCCTGTGGAGTGAGATCCCCTTTCAAACGTCAAACCACCCAGAAGATGTCAATTTCCCTTCAAAGCAGCTATTTACTGAAGGTGTTGGCATCTTAATCTCAAATCTGACAGCCATATCCAGAAGAAAGAGTTAAGAGTATAGAGCTACAACTTAAAATAGCAAAAGGTGAGGCCATGTAAATTGCACAGCACAATCCAGACAAGTAAAAAAGTCTATTGAACAAGTCCATGGAGTGTGAATTTCACTACACTTTCACATAAAAGGCCTACACAAATAAGTCTGTCTCTGGGGGAAGGTGATTGGCTGGAGATTGCAGTGGCAAGAGTTCCCACTGAGGGACGAATGTACAATGGGGCCCTGAGGGTCCCGCCAGAGAGGGGCGTTTAGCCTCCAAGTGGCCTCCCGTGGTAACTCTATCTCAGGGGTGGCGGGGGGCCCTCAGCTGGGGCTAAGTGGAGGTGTGTAAGGCAGAGCGCGTCCCCTCTGGCACTACCTCCTCCCTGAGCTGGGAAATAGAATTGGTGAGTGATGGTTTGGCTTCTCTTCCCACTCCCTCACGTCGCAGGATAGCGGCACATTGTGTCCTATGCAGAAGATAACCTTGAAGAGCGTGGCCACAGATAACGTGGACACAGATGAACACCAATGTAGGGCCCTTATCACACAGCCATGTGTCCTATACAACTGTCTGACACTCATATGTGGCCTCAGAGTCTGAGAGAGCGGGGTTTTAAAGGCACCTATGTGGCATTATAGCATTGAATAATCATACATAAACACATTCCTCAGTTCAGCTGATGAACATTAAGGTTAAGGTGCAGGTACACTTAATCTTAACTGATTCTTTTCTGTTGCCTATTCCCTTTTGGAGTTATTACAGCTATTTTTCATCCGACTCCACCTAACTTTCATTTCATGGTTTTTAGCATAGATTTTATCCAGGTTATTCCCTGTGAGACTGGACATTTTAACATTTATTTGTGAATTACTCACTTCATCATGTACGAGTAGCACACTGTAGGTACATATTTATAGATACAGCACATCTTTATTTTATTCAAATGTGGCTCTTATCAGACAGATGCTGTTAATCAACTCATTTTACACCATCAAAGCCTCTAATTCCTAGACAGCATTCATAATTTCAAAATAAACTCATGAAAACTCAATAATTTAAACTATTGAAAAAGAAATAAAACATTTATTCAGCTACTTTAACTGAACCACTGTCTGTGGTGCTGATTCAGGAGCTGTCCAAGGTATTACAAGTCTCCAGCTCAATGGCACAAAATAAAGGCCAAAGTCTGCCTTGACTGAGCAGCTGTGGAACGCTGTGCCTCATATTAAATTAGCATTTGCAGTTCTTCTTCATAGCTGTCTAGGTTTCCAATGACAGACTGGCACTTCCATTGTACTGAAGTGTTAAAGTGTTGAAAATGTGACCGTTGATGTCACTTAACTGTCTGCTTTCACCTTATTTACACAATGCCTGATAGTCCTGCCTCTCTTCTTGGAGGTCATGTGTTTAATCTCTGGGCTTCAAAACTCCTGAGAATATAAAACATGTTTACTCTGCTCTTTTGGAGAATCTGCTTAGCTTTTTAGTGAGTGTGAGATTAAATAAACAGTGTTGTTACCCTTTCATTTGTTGGTATTTTTGCTCTTATTTGATTTTACTAGTTTTATTGTCTTGATGATATGAGGACTAGTGGCGTTAAATACAGCTTTATTTTAGACTTCTATTGTATTTTTATTTGGAAACTGCTTTGTTTATGAAATGTACTATGTAAAGTGGATTGGGCTGTCACAATCCTAAAATTTTGCAGTTCAGTTTTCAGTGATGATTTTGATACCACAATAATAACATTCCTTTATACTGTCATTTTCTAGACCTTTACTAAAACCATTGCCCTTGTGATATTTGTTCATAATGATACTTTAAATGAGGATCTAAAGTTAGTTTCATTATCAATTTGGAAAAAAGGGAAATTAAGGGATGAAATAATGATATTTTAAAGGTGCATTGTGTATGTTTTTAGGGTTAGGGTTAGAGCTATAAACCCACCTTCAATTAATAGATGTAAGGTAGAGCTGTTTAATGTCATACTGGGTGTTCACCTCAACAATAAACTGGACTGGTCCCACAACACCGACGCCCTGTACAAGAAGGGCCAGAGTCGCCTCCACCTCCTGAGGAGACTGAGGTTCTTTGGAGTGTGCAGGCCTCTGTTCAAGACTTTTTATGACTCTGTGGTGGCCTCTGCTCTCCTCTACGCTGTCGTCTGCTGGGCCCCGAGCAGCACAGAACGGGACAGAAAGACTCAACAAGCTGGTCAGGAGGGACAGTTCTGTCCTGGGCTGTCCTCTGGACTCTGTAGAGGAGGTGGCTGAGAGGAGGGTACCGGCCAAATTCACGTCCATCATGGATGACACCTCCCACCCTCTGCACCGGACTGTAGAGGAGCTGAGCAGCTCCTTCAGCAGCCGACTGAGGCACCCCCAGTGCAAGAAGGAGCGCTACTGCAGATCCTTCATCCCCACCACCATCAGACTGTATAACTCCACTGTATGGTCCAAACGTGCAATATCGTTTTTCCAATGTGCAATTTCATTTTTCAGTACTCTCCTTGTTACTGTTTTATTATTATTACTTATTCTATTATTACTTATTTTATTATTATTATTATTATTACTTAGTTTTATGCCATTCTTGCCTGCATGCACTTTTCTTTCTTGTTCAAACTGTCCCTACCTGGAGCTACTGTGACAAGTAAATTTCTCCTGCGAGAGATCAATAAAGTCTTATCTTATCTTATCTTATCTTATCTTATCTTATCTTATCTTATCTTATCTTATCTTATCTTATCTTATCTTATCTTATCTTATCTTATCTTATCTTATCTTATCTTATCTTATCTTATCTTACTCCAGAACATTCCAGGCAGAGTGATGTCATATCCATAGAAACAGGTGACAGACCCCTAACCAAAAAGTTACACAGTGCACCTTTAAAGTTATGCCAACTTGTTTACAGATGTTGTTGAAAACTTGCTCAGACTGAAGTTCTTTTGTTTTCACAGTAAAACAGCAATGGCTTATTGCGGATACAATGTAAAGCAATTCCTGGTGTGGCTACAACGTTTACAGCGCTCAGGTTATGAGGCTAGGCTAGCAGTTCCTTTTAATGATTCAATCCAGTGTTATTGTGCTCCGGAGACAGGCTGGAGCCCACGACCGCTGTGACAAGTAGTTCCCAGAAGGCTCTTGTGCTGTGCAGGTGCCAAGATCCAGGTCTGGTCTCATCTAGATGCCCCTCGAGACCCCTTCCTCTGATCATAACCATTGTTTTTGAGGGAAGAGGTGGAGACGGCATTACATTTAGCTAAAAGAAAACCGCCTCTGACACTGTTGCTAAACTAATGTTGCGGTGTGCGCTTGATCGCGGTGAGAGACTGAAGGCTCTGCTAATGCTCACTGACATGGCTGTATAGGAACATCACGCTTCATCTGCTGCTTACAGTAATGTATGTGAACTCATGAACACCACCATTCACGCTTTATTTGCATCAGTGTGGAGACGACTGCCACTGTCACTGTCTCCAGAAAAATGGATTCCTTACATTCAGTTATTGTATGGAAATGAACTGCAGTTTTGTTGTGTTGTGTTTTTGTGCTGAAAATACATTATGCAAATTAATCTGTATGCTGCATATGATTTATATAAGTACCAAATTATTAACACTTGAGTTATGATGACAGATACATCTAAGGCGCAGGGTAGGAGGGTTAGGTCACAACACTTCACTGGTTTCTTTCTTGTGAGATCTACTGACAATTTGCCAGATGTCTCTCATCAATGTTCTGCAGCTCAAGAAACTAAATAAAGTCACTCTTAACAGTTCGGAAGTGTATTTGGTGGATAACTGGTGGGTCACTGGTGGGCAATACAAGATATCAAACATTAAGACACGCTATTTATTCAGTTATTTGATTTAATATATATAGTATATATATATATATTAGGGCTGTCAAACGATTAATTTTCACTTTCTGAGGTTTTTGAACGTTAATCGTGATTAATCGTGATTTATTTTCTGTGGAAATGTGTTTATTTTTCAATGGAATGCTTCAAATCTCTCCCCGTGCAAAGTATTTCTCACCAAATGGATCAGCTGAGAGCTCAGAGCCGAGAGCGGAGAGTTTG
Organism: Paratrypauchen microcephalus; assembly: GCA_036785185.1. Classification (NCBI taxonomy): domain Eukaryota; kingdom Metazoa; phylum Chordata; class Actinopteri; order Gobiiformes; family Gobiidae; genus Paratrypauchen; species Paratrypauchen microcephalus. Next base: position 1,014,969 of record JAVJIX010000227.1, on the reverse strand, counting down.
GCCACGCCCCCACCCTCTACTATAGTGCTTACTTTGAGAAATTGTAAATAAATGATTGAAGCCCGCTCGAGCTGTCTACGGATGTGTTCAGAGAGAGGAACAAATTACTTCTTTCTCATCTTATCTCTGTTTCTCATGCAATGAGTTTAATTAATACAACCAAATGAGCTGCATATGGATGGTAGAATTGCGGAAAATGCTGGTAAACTCTGATCGCGATTAAAAAATATGTCATGGGATCTTTAAGACACGCTATTTATTCAGCGATTAACGCGTTAATTGATTTAATATATATATATATATATATATATATATATATATATATATATATATATATATATATATATATATATATATATATATATATATATATATATTGGTAAACTTAGATCCAATAACATAATTAAAGGTCCTATATTACGCAAAATACTCTTGTGAGCCTTAAGTCATGTTATAATATTGTTACTCCATCAAAAACATACCTAAAGTTGTGTTTTGTTTCATTCTAACATGTTTGAGTAATCCTTTATTATTAGTCTGTCCACATCTCCACAGTTCAAAATGCTTTGTTCCACCTTGTGATGTGATGATATTAGATTAGATTAGCCTTTATTGTCTCCCTTGGGAGAAATTTGTCTTGGGACAGGAGTACTCGTGCCACATAAACATATCACATACAGCACACACGCAGTGGACACATCAGTCCATTTCAACATTGCACCATTCCCATAATCAACATACATTGCACATTCCCTAAGATCAAAACCATCATTTCTTCAAGTTCAGCAAGGAAATAGAAAGGGGGATAAATTAGTGCTTAAACCTGTTTAGCCTGCTGGTTGGGACCCTGTACCTTCTTCCTGAGGGCAATAATTCAAACTGGTCGTGGAGGATGTGAATCAGGTCATTGCATATTTTACTCCCCAGTGTCACTAGTGTCTCTTGAAAGATCTCCTGAAGAGGACGGGGGGGCATGCCAATTATTTAACCCGCCCTTTTAGTCAGGTTTAATATTTGAGCTTTCAATTTGACAGGTTGCCAAACCAGGTAGACATCCCATAGCGAATAATAGATTCAATGCATGCTCGATAAAAAAGAAGCATTACGTTTCTGTCCACTCCATAAACCCTCAATCTTCTTAAAAAGTACAGGCGCTGACTGATTCGTGAGCAAACAAATTCTACGTGCTTGCTCCAGTTAAGTTGAGAATCAAAATAAATACCCAAATACTTGTAACAAGCCACCTGCTCTATATTCTGACCCATAACTGCAACAAAACTATGATCACCAACAGATCTTGGATCCAAAATCATTTCTTTTGTAATGGGTACAGTATGTGGTGGTAGTTTTCAAGTTAACAGTGACTTTTGACCTTATGTTTAGCAGATATTGGCAATTCCAGGGCTGAAATCATCCACATGATTTTAGTGAAGGTGTATGGAGTTTAAAAAAAAAAACACAGTGGAGCACAAAATGTTTTTAGTTTGAGAGAAGAACTCAGCCTAACTATGCAGGGTTTGTGTGTTAAACATGAGTGATTGAAATAAAACACAACTCTGGGTATGTTTTTGATGAGGAAACAGCATTATAACATAGATATTACACTAGAATTTAGTGTAATATGGGCTCTTTAAATAAAATACATTAAACTGGATTCAACATGTTTTGACACTTGAAAATATTACGTTTTAATTTCATTCTGCAGTGGGAGTTATGAGTCACTTGCATATTTTGGCGTCCAGTCCACCTCCAGCTAGTAGCTAAGCACACCATAAACTAAAAAACAGAAATGCCAATGGGTCAGTATGAAGCTATAATGTCGCTGTGCAATGGTTAGTGGTCAGCGCAGTAGAAAACCATTATGCAATTGAATCTGCTCAAATAAACCTAAAAGTGAGATGAAAATACAGCACGAGGCAATGGGCTGGCACGATGCCCGCCTATCTTTTACTGTCACTTCCCAATGGCCATCTGTCTTTACTGTATCAGTCTCCCAGTCCTCTTATCCCTTCATTGATCTTATTGTCAGCTTTGGGCCTCTTTTACAATGCCGACCCATCCACTCAGACCGCTACCTTCACTGCTGTATATGGTGAGTGATGCTGCCTTAAGCTCTAAAGCATGAGGAAAACAGTGCAATAAAAGTGGATGTGTCTCTCAGGAGTGTTTGGAAAGGTTTTAGCCAGTGCCCACAGACAACTGTTAGGATCATTCTTCATTGTAGCAGACATGTACCTTATAGCAGGAAGGAAGTCTAACTTTGTAAAGGACATAAGTGATAAAGGTTTCCTGTCCTCTGCCAAGGTCTGACATAGAACACTGTACTTAATGTGATTTTACTGCTTGACAAAGCAATTGTGTTAAAGTCAGAAGAAGTTTACAAGAGCTGTACGCAACCAAATACTGCTGTCAATGTATATGCGTATATGTTTGCGCATCATTCATTGTTGTTAAAAAGTCTTTGCTTTTGTTACCTGTAAACCTGTTTGAGAACCACAATGTAATTGTTTATTTATTGAAGAAAAGCTCATATTAAAGGAAAAGTAACATTTTTTTTTTTACATTTTGAGCCTTATTTCGGTAATAAAACAAGTTGTTTTACTCACCCATAGCACTTTGGTGTCATATGGAGCATTTCCGGAGATGTTTTAGATTAGCGTTAGGCTAACGCAGTTAGCCTAGTGCGACTTATAGCCATAGCTCGGGGGATTCCCCGAGCATGTAATATGCCCTGTGCGGGCTCCAAATAACACAAACTTTAGCACTTTTCAAATCATAGAAGCTCGATGTCTTTAGTCTACGATTTCGTTTGGTCAAAAGTGGCCTGTAATCTGAGATTTAGCCATAGTTTCGAGTAGATGAGGACGCCAGTGCGCATGTGCGGACTGTGCTCTCAGCTCCCGGGACCCAAACATGGAACGCAAAGCTGTAAACTATGGATAAATCTCGGATTACAGGCCACTTTTGATTCAAACGAAATCGTAGACTAAAGACATCAAGCTTCTATGATTTGAAAAGTGCTAAAGTTTGTGTTATTTGGAGCCCGCACGGGGCATATTACATCCTCGGGGAATGCCCCGAGCTATGGCTATAAGTCGCGCTAGGCTAACGGCGTTAGCCTAACGCTAATCTAAAACATCCTCCATATGACACCAAAGAGCTATGGGTGAGTAAAACAACTTGTTTTATTACCGAAATAAGGCTCAAATTGTAAAAAACGTTACTTTTCCTTTAATGAAAATTTAGACAGTAAATGTCAGATTATTGGAGGTTGATGTCATGTTACCAGATGAAGGGAAAGAGACCATTTTTCCCATTGATTACATTGTACTTTGACATGAAATACTGTATCTATAAGGTAAACAAATGTTGGACCTGATCATTTTTATTATTGACTAGACCTGAGAGCTCAGTGTATTAGAACAAATCTTAATTTTTAGCTGCCCCAACTGTATTAAAAAATACTGGCCGGATTATAATGAGAATGTTGTGATGTCATCTGAAAGGCTTGGGATAATTTTGACCTGCAGACCCCATGGCATGTTGATGTTAAAAAAAATAAATACAAATAAAAGATAAACACATACCATTTAGAAGTGAACAAAGACAAGAGCAGTGTTTACAGTATCATGTTAGTACAGACATTTAACAGCCACATACCCATTCCACTTATAGTTATATAGTTATATAGGTTATTATGTATAGTAAATCCCTCGTTTATCGCGGGGGTTAGGCTCCAGAAATAACCCGCAATAAGAGAAATCCGCGAAGTAGGACAACTTTATATTTTACAATTATTCTACATGTTTTAAGGCTGTCAATGCCTCACCACACACATTATACGCTTTTCTCAGGCTGGAATTAACATTTTCTCACATTTGTCTCTAGTTTGTCTCTAGTCCACGATGAGGGGTTCATCGTGGACAAATCCGTGACAGAGCAGCACGTGTTGCGCACTTCTCCAAGGGGTTGGTGCGCATCTCGTCCCGGGACGTGGCAGTGCTCCTCGCGCATCCGGCGGGGCTTCTGGAGCCGTGTCTCCCCCCACGCGTCACTATTAATACATTTTGTTGAAAATCTATGAAAGTTTGAGTGTTTAAACTAGAGACAAATATGAGAAAATCCAGCGCGAGGCCGCGTGTACACCGGGGCTGCGAGCACGAGATAGAACTGCGGCGCCCGGACCGCGTGCTCTCAACCCGAGCCACAAACCGAACACGCACAAACGAACGCAAAAGCCGCACGGAGTGATTTAATCCTGGTTCAGTCCTGGTCTAGTCCTGGTTTAGTCCAGGGCCAGTCCAGGTTTAGACCTGGTTTAGACCTGGTCTACACCTGGTCCAGTCCTGGTTTAGTCCAGGGCCAGTCCAGGATTAGACCTGGTCTAGACCTGGTCCAGTCCTAGTTTAGTCCAGGGCCAGTCCAGGTTTAGACCTGGTTTAGACCTGGTCTAGACCTGGTTTAGTTCTGGTCTAGACCTGATTTAGTCCACGTTTAGTCCTGGTCTAGTCTCTTAGCCAATCAGGACAGAGAACACATTGTTACACTATAAAAAAAAATGTTACACTATAAAAAAATGAAAAAAAAAAATGGAAAAAAAAAAATCCGCGAAACAGCGAGGCCGCGAACAGTGAACCTCGATAGAGCGAGGGTTCACTGTACTATCTAACCTTCAATATAGTTTTTTGCTTTTTCATTGCTTGCCTTAAACACGCTGGATGCACTTCATGGTCACTACTTGCACACATAAAGACATTTTTCCTAGTGTCTTTTCCATTTCAAAAAGACTAACATTGAAACAAATATGAAAGGAATTTTAGTGCAAAATAATATCTTTCATGGAAGAAGCAACATGCATGCCAAAATCTGATTATAATCACATTTCTGGACCTTTAAGATTATTTAAATGAGATGCTAGCTACAAAATCGGATGTGAGTAAATCAGAGGGACCATGATCAGAAAGAAATTAGGAGTTTGTCACTTACATGTCATTTTAATTAATTAATTAAATTTTTTTTTAACTCAAAAAAATCTGATAATAGTCAGATTTAGAGTGTGTAAAGAGCAAATGTTACTTATTGCGCACACATACACACCACACTTCAAATGTGAGACTAAATTTGGCACTAAACCCGGAACTAAACTACACCAGGACTATGCTCAAGCCGAACCAAGTCTATATCAAGACTTTACCTGAATCAAAACCAGGACCAAGTGTGATAGTAGGATTACTGCAGCTAGTCCCATTGCACTTATCACTCTACTACTACTATTCCAGGCAACAAAACTGTTTTCTACCATTCAGATCAAAGTATTGTTCACTTTTAGAATGTTTTTATCAGAGTAAAACCCTTAAAAACGATTACATAAAATAAAAGTGTGTCCAATATGCTCCTTTATTTGAATATCCGTGTATTTTGTCTTTTACTGTCATTTCTATGAATCCAAGCAAACTTAAAAAGAGTATAAAAATATCTATCTCTGGTCATTCTTCTGATGTGCTGAACCACATTTGGCAGGATAATTTGGCCTCATTTGGGAGCACTTCCTTTGCTTCTTTTTCTTATGATGAAAAAGCAATTGGGCAATATGACACCTCTCTCTCTCAATGCAAATCTCCCATTCAGTCCAATTAGCCTCTCTCTCCAGCACACACACTTCTATTCACAGTGTCCATCTTTGGGGCATTAGCTTTAACAACCTGTGTTTTGGGTTATAAAGGCCCAATAAGGCAGTGCACCTGAAAATTGTGCGGCCATTTTAGTCCTGGACAAAAGCAATTACCACTCACAATGTGGATTCAGACCATTTTCATTCTTGCTACAACAAAAACATAGGAGCAAAGTGAATGACAAATACTACAGGGTAATATATTGTAGTGTACCTTATAATGACACATACAGCGGATGTATATTTTAAATAGGAATTGATCCTGATCCTTTAAAGCTGGTGTTTTCCGTCCTGGAGCTTATGTTGACCTTGTCTGGGCCTTGTCCGTCTGTCAACTCACTGCACTAAAAAGGCTAAAGCAATCTGGCAGCTCTCCCTCCCAAAAATGGAGGAGGTGAGAAGGGAAACAGGACAGGTGGGGGCTGGGGATGTGGTTTTTACACTGCTGTAGGCGTATAGGCCGTTAAAAATATTAAATTGGTTGAAAAAATGTAATAACATCCCACCTACTCAGCTATTTAAAGGTCTTATATTACACAAAATTGACTCTTGTGTTAAACTAGGATTAGTAAACTGCTGATGTATCTTTATGTATTTCTGATTCGGGCTTGCGTGATGTTTTTATGTAAATGTTTTTAAGCTGCTGAATGGACCAGAATTGCCCCTGGGGGATCAAATAAGGAAATCTATGATATGTTGTGTTTCATTCACACATGTCTCAGGCCAGATCCGAGACGACTGCTAACAACAAATACACTTCCTTGTTTGCAGCTCATAAAATCCTCTAACGGACCAAAGCAAATTTTTACTTTATTGAATGAAAACAATCAGATATTTAAACACCCAATGTCTCTTAACTATACAGTGAACCCTCGCTGTATCGCGGTTCACTCTTCGCGGCCTCGCTGTTTCGCGGATTTTTTTTCCAATTTTTTTTTTTTTTTTTTTTTTCAATTTTTTTTATAGTGTAACTTTTTTTTTACAGTGTAACATTCTGTCCTGCGCCCTGATTAGCTAAGAGACTAGACCAGGACTAAACCAGGTCTAAAGCAGGTCTAAACCAGGACTAAACCAGGTCTAAACCAGGACTAAACCAGGTCTAGACCAGGGATGGTAGGGACAGAGTCTCAGATTTCCTTCACGAGAGCGCCTGGGTGACAGGAGGTGTGGCCTTTGTTTACTTGCACGAGCCATGGAAGAGAGTGCGAGCCGGACAAATGGAAGAGCCAAGAATCAACATGGAGCGTCCGGGGGAGCCGCAGCGGGGAGAGGACACTCGCGCGCACAGATGAGACAGTGGCTCTTCCCCGTGAGAGGACGAGAGGACGAACCCAATACTCCACAATACTCCACAGCTCTGTGGAGTATTGGCGACGCATTGATAGCGGACTGATTTTGGAGCCGGGGTGAAATGCAACCAACTCTTGTGAGCGCAGGTTGGTCTTACCTGGTCTTGTGGTGCTGTTAGCGGTTTGGCACTGTTAGCATTGGCTTGAGTCTTGCCCAAAATGATATCCAGGTCGCTTTCCACTCGACTTTCGCACATGGCATGGATATGTGGTACCAAAACAAACGCACGTGTCCGCGCGCACGTGCCCGCGCGCACGTGCCCGCGTGTCACGTGCCCCCGCCCCACTATTAATATATTTTAATGAAAATCTACAAAAGTTTGAGTGTTTAAACAAGAGAAAAATGTGAGAAAATGTTAATACCAGTCTCAGAAAGGTGTATAATGTGTCTGGTGAAGCGTTTTCAGCCTTAAAACATGTAGAATAATTGTAAAATATAAAATTGTCCTACTTCGCGGATTTCACTTATTGCGGGCTATTTCTGGAACCTAACCCCCGCGATAAACGAGGGTTCACTGTATAATACATGTTCTTAGTCAGGTTGGAACAAGTAATGCAGTGTGACCTCTTCTGAAAATCTTTGTTTTTATAATCTACAGAAAGAATAACATTTTCTTTCATTAAATGTTATACATACAAAAATACTAAGCTGCTAACCATGAAAATGTTCTTGAATACTGAACACAAGGAGCCTGTTGTTTATTAAACATGTCTTTGAGCTCTTCATTTCAAACATTTTCGCTGTCCTTTTTCGCTGCGCACAATGCATACTGATGCTGTCCCCGTTTCTTAAGGTCACCACCACAGAGCTGTCCAGTTAATACCTCCGATTTGGTGACGTAAAAACACATCTTTAAGAATGCGTCTGGGGTCTCTCTCCTTGAATAGCAGGGGGTAATGGAAAGCGCTCAGCCCGGGTCACCAATAGGCAACGGCTGCAATGATGATGACTTTATGGAGAGACAAAAACACATACTGCGCTCTGTGTTCTGGTTGCGGGGCTCCTTGAAGCAGAAAGGAGGCTGGAGATTGGAAATAAAGACCACGGCGTGTGTCTGAGCACTGTGAATGGGAGCGGTAATGTTTTCAATTTGAGCCCAGAGAGCCATAATACAGCTCATTGTCGCACCTCCAGACTGGGGCCCAGGGATTCCTTCACTGCAGCCTCTTCCCCCATTTCTCAAGATGGGATTAATTTGAAAGGAAAAAAAGGTTGACTTGTGAATGGAAGAAAAAGGAGGATAACTGGATGAAGAGGTCAAGGCTGTGTGAATAAGCCGCTGTTTGACTCTTGGAGACAGTTCTAAATCTGGACTTCTGTGCCTGAATGACATCTGCACAGAGTAAGCATTGACTGAATGGGAATGTATTTTCAAAGGACACAGAGGCAGTGCAAAAGACTGTTTTACTGGACTGGACTGTTTTATTTTCAAAAAAAAAGAACAGGCAGAAGGGCACCTTAGTGCACTTGTGACATGAAAGATTTCTGCGTTTTCGCTGCTATTATTCATCGGAAGGTTCCATCTTTTCCTGATCGCTTTCAACGAGAGCTGATCCAGACTGATGTGTAGAACTCCACTCAAAGAGGCTTCTGCCAGATTAGATAACGCACATAGGCTGCTGAGAAAGAAATGATAAGAGAAACATTTGTCCCCTGCATTTGACCCATCCTTCAATACCACTGGGGCAACTTGCCGGGAGCATTTGACAACCACAGTGAACATACCTGCAGATCTTGAGCTATAGGCTCTAGTTGTAGTAGCCCTACCTTACAATTTTTTGTCCATAACTGTATTTTGTATCGATCTACTCCCCCACTCTGAATTGGTGGCTTAAAGGAGAAGTAAGGTTTTTTACAATTTGAGCCTTATTTCGGTAATAAAACAAGTTGTTTTACTCACCCATAGCACTTTGGTGTCATATGGAGCATTTCCAGAGATGTTTTAGATTTGCGTTAGCCTAGCGCGACTTCTAGCCATAGCTCGGGGCATATAATATATTCCCCGAGCATGTAATATGCCCCCTGCGGGCTCCAAATAACACAAACTTTAGCACTTTTCAAATCATAGAAGCTCGATGTCTTAGTCTACCATTTCGTTTGAGTCAAAAGCAGGGATGAAAGAGTTCCGTTTTTTAGCGGATCTCCGCTTTTTTTTTTCAGACGTGGGGTAATTTTTTATTTTATTTTTTTAATATCTGTGCAAATTCGTTGACAAAGATTTTGGGTGTATATATGTATAGTTGTGTTTAGGGTCGCCAACCGTCCCTTGAAAAACAGAATCGTCCCGTATTCAGAACAAAAGTACGTGTATCTCGTATTAAACTTTGTATTAAACTGCGGGCTGCGCGAGCCCGTGTCTGGAGCCGTGGACCGAGTGAGTGAACGCAGCTCTTTCGCAACAGCCTATACCATTGCGTGTACACAGGTTAAACTTTATAAAACATCCTATACCTCATCCTACCTGCCCGTGCCTCACTTAACGCGTCTCTCCTCGCTTTTTCACCTGCGCCTTTTAGCGCGCATAAGCTCCTCCTCAATGCGCTCTGATTAGACGAAGTGCAAAGCAAAAACAAATCCAATATAAACTACTAGTAGGCCTACCTGTTAATAAAATGTGTGTGTTTTTTTTGTGCTTTTATGTACAGTTTTACTTTATTGCTAACATATAGCATATAGAAATCGAAATTTCAGAAATTTGAAATTTTCCAGCGCGGGGGGGGGTGACTTTCCGCTTTTTTCATGTTTGGCCACTTTCATCCCTGCAAAAGTGCCCTGTAATCCGAGATTTATCCATAGTTTACAGCTTTGCGTTTCATGTTTGGGTCCCGGGAGCTGAGAGCACACTCCGCACATGCGCACTGGCGTCCTCATCTACTCGAAACTATGGCTAAATCTCGGATTACAGGCCACTTTTGACCAAATGAAATCGTAGACTAAGACATCGAGCTTCTATGATTTGAAAAGTGCTAAAGTTTGTGTTATTTGGAGACCGCAAACAAGTGCCCCGAGAACTCACATTACGGAGAACGCAAATCTAAAACATCTCTGGAAGTGCTCCATATGACACCAAAGTGCTATGGGTGAGTAAAACAACTTGTTTTATTACCGAAATAAGGCTCAGATTGTAAAAAACATTACTTCTCCTTTAAGGGCTTTTGGGCTCATGTTTTACAGCACGAAAGTCCTTTGTTAAATGTGTGGTTGTGCAGTGAGGGTTTCCTTTGGGTGATACAGTTTCTCCCATCAAACTCATCCATATTCCTGATTATCAGCCTTGCTCAAGATTCTTTAATATTGCACTATTGCTTTGGTGCCCTGTATTGCTCCACATCTCTCAGTTCTCTTGTTCAGCCTGGACAACAAAGGGTAAATTCATTTGTGTCATGAGGTATTACCAAGGTTATTGTTAGCCCCCCACTGCTCCTCCGCTAAAGTCTCCTGTAAAAGATTTTTAAAAACTCACCTGGGAAATAAGCCTGCTCATCCGTGAGAGAACGGCACCTGAAAAAACATGATTACTTCTGTTGACTGGAATACATTGATATTAAATTCAGCCCTATAAAGGAGAAATTAATAGCAGCCAGAAGTAGTACCAAAGGTGTCATATAAGCTGAGCAAACTCTTCATGGAAATTGAAATGTTATCAAGTAAAAACTCCCAAGGACAGAATGGAAGGACATATTTTTGAGAACAACAAAGTGGTGTTGGTGTCACAGGTCCACGTTTTCAATCACTGGCAGCAGGTCTGTACATCTGACGAAAGCCTGTGCAAGTGGTGAGAGGAGACGTGCTAGTCCGCCTGACCTTTTCCAAACAGATCTAACACAGAGAAGTGTGAAAAACTCCAACCGACAAACTCAAAGAGAAAGACAAGCCAGGCCTTATTCTTGAACCAAATCGGAGTGACAGCCAGCAGCTTTTAAACACTGCCGAATCTGCATATCTCAATTTCTTGCTCCATCAATCAGAAACAAAAGAGCAGTGTGTTGACAATTTAAGAGTGTGATGCTTGTCGGTTTAAGCCCTTTATGTCCGATTGTGGAGAGACAAAGAGCCATCAGGGCGGCATCAACATTCAATTTGTGTATTTTTATCGACATTGCAAAACAAAACATGTTATCCGTCTCACAGCTAATCATAAAGTAACCTGGGTTTTGATAGCATGTGCTGCCATATTTCACCAGGGTGTTAAAATAAAATAATAGGGGAAAGTTGTGACAGGGAGGGCATCTGACAAAAACTAAAATGTCCTAAGGGAGAAAAATACAAAAATTTATTGGCATTGTCACACATCACAAACAACAAAATCACATTTAGAGCATTAAAAAGTAAGCGGAACTATAGTGCAAGTATTAGTGAAATTCATAAATGCAAATACTCAAAGTGTAAACATTCACTATTGAGGTACTTGGGGCATGAAGCATAACGACATGATGTAAAGGCAGAGGTAGATACAGCGGTAGAAGGTGTAGATGAGTTGGTTTGTTGCTTCCGTCCACAGTTCTGGCAGGTGTGGGGGACCTAGAGGGAAGGAGCGGTGGACAGTGCTCCCTGTGGAGTCTGGTTGCCTTGGGGGTAGCGGCTGTTATAGCTAGAAGTTTAGAAAGTGCAATATTTGTAATTTGCTATTATTTATTGGAAAGTTCCACCTTTTCCTGATCGCTTTCAATAGGAGCCACTCTAGACTGATGTGTAGAACTGTGAGATTTATTCTTTTATTCTTGAAGTGTTCTTTATATCCTAGTCCAGGGGTCAGCAACCCGCGGCTCCAGAGCCGCATGTGGCTCTTTGATCCCTCTGATGCGGCTCAGTACATTGGTTCCTCATTTATCGTGGGGTTTAAATTGTAAAAAATAACCTGCGATAAGTTAAATCAGTGAAGTAGTCAGCTTTATATTGCGTGTATAAATATGAGTGTATTTCACAGTTCCTCTGACCGAGGCGCCTGGCACCGCTGCGCTGTTGCGGGTTTTGTTGTAGTGAGAACGCTTTCGTGCACTCAGAGTGCACGAAAGAGAAGTGCACCCAGAGAAGTGTGCACGCGGACATGAGACGTATGACCGCAGCCCTTCTGGCATGTGCCCAAAGTCCTCACTGCTTCAGAGTCACACTGCTCGTGATCGAACATTTAAATAAATTTGGCAAACTGACCGCATTCTGTACAGGAGACATGGAGGAGAATGACTGACAAAGACAAAGGTCTACAGTCCTTTAGCCAATCAGGATGCAGAACACAATACATATTGATAAACTATAAAAAAAATCAGCGAAACAGTGAGGGACCACTGTATTTAATTAAAATATATTTTTATTTTAGTTCGTTCATTTTCAAAATGTAATTCTATGGCACAAAGGTAAAAAAACAAAACAAAACAAAAAAACGTTATATGCAGTGTTATTTTATTTTAAATTTCAAAAGGGTTTTATGGCTCCCAGTGTTTTCTTTACTGTGTTTTCACACAGTAAAGAAAACACTTTGCGGGTCCAAATGGCTCTTTGAGTGGTAAAGGTTGCCGACCCCTGTCCTAGTCTATTCCTGGATTTTAGGTCTTACTGTGGGAACCGTGTCACCTCACCATATCACGGATCTTAAGAACACCTCACCGTTTGTTTCACCATATGTTGTATACCTCACTTGTGGCTATAGGTTGTAAAAGGCTGTAAACTAATTTTGGGTGTGTGACCCTTCCTGTGTGTTGTATACACAGGGTGCTGTAAACAGCTAATACTACATTTACTGTGGGGTTGTGTTGTGACAGTTGTTTGCCTCCTGTTATTTCAAGGTATGAGAAATTTAAAGGCCCCTCCATAGGGGGTGTCATGGGAATTCCTCTGTTCTTATTGGCTGACCGCACTATTGGACATTCCTCTTATATTAAAGCTGGGAGTTCCTCTATGAGCCTTATATGGTCTGCATAGTTAAACTATTCTCCTATTGGCTAGCTGTTGTTGATGTCATATGTATTCAACAGTCTGTACTGTATTTAAAGACAGTTCCGGGTGATGATATTGTGTGTGTGTTTGTGTGTGTGTGTGTGTGTGTGTGTGTGTGTGTGTGTGTGTGTGAGGGCCCCCACTGGGAGGTCTCTTCACGTCACTCAGCCAAACAGGGACACGGCCGATGTCTCTTCTCTGAGGGTCTGCTAAAGCTGACAACATGAATGCTGAAGATGCCTGATGTCACCATTTCGTTAGTATTCTGCTATTTTTACATTAAAATGCTGAATAACCTCAATCTCGAGCAATGCTTTTCTTCAGACCTCCTTCGGACCCATTTCCGAAACTCACAGAACCCGACTCAACAAGGTCTCTAGATATGTGCGTCTTAGATAAAGCACATAGGTTGCTGAAACAAGACATTTGTCCTTTGTAATTGGAACTTGATGAAGTAAATAGACTCAAGAGAAATCAAATATGACATAGAAGTAATGTAAGGTAATAAGGCACTATGGAGGGTGCACCAGATGTTATCGTTTTGCCTGGAATCTTTCACTGTATGGAATTAATCTTATCCACCTCCATGAAGACGCCGCCAGGCAACGCTATAGATCATACCTGGCGCCACGGTAGCTGAGTGGCTAGCGCTCTTGCTTCACAGCAAGAAGGTTCCGGGTTCGATCCCCGGGTCGCCCGGGCCTTTCTGTGTGTGTTCTGTGTGGAGTTTGCATGCATGGTCTGGGTTCGATCCCCGAGCCTTTCTGTGTGGAGTTTGCATGTTCTCCCCGTGTCTCCGGGCACTCCGGTTTCCCCCACCAACCCAAAAAACATGCACCATAGGTACTCCAGCTTAGGTCCTGACCAAGCCGAAGCAAGAAGATCATGGAGATGGTCCCCGGGCGCAGAAGTGTGCTGCCCACTGCTCCTAATATATATATATAGGATGGGTTAAAATGCAGAGAAGAATTTCTCCAGTGTGAGATCAATAAAGTTCACTTCTTCTTATTCTTATTCTTCATATCTGTGTTCACAGTGAGAATGTATGTTTTCAATATACTTTTGATGAATAAAAAAGAATAATAGATAAGTTTAATGCCATAATGTTGAACTTTCCAGGCAAAGTAATAAGTTATCCATGGAGACACGCACTAGAAAGTTTCATTTCACGGTGTTACTGTGAAGATATCATGTATTACCTTCAGTACTAGTTTATTTATGTTATCAACACACACAAAAAACTGCTCAATAACTATCTCAATGTCAGAAGAACCCTGGAAGTGAGAGGGATGAGTCAGCATTTAAACGCCGCATTTATAATATTGAAAACATCGCCTTGTCAGTCGCTGCAGAGACTAAACATTTGTGATCAAACCCAAACCCCGGTGTCCTTGTCTTAGCATTAATGTATGGGAGGCCTTTAATAGTATGCCAATGTGGCCATGATGTGTGGAGCCCTCTCTGGATGACTGATCTCATAAAACCATCTGTCAGGGGCTGGGACTGACATATAAGGTACACACCGATACCACCACAAGGACATCGACAGCATAAGGTTCTGCTTGTAACCCGCTGGAGACTGTCAAGGAGTTTTAAGAAGAAGTGAACTTTATTGATCTCACACTGGAGAAATTCTTCTCTGCATTTTAACCCATCCTATATATATATATACAGTATATATATTAGGAGCAGTGGGCAGCACACTAGAGCTATTTAGTAAAGTATTCAAGCATAGTGTTAAAAGGCCCGCATTATGCCACGTTTTGATCTACCAGTATGTTATAATGCTGTTTCCTCATCATAATCATACCTGGATTTGCGTTTTGCTTAATTCACACATTTTTAATACAAAATTGCACATTTAGGCTGTTCTTCTCTCAAACAGAAAACACTGTTCAACCTTGTGAAATGCAGGAAATGTTCCGCTGTGTTTTTAAACTCCATAAACCTTCACTAGAGTCATTTGGATCGTTTCACCCTTGGAATTGACAATCTCTAAATAAAAGGTAAAAGGTAACTGATAACTACAACTTCATGAAAAGGTGGAACAGAGCATTTTGAGTTTTGGAGATTTATTTTATTTATTCTTTATTTAATAGGGACAGTGCAGATTAATGAACATCTGCAGTATTCAGTGTAAATATGCCAGATTATAGCAAGAATGCTAATTTCCATCTGTAGTCCCTAGGCAGGTGACACCACAGCAAAAACAATAAAAACAATGACAACTGACAATAACACCAACATTAAAACATTAAACATTAAAACATTAAGCATTAAAAAAACATTAAGCATTAAAACATTAATGATGTAGATGTAGACAGTCTAATAATAAGGGCTACTTAAACATGTGCAAATGAAACAAAACACCAGTCTGGGGTATGTTTTTGAGGAGGTACCAACATTCTTAAAGTTGGCTCAAAGCTCACAAGAATAATTTTTGTGTAATATAGGACCATTAATGAGAAATACGCATTAACAACCAAAGATTACGTAAACATGTATTTAAAGGTCATCATGTTATGATGTTACCCCCTCATAAATGAGGAAACAGAGAATGATGAGGAAACCACATTATCACAGAGATCTGGATATAGTGTAACATGGGCCCTTTACATGTTATCAAGCTGTTACTTGGGTAAAAGTAGGAAAAAAAAAAAGAAATATTTGGAAACTACTCCTAGTCAACTTTCACTGCAACAACTACCACTGTTTCAAGGCCACACCACCTCCAGGCCGTACCACCTTGAGAAAATGGCCGATAACGTCTGGTCTCGAAAGCTAAGCAGGGCTGGACCTGTTATTACTTGAAGGGGAACTTGGGATGCCGCAGTGGGGCGACAGTGGTTCTAATGCAAACTGTTGTTGTGTCCTTATGCAGGTCACTTCACCCACCGTGTCTAGTATGATATCAATGTGGTGTTGAGTTACAGGTGGTGATCGAAGGGGCCAAGGGGCAGAGAATGGCTACCTACAATATATTACATTACAGTATTAATAGCGCTATATAAATCTTATGTATTATTATTATAATTATTTATAGGTTAGTACTACTTTTGCTTCTGTTTGCAGTTATTTTTCTAACCACTACGGCCTGATGATATTGCCCGTCATGGAGCTTAACAGTAACCGCTTGCTCCGGTTCCAGTAAATTAAAGTAAATTTTCCATTAATTTCCCAACTTTGAACTTTTCATACTTTTTTTATTTTCCCCCAGAAAGTTTATGGGAAAAAACGAACAGGAAATTAATTTTGAAACTGGTCAATGTTGAGCTTTTATTCACACGTTTGCCAAATGTTATTCCAAAATGACACAAAATCCATGCAAAAAAGTATGTTCCTAAAAAGCCAGTTTACCTCTCAGGGTAATTCACCAAATTTTCTAAAAGTTTACTTCACTGATAATCGATGGCACAGTTGTGAATCCATCGTGCATTCTGAGGAGTGGACAGATTTAAAACTAATAAAGCCATATGTGAGGGACACTCTGTTACTGACATGTTCTGGATTCTGCCTCAGAAACATAAGACACATTTACTGTTCAGTCTGTCCCGGGCCTGACTGAACTGAAGGACCACCTACTCAACAGATGCCCCAAGCAAAAAATGAAATAAATGCTCATTTCAAAGTGAGCTGAGTTTTTTGTTTTGTTTTTAACACTTAGATCCCAAATAGAAAACTTTGTTCTCAATATGGGATCACCACAGCAAAGCTCACAAATTGATGTTAAAGGTACAATATATAACTTTCCTGGGTCCTGCATGCACCTGAAATGTGTCACAGTATGGCATTCAACTTCTAATTTGTGTTTTTATTTCTCAAAAAATATCTTGTAAAATGTATTCGTATTGCGAACAGCCTCTCCAAAGATCTGATCTGTAATCTGGCCTGGTGATATCACCTGCTTGTCTCCATGGTGAAATTTAATGTCATTTTGTATGTTATTATCAGTCGCAAATAATGTAGGTACTGGGAGGAGGCCCCGGGGAAGACCCAGGAGACGCTGGAGGGACTATGTCTCCCGGTTGGCCTGGGAATGCCTGGGGTCCCCCCGGAGGAGCTGGAGGAAGTGTCTGGGATGAAGGAAGTTACTTAGATTGTTACCCCCGCAACCCGTCCCCGGATAAGTGGAAGAAAATGGATGGATGGAATGTAGGTATTTTTGTAACAAGGAAGCTGGTAACTTGAAAACTACTGCTTCATGAAATCACACAATGGAACAGAGCATTTTGAGTTTTGGAGATGTAGACCGACTAAATAATAATCAGTTACTCAAACATGTGTGAATGAAACAAAAAAACACAACTCCGGGTATGTTTTTGCCATTCTAACATAAAGTAAAGCTTGTGAGAGTCAATTTTGTGTAGTATGGGATCTTTAAAGGTCTCATGGCATGAAATTTTCACTTTCTGAGGTTTTTGAACGTTAATGTGAGCTCCCCTACCCTGTTTAGGTGCCCCCCCCCCCGGTTAAAAGTTGCGAAATGTCTAAACTGAGCATTTGCGATCCTTTTCTGCGTTACAAAAAATCGGAGCTCAAACGGGCGATTTTGAACAAGGCACCTTATTGACATCAGATCGAAAAAAGAAATGCAAATGCAGTTCCACCCCCGTCTGTCTGTACTCAGCGTCTCTGTAAATCACGCCCAGAGAGTTTGGACTGCGAATGCGCTAGGCAATGCGAAATGCGTTTTTTTATTTGCCTGGAGGCACGTCCGAGTGTTTCTAGGCTCGGAAGTCCTTTATCTGAGCCTCTGGACCTTTGAACAGCAGTGGTTTAATTTTATTTTCTGTGGAAATGTGTTTATTTTTCAATGGAACGCTTCAAATCTCTCCCCCCGTGCAAAAACACGGAAATGGATGAGCTGTGGGCTCTGAGCTCTGAGCGGAGAGTTTGGCCACGCCCCCACCCTCTACTATAGGCCAGCTCTTTTCTCCTCATTTGCATTCAAGCAACGACGCCCAGAATAAAGTGTTTGAGAGAGATATTTATGACTCTTTCTCATCTTATCTCTGTTGAGTGTTGATTTTGAAGAAGGATTCATTTACAGTATTAGGGAACCATTAAGGAGCCATATAAAAGCATCAAGAAGTACCATGTCATGGGATCTTTAAGAACAGACATACAGCATGTTAAACGACAAAATATCTTTAGTTGGAGCTTCCACTTTGATGTCAAAATCAGTCTTTACAAAGCCCATAGACATGAAAGTGATCAGCTGCCTTGCGCCTCACTTTGACACACTTAATTTAAAGATGAAACAGAAAGCAAACATCACTGTGGGCTGTTGGACAAGCGTGTTTACTGCATAGAGAGCAAGTGAGAGACAGGTACACGCCCAAGCTCTATGGAAAACATATGTTAATGTACATTCTGACAAGTCCCCTACTTCCTGGTACCTTCTAGTGACAGTTCACTTTGAAAGACTTTGACACGCCTCAGAACCCTCCAAAATGGGCTAGCGTACATAGGAGACAGTCTGCTTTTATACCTTAGCCTTCCCACTTGGCTTTTCTGATGCCCATGAGCTAAGTTTGACTATGTCCTCAGTCGTGACATTTGTGTTTTTATGATTGGTCTGTGTGTGACGGCAGCCGCGGGGAGGTGAAGACTGAAGAACATGCTAAATATAGTTAGGGTCATCACTAGGCAACTTTGCTACACTGGAAAAGTTTACAAAATGACTCAAACAGTGGAGGGGAAAACTTTATCCTGTGAAAGTTTCAGGGTTTTGACTAATACACAAAGGCTGGTGGAGACATGAAGAAAAATAAGATGGAGGTTGACTTTTGCCATGCAATGGTCCTATCTCACAATCCTGTATTATTTATGCGCAAATGATAATTGAATTTGATCAGAAAAATGTAGAATATTCTAAAAAACACCAAAAAAGAGGTGGACAAACAGAACAAGGATTCAAGTTCATTTTAAAGGTCCTATATTACCCAATATTGACTCGTGTGTGCTTTAAGCCATGTGTTACCTCCTCAAAAACATACATGTTTGACACATGTGTGTGTCTACATCTCCAAAGCTCAAAAAAAATCCACCTTTTGATGTCATAAAGCTGTAGTTTTCAAGTTATCAGCCATCCTTTACCTTTATTTTGGTAGAAATCAGCAATTCCAAAGGTGATATGATCCAAACACAGTGGAGCACTTCTTTTATTACCACATAACATCACAAGGTGAAACAATGGAGTGTTTTCCATTTGAGATTAAATAAACTTAGCCTAAATAAGCAAGGGTTGTGTGTTAAACAAAAACACAACTCCCAATGTGTTTTTGATTGGGAAATAACATTATAATATAGTTTCAAGTACCTGACCTCAACAATAAACTGGACTGGTCCCACAACACTGACGCCCTGTACAAGAAGGGCCAAAGTCGCCTCTACCTCCTGAGGAGACTGAGGTCCTTTGGAGTGTGCAGTAGTCTGGTTAACACCTGACCATATCACAAGTGAGATATGGGTCTGGAAACTCGCTTCGAAAAATCCCGTAGCGGAGGTGTGGTTAGCGATTGCCAACGGCCGTTTATTGGGCGTTATGAATGTCTATCATTGAGCGTATACGTAGCCCATAGCCAATCATGTCAGTTGTCAGTTCAAACTACAAGCTTCTGTTTGTCATGTAGTACGCGTCACCGTCTTGCCACACCTCCCCCGCTCCCTGATTGGGGCCCTAAATCTGGGACTCTCGCTTGGACGAGTTTCCAGGCCGCCTTCCAGTTCGAAACGAACGGAAGCGGCCTGGGAATTCCCAGGCTAAATGTGCAGGGCTCTGCTCAAGACTTTTTATGACTCTGTGGTGGCCTCTGCTCTCCTCTACTCTGTCGTCTGCTGGGCCCCGAGCAGCACAGAACGGGACAGAAAAAGACTCAACAAGCTGGTCAAGAGGGCCAGCTCTGTCCTGGGCTGTCCTCTGGACTCTGTAGAGGAGGTGGCTGAGAGGAGGGTACTGGCCAAATTCACGTCCATCATGGACGACACCTCTCACCCTCTGCACCGGACTGTAGAGGGGCTGAGCAGCTCCTTCAGCAGCCGACTGAGGCACCCCCAGTGCAAGAAGGAGCGCTACCGCAGATCCTTCATCCCCACCACCATCAGACTGTATAATTCCACTGTAGAGTCCAAACGTGCAATATTGTTTTTCAATACTCTCCTAGTTACTGTTTCTTATTATTATTACTTGTATAACTCCACTGTATGGTCCTAACGTGCAATATAGTTTTTCCAACGTGCAATATCGTTTTTTTCAATACTCTCCTTGTCACTGTTTTATTATTATTATTATTACTTATTCGATTATTACTTATTTTATTATTATTATTACTTATCTTTATTCCATTCTTGCTGCATGCACTTTTCTTTCTTGTTCAAACTGTCCCTACCTGGAGCTACTGTGACAAGTAAATTTCTCCTGCGTGAGATCAATAAAGTCTTATCTTATCTTATAGATCAGAAATATATAATAATATGAGCTCTGTAAACAAACAAAAACCTGGTGATCTATTCTTTTCCTGATCAAATTGAAAATAAAAACAACACACTCTATATTACAACACGATAACTGTGTCACAGGCAATGCCTATAATATGAAAGTTTGCAAAACACTTTAAAATGATGTGTTCTGAAAGCTAATTATTGTATAATAATAACTGCAGAAAATTTCAGAATTTAAATTGTGATCCCGATGAACACCAAAATTATAGCCAAATTATCACCTGTTAATTGTCGCCACAAATAGCAAAGGTGTTCAGAATACATGAACTAAAATCCACATGTGATAGAAAAAATAATAATCTGTTGTATTTTTTATTAGTCTGTTATAGTAAGGTAGGAATATTACATACTAGAATGCAGAAAAAATGTCTTATTGAACTATGGCTTATTTGCTCTCATTATACAAATATAGATCTGCATGTGCTTGCCTTGACAGCCCTGGAGCCAGTGTGCAGGGAAAGATGGCAGCTGGTCATGCCAAAACAGGATAAAGGTGAATAAATGAAAAAAAAAAAAAAAAACAGCCCAACAGATGTGACAATAGGTGCTGAAAGAGGACCCAAAATTGTGTCTTGTGTGCCTGTAAGCTCCCTGTCTTTCCACAGAGCAAAGTGGACAGGATACTTCATTGTGTTACATCTTTTTCTCATTTTTTTTTCTCACATAGAAGCTGCAATGACAATAAATTATTTCATGGGGATAATTAGTCTTCCTTTTTGGACGGAGATGCCAGCGCTCCCACACTCGCGCATAACCCAAACTGACCCTGGTGCTCTGGTTGAGCTATCTATTTTTATGAAACCGAGAGAAATAATTAGCACTCCTGGATGTCTTGTTCCATGGTGACACTGAAAGCACCCTTTGGCTTATATTATGCATATTTAAATGTACAGTTCCAACAGTCCTTTAAAAGATGCAGCGTTATTTTCAAAACAGTGTCTTTTTATTGGTAAAAAGGTTCATTTATTTGTCAGTTTAGAGAGAATAACGATGATCCAGTAAATACTGTCTTTAGCTGCTTTGATTCACTACAACCTAAGCATGAAAGAACGCCAGCCTCTAATTAACTTACATCCACTTTACATCATTAACAACTGGACCTTAAATTCATAGTAAACATGTAGATAGCAAGCATTAGCCTAATAAGGACAGGAAATACCTGTGGCCAACCTTGACTCCATGGAGATAATCTTTTTATTGAGATTATGCATGCGTACGGCTGAGTTCTTCTCTCAAACTGAAAACACGATGTTCCAACTTGTGATGTCATGTGGTAATACAGGAAGTGCTCCACTGCCATACACGTTCACTGGCCGTACCTACTTGTCAAAGCCTGTTCTCGTCAGATCTCAGAAGCTAAGCAGGGCAGGGCCTGGTTAGTACTTGGATGGGAGACCACTGGGAATTCCAGGTGCCACAGGGGGGCGCCAGTTGCAAAAACTGTCATTGTGTCCTTAGGCAAGACACTTCACCCACATTGCCTAGTATGACAGTGGACTGTGTGTGAGTGTTGGAGGTGGTCAGAGGGGCCGATGGCGCAGATTGGCAGCCTCGCTTCCGTCAGTCTGCCCCAGGGCAGCTGTGGCTACAGAAAGTAGCTTACCACCACCAAGTGTTGAGTGAATGAACAATGAACTGTAAAGGCGCTATATAAATGCTATGAATTAATTATTATTATTATTATTACTAAACTCATTTGGATGATTTCAGCCCTTGAACTGCCAAACTCTAAACAAAAGGTAAAAGGTAGCAAGCTTCTAATTAATTAACATCAGCTTTACATCATTAACAACAACAAAGGCGATAAGGCCTAATAATAGGGCGGCAGCTCAGTTGGTAGAGCGTTTGTCCACTGATCCAAAGGTTGGCGGTTCAAATCCTGCTCTTGACATAAGAAACATCAGTGGTTGAGTGGTCAGATCCACTGACCCACAGGTTGGTTGGTACGATTCCAGCTCCCACAGATGAGCGCTGCCGTTGTGTCCTTGGGCAAGACACTTAACCCCACCTCGCCCCCAGTGTCTGTGGACACTGGTACCCCCCATGGCAGAAGATACATCACGGCCTGTTGTGACGTGAGCCGTCCTCCTGTGGACCCACCACCCGCGGGAGGATTCATGGGGGCTGGTGCATTGTGTTGCCCCGGCGACCCAGAAAATGGAAAAGCGGAAGAAAATGAATGAATGAATGAATGATTTGGATGATTTCAGCCCTTGAACTGCCAAACTCTAAACAAAAGGTAAAAGGTAGCAAGCTTCTAATTAATTAACATCAGCTTTACATCATTAACAACTGTACAGCCAGCAAGCATTAGCCTAATAAATAAAAAATACGTGTGGTCAACCATGTCTCCACGGAGATAACATTAATATTTTTATTGGGAGAAAAAAAAAAACTGCTTTCCTACTCTTTAAAGGTGCACTATGCAACTTTTTTGCTGGAGGTCCATCACCTGCTTGTTTTTTCTATGAATGTCATTGCTCTGTCTGGAATGTCCCATGCTATTATAACTCAAAAAACACCTAGAAAAACAAGCATTCTGACTGAGCGGGGTCGCCTCTCCTCATATCTGACCTGTAACTTGGTCTGGTTTGGTCTCCGTGATGATAAAAGCTTAATACCATACTGTGAAACATTCTAGACAAAGAAATAACAAAAGTGTTTGATGGCCCATCCACCAGAAAAGTTAAACAATGCACCTTCAATGGGCTTGCCTCTCCGCAGATGTGACTTGTAACTTGGCCTGGTAGCATCTCTTGAATGTCTACATGGAGATAGACCAGTTTAAGCCATACTGCGGAACATTCCAGGCATAGGTGGCTCAAAAGTAGTACAAAAGTAGTAGTGATAATCTTTCACCAACATCTGAAATTCATGTGCTGCTGTGCCAGTTTGTCCATGCAAATGTTAATGATTGGAAAAGTCAAAACTATCTGACTCCACACAGAGACGGCAGGCCTGGGGATCAAACCCACAACCTCCTTGCTGAGAGGCAACATTGCTAATCAGGCTGCACCCTTTGGTCATGATGTGCTCCTCACTAATTAAAACATCCTGAGTCAAGGATAATTATGAAGCCACTGATTTGATCCACTTTATTTATTTTAATTATAAAAGTAGAAAAGAGGGAAATGAAATAATTAGCTTTTCATAGTCGAGTATAATAAGTACAATGCAGGTGTAAAGCTTGAGTACCACTGCATGCTCACAGCAAACCATGTTATTATTTTAAAACATGCCATGCTTTCTCTCCTTAGTTAAAACACTGCAGTTGCTCATTTATTTAATGACATGAAATTACAGGCTGCACTGGCTCACTGATGGCAACCAACTTGTGTTATTCAGCCGTAGACCTTGCAAGAAGTCGCTCTGTCTAATCACAAGTTTGCAGAGGGTTATTTACTCCATATTTTACCCCTTAGTTTGTGTCTTGAAGCTTTTTCACCCTCCATGAAGTCAAATTAATGTGGATGCCCCATCAAGGGAAATATGATTTGGCTGTCACATTAGAAATACTGTTGCTTTCACGGACTGTATTATGCAAAGTCATGCAAATTAGCTACGGGGCGATCAGACAAAACAACCCCTAATTTTGTCCTTCTGCTTTCCCCATGTTTAGCGTGTAATGCGGTTATCTGCGCCAAATGAAAAGTCACTTTCATGCCGGGTTATTTTCTCATGTTGCTGTGTGTCTGTTGATCAAGTCCACCTCGACCCACTCACAAACACAACAGAAGCGGGTGGCGTGCGCTCTGTCGCAACTGGAAAACCACAACGGACATTTTGAAGTACACTTAACCCTGGCAGCAGATATGCAGGCTGCTGTTGTTTATTCATTTGGAAGCCCGGGTGGAGAATGCCGATTCAATTAGCCATGTCCGCTGGTAAAAACACATAGGGTTTACAGTTACTTAGATGGGCCCGTGGCTTCGTTCACTCATTGAGCGGGTCATTTGAGGGGTAAAGAGTAATTTGGCATGAAAATCAAATTGCTTTAATCTAATTTCCCTTTGATATAATTCGCACTAGGCTAACAGCCACCAAGCATTTACCTTGCCCAAACAGTGCTGCACCCCTGGGGAACAATTACAGAGCAGCTACAGGTAGCTGACTCACTCTACATTAAATAAGCAACATCGCCCACCATCAGATTTATAAAGAACAGGAGATCAAAAGTAAAAAACACATACACATAACAACTGTGGTAATGCTTTTGCTGCATTATGTTGCACTCAAGATTATTGTGACTATAATAGGGCACATTTTATAGAGAACTGCTGGCAGTAACAGTAAGGTGCCTTTTATTTTTCCATCTTCATTCATATGACTCACTTTTATATGAAGAAAACAAGTGTTTAAAAAGTAAAGAGCAGCTGTACAGGCATTACAATGTACAGCATTGCATAAATGGTAAGGCAAAAGGGGAAATTCAATTTGTCAACTGGACAAAAGTTTATTTGGTGGAATACGTTTCACAGCTCATCCAAGCTGCTTCTTCAGTTACTTTAGAATTCATGCTTCACAGCAAGAAGGGTCCGGGTTCAATCCCCGGGATGTCCAAGCCTTTTCGGGCACGAGTTTGCATGTTCTCCCCGTGTCTGAGTGGGTTTCCTCTGGGCACTCAGGTTTCCCGCATCGAACCCAAAAACAATGCACCAGGAACTACAGGTGGAGATTAGCTCTAGTGCTACAACCTGCACAATGCATCTCTCCTGTTAAGGTTATTGTAGATTGTGCACTGTCCCTGTCTCATAAATAAATAAATAAATCTATTTAAAAATGACACTTCAGTGAATACTGTCTTGTCCTTGAGCAATTTCCATGTAATAATGTATTGTGAGTGTGGACTAAGAGGATGTGGTTATCTGATTTGGCAACTGCTTTGGTTTGGTACTAGTGTTAAATAGTGCTCCTTTCAAGTGTACATTTATGACAGCTGGACTATTTCTTATTCTTTGAAAGAGAAACATGTTTTTGCCCATGATAATCTAAGTACATCTGAAGTCAATTTGAGCTCCTCTCTGCCCTGTTTTCCACAATAACCACGTATTACGTAGTATTAACCAAAGAAAGTGTACTACCTATAGCATTTAGCTCCAGTCAAAAAGCTCACAATGCTAGCAGTTATAGGAGCCAATTTGGTGCCAGGTCCATGGAATTGGAATTTACGTACAAAACAGTGAAATAAAAACACCAGGATCATATAGGTTAATACGAACATTTTAAGACCAAAATGACGAGCCTCACAGCAGCATTTACAGTGAGAGGTGTGAAAATTGTTCAGTGTAACATCAATTGAAAACAGTGGATGGACCTGTAAGCGCCCCATGCTCACTTCCTCGGCGGCTAGGTTAGCTATGCCCATTTTTATACCCAGTCAATGGTATTAACAGTTGGAATACACATTTATACCAGCATTCAGCATATTTATCATGATTGTTTATAGTACATGGTTTGCACTGTATTAAAGGTGCACTGCGCAATAGGGATGTAATCGACTTACAATTAATTGTCGATCAAGACGTTGGCCGAACAAAATGCATTAATTGTAACTAATCGCTAGAGGGCGCTACTCTGGAATGTGAACACGAGATGCAAACCCACTCGCGATAAAGACCATAGCGTTACATCATGTAACCCAGGGGTCAGCAACCCGCGGCTCCAGAGCCGCATGTGGATCTTTGATCCCTCTGATGCGGCTCAGTACATTGGTTCCTCATTTATCGTGGGGGTTACATTGTCAAAATAACCCGCGATAGGCTAAATCCGTGAAGTAGTCAGCTTTATATTGCGTGTATAAATATGCGTGTATTTCACAGATACTCTGACCGAGGCGCCTGGCTCCGCTGCGCTGTTGTGGGTTTTGTTGTAGTGAGAACGCTTCTGTGTGCTCTCAGGACTGGTTCCACCGCCTGGACTCCAGGTTCCACCAGTTCGTTCTGCGGAAACATTGCAGCTACTTCCCGATGCGCATTAGCCACCCAGAGAAGTGTGGGAGCGGACATGAGACGTATGACCGCGGCTCTTCTGACATGTGCCCAAATGCCAGACCTCTCAGTCCTCACTGCTTCAGAGTCACACTGCTCGTGATCGAACATTTAAATAAATTTGGCAAACTGAACACATTCTGTACAGGAGACACGGAGGAGAATGACTGACAAAGACAAAGGTCTACAGTCCTTTAGCCAATCACGATGCAGAACACAATGCGTATTGATACACTATAAAAAAAATCAGCGAAACAGTGAGGGACCACTGTATTTAATTAAAATATATTTTATTTTAGTTCATTCATTTTCAAAATGTAATTCTATGGCACAAAGGTAAAAAACAAAAAACAAAAAACAAAACGTTATATGCAGTGTTATTTCATTTTAAATTTCAAAAGGGTTTTGTGGCTCCCAGTGTTTTCTTTACTGTGTGAAACGGCTCCAAATGGCTCTTTGAGTGGTAAAGGTTGCGACCCCTAATGTAACCCTTTCCTCTCTGGATGTTGCCGTACAACTCACAGTAGAGCTGGACCTAGAACCATATATTTTTGAAATGATAAAAGCATGTAACTTACATGCTTTTATCATTTCTTGATTGTTCTGGTTTGAGGCCCTGTAATGTTTTATGCTGTGCCCAGGGACCCTGTGAAATTTATATTTTGTACTGTAACCCTTCACAGATTAAGGGAGAGAAATATTGTTGATGCCTTAGTTCAAAATAAATGTTGAGAATGTCCTAAAAATAGCCTGGATTCACTGGTTTCATCATAATATGTAGACTAAATAACATTCTGTTATTTAATTTCTTCTGTTCCTTTTAATTTCAAGATTTCCATGCTGCAAGTGCAACAACTGAGCCAGTCCTTAATTTATTTTCAATAAAGAATGTATTTTGTTATTCAGCATCAATACATTTGTCTGCTTTTTACTAAGGAATAATTAATTGAGGAATATACAATATAATAATACTATGATATATTTTTGACTCAGTGTTATGTTACTATAGCAAATACAGTGGTACCTCACCTTACGAAATTAATTCGTTCCAGAAGTGGTTTCGTAACGTGAATTTTTCATAAGTTGAGTAGCTCAATGGAAAAGGCCTGATCCGTTCCAAGGGTTTCTTTTATAGTGTAACTTTTTTTTAAAGTGTAACTTTGTGTTCTGCGTCCTGATTGGCTAAGAGACTAGACCAGGACTAAAAGTGGAATAAACCAGGTCTAGACCAGAACTAAACCAGGTCTAGACCAGGTCTAAACCAGGTCTAAACCTGGACTGGACCAGGTCTAGACCTGGACTAAACCGGGACTAGACCAGGATTAAATCACCCCGTGTGGCTCTTCGCTGGTTTCGTG
This sequence comes from Paratrypauchen microcephalus, assembly GCA_036785185.1. Taxonomy (NCBI): domain Eukaryota; kingdom Metazoa; phylum Chordata; class Actinopteri; order Gobiiformes; family Gobiidae; genus Paratrypauchen; species Paratrypauchen microcephalus. Next base: position 987,166 of record JAVJIX010000227.1, on the reverse strand, counting down.
CGGCTTTTGCGTTCGTTTGTGCGTGTTCGGTTTGTGGCTCGGGCTGCGTGTTCGCCGCGGTTCTATCTCGTGCTCGTGGTGCTCCTGTCTCCGCGCTCCTTGCGTGTTCGGCGCTAGAGCTAAGAGGCCGAGAAAGGTGCTCTTTGAGCGGGCACGACCGCGGGGTTTTCCCCGGGACTGGCTCTGGTTCTATCCGATTCAAGAGCCAGAGGGCTGACACTGTGAGCTAAGAGGCTGAGAAAGGTGCTCTTTGAGCGGGGATAACAGCGGGGCGTACATCTGAGCGCGCATTATTCGAATTTTTGAGATTTCGCGTTTCGTAACTTGAATTAAAAATTAACGTGAAGGCGTTTCGTAACTTTTTTCATATGTAGGGTCTTTCGTATGGTGAGGTACCACTGTATTCTTAAAGACCCTATTGAAACACTAAAATTCAGGTGAAAAACGCCCCTTATCAGTTAATGGTAAGTCGATCGATAAGGTCAATCAACTATAGATTAATAAATTAATCGATAATTTGCATCTGTACTGCGCAACTTTTCTGGTGGAGGGTCTGCTAGCTATTTGTCTCCATGGAGATGTCATTGCTTTGCCTGGAATGTCCCATGGTATGACATTAAACATTTCCATCTAGCATTTATTCATTACACGTGTGTCTATCGCTATCGATCTCTTTCTCTAGCAACGACATATCCAAAGAAACAAACAGGTGACGGACCTTCCATCAGAAAAGATACACAAATAAAACTAATCCAAAAAAGATTCACACCCGACAGTAATACACAAACAACCATTTGAGAAGTAGAAGAAACCGTATTCACTTCCCCTCACACAGTAATAAGATTCTGTCCGGAGCGTTTGGACGGGGAGTCCACATTCTCCATAAATAACACCTGCTGCTTTAGAAATTGCAGGGACACAGTGATTAATCTGTTGCACTCGTGGCTGAGAGCGCCCCGGAACAACACAATATATACAGTGATAGCGATTCTGACGGGTTTGCTGTTCCATATCTTCACGGCATGGCTGAGGGATTCTGGGTAATTTTTCGACCGCAGGTGGCCGTGCAGCTGGGGCAACAGGAAGAAATAGGTGCATAAACTGAAGCAGGCTACAGTCCATGTTTTGGGTCCTGTCGTTCCTTCCAGCAAGGTATTCATCAAAAGTTTTACTAGTTTTCCACCATGATAAACAGAGCATTACACAAATTGTATTGGAATGGTAAAAAATATGAAGTTCTTGTAGTAGAAGGTTTATGTCACGCAGGAAAACCTCAGACTAAAAGTTAAGAGTACATTTTTTAAATATTATTACTATTTACTGTAAAGTGTCAATGTAGTGTCAACTCTGACTAACTGTAATGTACAACAGCTTAAAAAGGCCAATATTACACTAGTTTTTGATAGTTATCATGTTGTTTCCTCATCACAAACAAGGAATTTTCTTTTGTTTCATTCACTCTGAAAAGGAAAATACTCCGTTGCACCTTGTGATGTCTTGTGGTAAAGCCGTGTGAAAATATTTGCTTGAAGCTGCTTCAGATGCAAATTAGATGCTCTGTTCACAAGGCAAACATTCGCCTTGGTCGCCCCTTACGTCATAAAAGGGAAGCATGTTTGACTGAAGGCGGGGGCTGTACTCACCATGCCGCCACATTTGCCGCCAAGTGGAGAGCAGAGGGGAGACAGGTTACATGCTGCCATTCCGACATACCGTCACTCCGATTTTGACGCCTAATTGTTGGAGTGGAGTCATTTCCATTTCCTCCATTCCGACAAACAAGGTAATTATTCAAAACATGTGGGCCTTCTCGAATGAGCTATATGAAGAAGAAGAGATCCTTTATTTATCCCTGTAGGGTCATTATTTCTCTGCATTTGACCCATCCTTTTTCAAGATCAGTGGACAGCTCATCTTTCAGGCACCTGGGGGGCAGTACCGTGAAGGGTCTTGCCCAAGGACTCACAATGGCATGCTCATTGCCAGGGGGGATTTGAACCCAGGTCCCCCAGGTGAAAGTCAAGTGACTTACCAGGCGGTTAGCTCAACTGTATGGAGTATGAAAGCTTTCAGAAATATAGAGGATAGAAATTCGTGCATAACTGGCTGTAGTTGAACATAAAATAAATATTTGTAAAAACTTCTGTATTGTTTGTATATTATTCATTAGAAATTACAAATTGAAAAGTTATGACATCAAGACGTGACTCTGTCAAAAATACATCACTTCACTTCACAGGCATTATTTATTGAGCAGAAGAAACATCAATCAAGATGTCGGACTTTTGTATCGCATATGGACTGAACCAGGACTGATCCCAGGACTGAACCCAGGACTGAACCAGGACTAAAACAGGACTAAAACAGGACTAAAACAGGACTAAACCAGAACTGATCTTGGACTTGCCCACGGAGCAGGGTGTTCGCAAAGTGTGATCGGTTGACAGCTGCGCTTAGCCCCGTGGGGCACGGAGCTCTGCGCCGGTCCTTTCGCCTGCGGTCACACCTCCGGGCCCGTCCCAACACTCAGTCCTGGTTCAGTTCTGGTTTAGTCCTGGTGTAGTCCTGGTTTAGTCTTGGTTCAGTCCTGGTTTAGTCCTGGTTTAGTCCTGGTTCAGGCAAAAAGGTGTCGCTCCAAACTATGAGTAGGTTGTCGGAATGGCGGCATCCAAAAGTGTCGGATTGGGGGCATGTTGGAATGACGGTATGTCGAGGTGGGGGTCTGTTGTTGGAATAAGGGCTGTACATCAGCGGTACCAAGCGGGAGGCACCGCTATCAGAGAACATGATGCAAGGGGCTCTGCAGCATGTCTCTGAGCGGCTAGAGCTCCCAACCAAAGTTATAAAAGCACAGACAACCACTCTCTGCCCCGTTTGCAGGATAATTCTGTTGTTTTGTAGAGAAAACATTCTTCTATATGTGTGGAAATCCTGGAGCCAACTCTAATGTTTATGAACCTGATGGGATTAGATTAAAGACAGTGAAAATTCTCAGCACGCATCATGGAGCAGAGGACGCACTGGATGAAATGGCGCTAAACCTCAAATTATTCTATAATTTGAGGTTTTCTTCCGTAGTGTCTCTAAATGGTAAGTCGTGCATGTTTTGTTCTTTTGGCCTTTGTTTTTGTCTGTAAACATTTTCTAGTTTGCATGGGTTGCATATAAACATAGTAGATATGCTTCAGATTACAACTCAGTTTCATTGACAAACAGGAACTTTGAGATTTTTACTTAGCATTTTCTTATTTCCACTTGTGGAAATATGAAAATGATAATTAAAAATCTGCCTTAAGTGGAGGAGTTCAAGTATCTCGGGGTCTTGTTCACGAGTGAGGGGAGGATGGAGCGTGAGATTGACAGGCGGATCGGTGCAGCGTCGACAGTGTTACGGTCGTTGTACCGGACCGTTGTGGTGAAGAGGGAGCTGAGCCAAAAGGTGAAGCTCTCAATTTACCGTCAATCTACGTTCCTACCCTCACCTATGGTCATGAGCTCTGGATAATGACTGAAAGGACAAGCGGAAGAAATGAGTTTCCTCCGCAGAGTGGCTGGGCGCACCCTTAGAGATAGGGTGAGGAGCTCAGTCACACGGGAGGAGCTCGGACTAGAGCCGATGCTTCTCCACGTTGAGAGGAGCCAGCTGAGGTGGCGCGGTTTTTGAATTACATGTGCATGTTATGTGTTCTTTTCTTGTTTTTTCACGTCTTTCAAGGTTCCTGACAATTAATAATAATAATAATTGCACATTTAAATTCCAAAGTCCCAATTCACCTAAAATTGTTATAGATGAAAACATGAGATGAAGCATAGTATCTGTAATTCTTAACAGTAAAATTAAATGAGATTTGTAAATGATACATTTCCCAGAAAGTAACAATTTAATTCAACCATTCTCTCCACAAAGAAAAAAAAAACAAAAACAATATTTATGCAAAATAACAATTACATCCCCACACACAGGGCCATTTGTACACCCACTTTGCATGTGCTAAATCCTGTCTGCACCCTCTGCCAGCACCGCATCCATCATATCAGTTTTAATGAGAGGAGCAAAAGCCTGGACTGTGCCGAAAACCTGCTCAGAGCTCATCCTGGTGCATTAGGACTGTGTGAAGCCAGGTCCAGACGTGGAGCGGGTGGCTGAGCAGGTGGACCCTCGGCTCCCTGCGTCTGCTGCTGCCAGTGTGGGTTAATTCTGAGTCCATTAGAAACCAAGGACGGACGGTACTCTGAAGGACACGCTGTCTCGAGGGCAGAGGGGGAATTACTCCACTGTCCACCCCAATGACCTGACCCCACCTCAGCCTTGGCTTTTGTGATGAGTTGGGGTTTCTTGTAGAGCTGTGTAGAGATTCATTTGGGGTTGTATCATGTGTAATCCAAAATTGTGATTGGAGAGCTTAAAAACACAGCAGAAGGACAGTTTTTTTCAACATGGTGTAAAATTTTCAAGGTCGTGAATGATGTTATAGCAGCAGCTGGACATAAATAAAAGCAAATTGCATATATTTACTGCAGTTATTTATCCAAATCCTATAAACTATACGTTTTTATAAAGTATAAAAAAATATAGTGTAAATCATTTTTAAAGGTCCCAGGGCATGAAATTTTCACTTTCTGAGGTTTTTGAACGTTAATGTGAGCTCCCCTACCCTGTTTAGGGCCCCCATCCCCCACGGTTAAAAGTTGCGAAATGTCTAAACTGAGCATTTGCGATCCTTTTCTGCGTTAGAAAAAAATCAGACCTCAAACGGGCGATTTTGAACAAGGAAACTTATTGACGTCAGCTCGAAAAAAGAAATGCAAATGCAGTTCCACCCTCGTCTGTCTGTACTCAGCGTCTCTGTAAATCATGCCCAGAGAGTTTGGACTGCGGAGGAGCTACGCAATGCGAAATGCGCTTTTTTATTTGCCTGGAGGAACTTGGGAGTGTTCCTAGGCTCGGAAGTCCTTTATCTGAGCCTGTGGATATCTGAAACAGCAGTGGTTTAATTTTATTTTCTGTGGAAATGTGTTTATTTTTCAATGGAACGCTTCTCATCTCTCCCTCCGCGCAAAAACACGGAAGTGGGTCAGAGGGCACAGCTTTGGAGTTTGGCCACACCCCCACCCACTACTATAGGCCATCTCTGTCCTCCTCATTTGCATTCAAGCAACAACGCCCATAATGGAGTGTTCCAGAGTGACATTTATGACTCTTTCTCATCTTATCTCTCTTTCTCATGCACTGAGTCTTGATTTTGGAGCAGGATTCATTTACAGTATTAGGGAACCATTAAGGAGCCATATAAAAGCATCAAGAAGTACCATGTCATACCTTTAAAAGTAAATATGTATATTTAAAGTAGACGACGACTGTTAAGGGCATTGGTGATGGGCAGTACCACTGATCTTTGTTTTGATCCAATAAAAGTCTTCTTGAAATCAGTCTGATCTTGATTTATCTGATGCTGAAACCAATGGGTTGCATTAAAACTCCTCTATTGTAAAATAAAGAAGCATAAAGCATTAAAAACGAATACCAAAAAATAGCACTACTGTTACCATGTCCATTTTGGCCGCCCTTTACAAATCTGGTGAAGGTCAAATACCCAGCAGTTCTTCATATGAGATGAGCACTCCCACTGTGGACAAACCAAATCCTTTCTCTGTGTTATTTCTGTGATTTTGTGCTCTACAGGCTGTGACTGAGGTGACCCATGACAGGAAACATGCCCCATGTCTGCAGAGGAGCAAGAGGAGGTAGAGGAACTGAAAAAAGCAAAACTAAATCAAATCAAGGAAAAGGATAATCAAATTTGAGTTTCTTTTTTTTCTCAAAAGAAATGCATCAAGTCACTTTGTGCAATGTGTTTTTTTTGTTTCATCATCAACTTATCTATTGTAAACACAACTTCTCAATTTTGTTGTAGTGTATTGAAAAATATCTGTTCATAAATAATAACTTGAGAAACAGTCTTTTATACATTTCAAATTTAAAGGTGCACTATGTAATGTTTATGGAGAAGCCACCATCTGCTTTTGTCCATGGAGATGTGATTTAATTGTGTGCACTGTAAACCCGAATAAGTTATTTCCCGAATTTACTTGTACTCAAATCTTTTTTTAAGTTACACTGACTTATACTCACAATAGTTCTACAAAATCAATAATTATTATTTAAAGTTACTCAAAAATTAAAGGAAAAGTAACGTTTTTTACAATTTGAGCCTTATTTCGGTAATAAAACAAGTTGTTTTACTCACCCATAGCACTTTGGTGTCATATGGAGCATTTCCGGAGATGTTTTAGATTAGCGTTAGGCTAACGCCATTAGCCTAACGCGACTTATAGCCATAGCTCGGGGCATTCCCTGAGCATGTAATATGCCCCGTGCGGGCTCCAAATAACACAAACTTTAGCACTTTTCAAATCATAGAAGCTCGATGTCTTTAGTCTACGATTTCGTTTGAATCAAAAGTGGCCTGTAATCCGAGATTTATCCATAGTTTACAGTTTTGCGTTTCATGTTTGGGTCCCGGGAGCTGAGAGCACACTCTGCACATGCGCACTGGCGTCCTCATCTACTCGAAACTATGGATAAATCTCGGATTACATGCTCGGGGAATGCCCCGAGCTATGGCTATAAGTCGCGCGAGGCTAACGGCGTTAGCCTAATGCTAATCTAAAACATCTCCGGAAGTGCTCCATATGACACCAAAGTGCTATGGGTGAGTAAAACAACTTGTTTTATTACCGAAATAAGGCTCAGATTGACACTTGACATATTTAAGTTAGTAGGACTATTAATAAAATTTTGAGTATTCCAAACTTATTTCTTTTAATTATTTTGAACATTCGGGTTTACAGTGTGCAATTCAACTCATTTGACAAGCTGTGGTGACGCAATCAGGCAGTTTATATAGTTGTTTTTTGTTTGGTTTTTTCCAATTAAAATCCCTGTAATGAATTAAGTTGATGATGTCACACTCCCTTAGTCCACTTCTTTATACAGTCTGATGATGCCTGAAATGGGGTAATGTATAGAAAATAAGAATACTTGGTAATAGTTTAACAAACAGCTGAGCAGGTGAAGGTCAAGTACACAGCAGCTCTTGATGGGCACCACATTGGAGGTCTCACTGTGAATAACCCAAATCCGTTCTCCATGTTATTCGTGTGATTTTGTGCTCTACGGGCCTGTGGTACCAGTGACCCATGACAGGGGCCACGGCGGGATGGGGTGACCTACATGCCCCGCCCACATGACCTCATCCTTCCAGAGGAGTGCGGGGGGCGCGGGGTGCTCTCCCTGCGGCAGTGGGGGGGCAGCTGTGTCACATGTCAGCCTGGTCGCACATCAGAGACGTGAAAAACTGCAGTGAGAGTGAGAAAACGGCTCCTCCCCTGCAGCATTAATGCTTCACACCAGACCAAACCATTTGAGATGATGTGGACAGACCTGTTTGTTTCATCAGTTTAAGTGATGACAAGAAGATCACATCAATACAAACTACAGAATAGTACCTGCCCAAAAACAAACAAACAAAAAAAATATTGTTTTGTTTTTGAACTGACCTTTTGACCATAGGAGACATGGTTCTTAATGTCTAAAAATATTTGTTAATTATATTCATCATTTATCATATATCATTTAGGATGGAAATGATCAGATGCTCTGGATTCTAGAAAACAAACACGCACAACGCAAATCACAAAAACACAAACTTATAATAATAGTTTTGACAAAATCTAGATATAAGCAGTGTGAATAAAATAGAGTAGTAATGTAAGTGAAAAATAATTGTAAGTGCCTAGTGCCTATCTCAGAATGACAGTAGTAGATTATAGTGTATATATTGAGGGATTTACACAAATCTGTCTTTAGAAATAGTCTGGTAAAGAAAATCCCACTTCAGTATCATTCACTTATTTTATTCCACAGCTCTGTCGCCCCTTCACACAGACTTAGGCTCCACAGTCCTTCACCACACACACACACACACACACACACACACACACACACACACACATGCACACACACACACACATGCACACACACACACACTTACACTTACACTTACACACACACGCACACACTTACACACACGCACACACACACACGCACACACACACACACACACACACACACTTACACACACTTACACTTACACACACACACACGCACACACACCTCCTCTGAGCGGGCACACACACACACACACACACACACACACACACACACACACACACACACACACACACACACACACATGCACACACACACACACGCAGACACACACACACACTTACACACACACACACACACACACACACACCTACACGCACACACACACACACACACACACCTCCTCTGAGCGGGCACACACACACACACATGCACACCTACACACACACACACACACACACACACACACACACACACCTCCTCTGAGCGGGCACACACACACATATACACACACACACCTCCTTTGAGCGGGCACACACACACACAAACACACACACTCACACACACACACACTCACACACCTCCTCTGAGCGGGCACACACACAGACACACATATACACACACATATACACACACACCTCCTTTGAGCGTGCACACACACACACACTCACACACCTCCTCTGAGTGGGCACACACACACGCACACACACACACACACACACACACATATACACACACACCTCCTTTGAGCGGGCACACACACACACACATATACACACACACACACACATATACACACACACACACATATACACACACACCTCCTTTGAGCGGGCACACACACACATATACACACACACACACACACACTCACACACCTCCTCTGAGTGGGCACACACACTCACCTCCTTTGAGCGGGCACACACACACACTCACACACACACACACACACACACACACACCTACACACACCTCCTTTGAGCGGGCACACACACACACCTCCTCTGAGCGGGCACACACACACACACACACACACACACGTTTGTTTCAGTGCGTTGTCAATTTTCAATGTCACCTTTAATGAATGGAGCCACATTAAGTCACATCCGTCTCAACTCATAAACCTCAATAATGATTTGGAACAGTGTTAGTGATACGCTCGGCTCTTGTCAGGACTGGGATTTGGCATGAAAGGACTTTGTATTGTTTATGGATTTTACTGAAGTTATTTCAACTGGTCAGGAAAAATATACATATTTTTAGTGAAAAGCATGACACTGGACAGTAATTCAGAGGCTTTTGTTTTGGCCTCTACTTTGTGTTAAAATGTTTAAATCCAGGTTCTGACTGTAAGATTTTTATCCCACACTCTTCTCTTTTAGTGTTAATTTTATGATGATTGTTTATGTTTTGATAGTGATTTTAATGTATTTCTTATTCTGTAAAGCATTTTGAGAATTGTGCTATACAAACACACTTGCCTTGCCTTATTTGTTGTGTAGATTATGCGGTTCTATTCACTGTTGCAGTCAATGGTAAAAGGACATATGGTAATGTTTTTATAGTGTTTTTCATCCTTCAAGGCACTCAAAGCGCTTTACATCTGACCACCAGTAATGTTTATGTCGAGAGCAGGATTTGAACCGCCAACCTTTGGATCAGTGGACAATCTACCAACTGAGCTACTGAAAATATGACTTACAATTCTCTTTTGTGAAGTGTCAGTTTGGAGAATGGGTCAGAAGGAGGTCTGAAGGAAGGCATTAGTCGAAATTGAGGTTATTCAGCATTTTAATGTAAAAATAGCAGAATACAAACTAAATGGTGACATCAGACATCTTCAGCATCCATGTTGTCAGCAATAGCAGAGAGACGTCGGCCGTAAAGAGGGACATGGAGAGAACCCCCCAGTGGGGTCAGGTCACACACACCAATGACCACAAGGGGCTGTCTTTAAATACAGTACAGACTGTTGAATATTTATGACATCAGCAACAGCTAACCTATAGGAGAATAGTTTAGCTATGCAGACCATGTAGAGAACTTCCCAGCTTTAGCTAAGAAGACCAGTTTTCCCAATAGTCAGCCAAAATATTGATGGATAGGGAGCAGGTGATGTCAACACAGCCCAGGATAGTCTATGTACAGTATGTATTGAATTACGCTTAGCTGTTCACAGAACACAGGGTTAAAACACAGAAGAACCAGGTGGAGGTTCTAAGTATACAGAGATAAGTATGCAGATTACAGTTTTCATATGTAAGTACACCTGTAAATTAAATATGAGATCCCACAGAAGTCCAAGTGAGGATATTTTCTATAATAACAAATAAAACATTGCCTTTCAAACACAATGATTAAATTGCATTACTGACATGGTTCATTTTTGAAGGAGGTGAAAGAAAGAAGCACCAAACGCAGACGTGCGGATTACGATGAATAACAACTCTATTACGTCCCTTGTCCTCTTCTGGTCCCTCTAATCTCCTTTCAGCGGGGACCACAGACGGCGCCGAAGAAGTTTCCCCATGGCGATACACAACGAAACGACTATCATGGGAGAAAAAAAAAAAAAAAAAAAAATGAAGCAAATAAATAAAAATGAAAATCGAATTTTGCGGTATGGCTCAAGCCAATGAATCAGCAGGATAAATTCTTCCCAAGAGATAAACAAACATGATATTTCAGCGGAAAGCTAGAGGAAGGACGAGGGGTAAGATAGCTGTCTGTCGTAAAGTTCAAAGCTTTGGAGCATAAAAAAAAAAAATAAAAAATAAAAAATCTGGACTATAGCTGATACCACGAGATAAAAAGCAGTCACCCTACACACATGTCCCAGAGAGGAGTTGTAGATATATCGCCTCGTATAAGGAAGGCATTAGAGTGGGATTTGGAAGTGCAAGTATCTTTCTGCACAGTGTCAACTCGCTAAGTGCTCCTCCATGTGATTTATACGTCTGTGTACAACGCCATACCTGTAATAGTAAAACATGCAGCACATCCTGATTGGACGCATGCAAAAACCATGAACTGTGAACCCTGTAACGGTGCCATATAGTGTACAGGAGAGCAGGGTGCTTCTATAGCGTTGGAACGGTGCTGTGAAATAAACATGATTGAGTGGGTAATTTCAACTGTTCCAATTATAAAGAAAGCATATCAGAAGTCTAGAGTTTCATCTATGACGCGACTAAACTGGCAGACTGCAAACGGAGCATTTTTCAGTCCACAGCGAAGATGGATTTGGATTAATGAAATAATGAAACAAGCACGAATGAAGCAAAAATATAACTCCAGGTATCAGATCAGAGAGGGAGAGCGCTTCACTGGGTCATAAAAACTATTTTAAATCACAGTACAGGTGTTATGCAAGGGTTGAGTTCAAATCTCAGCAGAATGTGGCCCTTATTTGATAATGTAAAATGGGCAAGGTACAAACCTGAGGCGCACTGACTGAAAATATTAAAAGTCCTTTAATACAAGGGCAGTGACGCTCCAGGTATGTTTCTGCTGAGGGGACAACAGGATAAAATGATTAAAAGCTCCAAAAGTGACAATTTTATATAACAAATAGTTTTCTTTAAAGAAGAATACCTTAGCCTGGTGTATTTCTTGTTTAGATTGTAGGTGAATTTTTTTTTAACAGCACACCAGCTGAAGTAACCTTTACTTCTTGCTTCACGGATCATAAAAATGCTTCATAATTAGATGCAGACAGAACACAGCGGTCTCATTTTGACCTGCAATTACATTATATCTGTAAACAATATACAGCTCTGGAAAAAAATAAGAGACCGCTGCATTTTTTTCTGAAATCAGCATCTCTACATGTATTACAGCCATTCCATTCCAGCATCTGTTGAATCCCAACACAAACACAAAGCTGAGCTACTTCAGTTCATGCACCAGGAGTGGAATAAAGTCACCCAAGAACAATGTGAAAGACTTGTGGAGAGCATGCCAAGACGCATGAAAGCTGTGATTAAAAATAAGGGTTATTGCACCAAATATTGATTTTCTTCTTAAAGATCCCATGACATGGTACTTCTTGATGCTTTTATATGGCTCCTTAATGGTTCCCTAATACTGTAAATGAATCCTACACAAAGCTACACAATGCGAAATGCGTTTTTTAATTTGCCTGGAGGCACGTGCGAGTATTTCTAGGCTCGGAAGTCCTTTATCTGAGCCTCTGGACCTTTGAACAGCAGTGGTTTAATTTTATTTTCTGTGAAAATGTGTTTTTTTCATTGAAACGGCTCTCCTTTCTTCCTTCGCGCATAAAACGCGGAAGTGGGAGACAGCGCAGAGTGCAGCGCTAATCCAGGAAACAGCGGCGCATTTGCCCCCCCCCACCCCCCCACCCGCTGCTCTAACCTATCTGTGTCCTTCTCATTTGCATTCAAGCAACAACACCCATAATGAGGTGTTCAGAGAGAGATTTTTTTACCATGTCTGTGGTATGTGTCTTTCTCATGCACTGAGTGTTGATTTTGAAGAAGGATTCATTTACAGTATTAGGGAACCATTAAGGAGCCATATAAAAGCATCAAGAAGTACCATGTCATGGGACCTTTAACACAATCTGACCAGAAAGAGCTGACTGGAACTGTAATGACTGGATTTGTAATGTCCCAATACCAAACACCTAAACAGAAACTAATCTAGTTGGTATTTTTTCTTGCATTTTCAAATCATCTTTAAACTTTTTTTGGATCATTTTTGCGGTTTGGTGTGTGCATTGTGTCACCATGGTAACTTCTATATGCATCTCTAATAGTGGAAGCATCAATAACGGACAGGCAGAACGACAAATTGGCATTTTCACTGTATTTATAATTTTACATTTTACTTGTATTTTTCAAACAACAGCTTTCATTTCTCAAAACACTATGTCAAATCATTTAAATAAAAACCCCAATGACCATATGCAAATTGGATAAAACAATTACAGTCCACCGTAATTGCAGTACGGTAAACAATTACAGTCTACTGTAATAGCTGGCCAAATGACTTGAGCCAATTTAATTTTATTTTTGTTTTTGTTTGTAAAGATCCTGTGGCATAAACCTGGCCAGCCAGACCTGAGTTATCTCAGAGGAAACTACACAATGGCAAATTATTATTATTTAGTGCCTGCTGCAAATCAGTTAAGTGAAATTGGATTTTTATTTTCCCTTGACTTCACAAAGGTTGAAAATAAGCGATGATTTCTGCAAATGGTCCAAATGTTCAGCTGCAGTACTAGACATTTTAAAAAGTTGTTTACAATACAGACTATTCCCACACAACGTATTCAACACCATTTAACAACAAAACCACAAAACTAAGTGTTATATTTTGCAGTTCCACATCAGACTGGCTCACGTGGTCTTCCTTTCAGTAAAAAAAACTGGGAGAAAAAGCCATCATAAACACAAGACTTCATCTATATTAAGGAACAGGCTATATTGTTTAGTAAAAAATGTTGACTCAAACTTTTTGGCTGAGGTTTTGCGGCAGCCTAATTTCTTGGCTGGCGTCCATGTGCACAGGGAAGCTTTGCCTTGACAGGTTAAATGTTCCCATAACACACAGATACATTAGTTTGGCTCAGACGCAGTACTGGGGAGGAGAGGTGTGAAGAGCTACAGCCTGCTCCTCTCTCGTCTTGCTTCAAGGAAACAACACATAATTGGTGAGGGCACTTTGCTGTTTGGACTGTACAACACTTGTAATGGGATGTCCACTATCTTTAGGGATACATGGGTTCTTGTGGAAATACCAGAGTAGGCACTTGGTCTGTTTTCAGTGTAATTGCAATGATGACATTTTAAGTAACCTGTAGGAACACGATGAACAAAGAAAGTTGTAACAGTGAACAAAAGGAACAGGCTGACGAAAAGCTCTTGCAGATGGAAGGTCCCCCACAATGAAGATAAGGCTACGTTTATACGGAGACGATCGAAACAGAAGACGCAAAAGTGGCGTCTCGTCTTCAATTTTTTATCCGTGTTTATACGAAGACGCAAAAGTGGACGCAAAAGCCAGCGAAGGGAGGCGTCAAGTTACATGTCTAACCAGGACTGTACCGGAAAAGAGAAAGGTAAAACTTCAAAATAAAATGTTCTAGTTGCGTTTTAAATGAGTTGTTAAGTTCCGCTCCAAACATTTCAGTGACTTGTACTTTTGTTGACATGTTTTTGAATATTGTACTGAAAATAGTGACATTACAGGAGGATTACAGTGAATTAGAAAATATAAAATCACATGGGGTTTTACATTTGAAGTGCCTCATGCGGAAGTCGCTTGTCTTGGCGTCTGTGTGGCTGTGAGAGTGTGAGAAAGACTTGTACGCCGTAGACGTGTGTGGGTGCGATTTATACAATTGTTGAAATGACTCTTGTATGTTGATTAGTATCAAGGTATCAAGGTATGCCGCATCTATGTGACGTAAACGCGTACCGACGTGAGCAGATTTGACCAGTTTTGCGTCTTGGGCAGTTTACACGGAGACGCTACAGCGGAGCGTATTTAACTTTTCCACTCTGGAGGTGGTTTCAGATTTTTGCATTTTTAGGCCCCAAAAACGCCGTCACTGTGTAAACGAAAGGCACTTCCGATCAAATATTTTGTCGTTTTTACCCGTAAGCGTTCTCGTGTAAACGGGCCCTAAGAGTCCCAATGGTAACCCTGAACTAAAGTGACTCCAAAACAAAACCAACATCACCACAAGTAATGATAATTATTTAAAAAATAAAATGAACAAATAAAATGCTTAAAGGGCCCATACTGCAATAATGTTGTTTCCTCATCAAAAACATACCCGGAGTTGTGTTTTGTTTCATTCACACATGTTTAAAACACAAGTTCTCACTCTGTTCCACCTTGTGATGTCATGTGGTAATACAAGAAGTGTTCCACTGTGTTTTTAAAGTTCATAAACCTTCACTAGAGTCATTTTGATCATTTCAGACCAGATATTTCCAATCTCTAATCTCTCTCTAATGAACAAAAGGTAAAAGGTAGCTGTTAACTCGAAAACTACCACTACATGACATCACAAGGTGAAACATAGCATTTTGAGCTTTGGAGATGAAGACAGCTTATAAAAGGATTACTCAAAAATGTATGCGAATGAAACAAAACAGAACTACCGGTATGTTTTTGATGAGGTAACATTAACATCACAAGAATCCATTTTGGATAAACATAAAACTGATTTAAAAGGGATTTAATGGCTTTTTATTTATTTAAAGGGATATGCCACCCCCAGGTCAAACTTGGGCATCTCCCCACAGTCCAGAGACTAAAATAAGTGGTGGAAAGCTGCGTAACAGGGGAACTCCCAACGTGGTGCGTAACAGGGATTCCCCTGTCAGCGTGGTGTGTGCTTCGTCTGTGTTTTTCCGCACTGAAAAATAGTTCCCACCCAAAATGACCAAGTCAAGCTCTCCGTGTTGATTTGCACATTTATTTGCACTCGATATGAATGCGCACTACACAGAAAGTAATTGGGAAACGCATCGAGCAAATTAATTCCTTTTGGCCGAAATCTTTCTCTGGCGACGTTAGACTCCAGTCTAACGCGGAGGAGCTGCAGATACCGCGGCGGTCAGTGCTGACAGACCTGGACAATGGCTGCGTCACCAGAAAAACGCTTTCCACCACTTATTTTAGTCTCTGGACTGTGGGGAGATGCCCAAGTTTGACCTGGGGGTGGCATATCCCTTCACAAGAGGATGTACCAACACAGACGGGCGTGCCAGAGTGGACCGTCTTCTGCCGTATATCTTCACCTAGAAGCCACGGGTCATTCATTTGAGGACAGTGAGGTTCAGATCTTAGCCAGGGAAAATAATTGGTTTGAGAGGGGAGTTAAAGAGGCTATTTTTGTCAAAAAAGAGAATCCTTCTCTGAACAGAAATGGTGGAGTAAGACATAATTTGCATCCCATCTACAATTCCATTCTTAAGCCTAGATCAAACAAACAGGGAAACAATGGGGCTAGCCAGGTCAGGGCCAGAGGTGTGAAAAACAGGCGTGTAGGGATGAATAGAGATCGTCAGCTAGACGCCAGAGAAACAAAAGACGGAAACCAATGAGATAGTTCCGGAAAGTAGTTAGCTAGTTAGCTCCTCCCTACAGCAAGATATAAGCAAGTGTCTTACCAGTATTCTTATTAGAGCTGACGAAGCCTCTCGGATGAGCGGCGAAACGTTTTCAACCAAACAAACTTTGTCCAGTTGACAAATTGAACTTCTCCTGTTATCATATCCCTTTAAGTTTACACACAATAATTTTAAGATACTATTTTTTAAAATCAGTTTTATCATGGCTTTTCTGATAGCCTACTTGTGTTTATATTAATGGACATTTGATCAGGTTGTTGAGTTTCCCTTTCCTACATAATTTTATTCAGCTGTATTTAAGTGTTGAAAGATGAAGGCTGCGTCCCATCACTGCCACATCTCGCTCCAGAATCGATAAGCGCCCCCACGACATTGTGAACGGCTGGCCTATCATCCCTCACTATTTACAGCGTGTGATGTGCCCTGAACCATGAAATTAATAAATAGCATGCTCAGTAATTGCCTGGAAACCAAGCACTGTGGCAGGAGTGAGGCGGAAAACCAGCAGCATCAGACTGGCTTTCTAATAAGTTGTCACATTATTGTTGGTGACCTTCAAGCAATTAAAACCGCTCAGGAGTCTATATGTTTTTTTTTGTTTTTGTTGTTATTGCATATACTGTCTACAGACACATTATTATAAACATACATACAAACAGATAAGAATATGTATATGGTTTCTGTATTAATGGATTTCAGATAACATCACAAGATTCTATAAATTAATATTATTTAATCTAGATGGGGGAAAGGAAAATTAACATTGTTCAAATTGATTTTTGTTACAGTGTTACAGGAATACTGTGAGTTCTTGAGTACAGTGTTATCGATAGGAAAATCTGGCTCTTGCCCTCCGTCTGAGAGTATTGCATCATCACATTCTTGAATCTGAAAACCACCAATAAAGCTACACAATACACCGTAATCCAACAGAAATTTGTGTTGGCATATTCTCAAATCCAGGGGTGGGCAATTATTTTTCCCCAGGGGCCAAATGAGAAGCATAAAATATTGTGGAGGGCCAAAGGTTTGAAGTCTACTCTGGTTATTCATCTTATTTCTATGTTGAAATCAGTAAATGTCATTGTTTACAGAAGCTGGTAATGTGTTATTATTAAGTAATGAGAGAGTGAGGTTTTACGAAAACTGAATTTATTCAGTAAAATAATTCAAAACAATGATAAACGAGAAACATTTGTAACTCTTTCAGTCATATTAACCCCACAATACTTTCTGAGTTCAACTTTCTTAAAGGGACAGTGTGTAAGATTTTTAGCCGTTAATTACTGAAATTGAAGATACCCATTCAAACATACATTGTTTTCCAAGCCTTTTCACTTCCATCATGAAATCAAAGTATTCTTTTGGACTTAGATATAGTCACATAAAAGGGGGATCTTCCCCATGCAGAGGCAGCCATTTTGAATACGAGAGCCGCAGAAGGACATTTGGGCTCCGCCTTCAGCAAGGCTCGTGGTTTTGGGTAAACAACACAAGCATGCTGCCGAATCAGACGTCGTAATGGATCTAACACGTGTTTTGGACTAAATTGTTTTACTGGATTTTATTCGTTGGATCCTTACGGACAAATTGAGAGCAAGTTTATGGTGAAATACAGAGTTTGACCTGTGCAAAGCATTCTAAGGTAAGCTAACCTCGTTTTGTGCTTTTCCGTATAAAAGCCCCATGTGCTCGGGGAGTGATTATTGTGCAGGGAAATGAATTGCATAGTCAAAAAGAGGAGACTGTAAGGTTTCATTTGATGTGTAGAGTGTCATGGTACATGATCAGGAATGTGTTTTCATGAGAAAAAAAAAAAAAAAAAAAAAAAACGGGACCGCGTTTTATTTATACAGTAGCGGCGCGCGGCTCGTGCGCGGCTACGCTGAGCTGTCCGCGTTACGGCGCGCCCGGGTGACCCTCGAGGTCTGCCGTAGCTAAAACAGAAGTGCAATAGCACCATCCACCTATGCACCACGAATCCTACACACTGGGGCTTTAACTTTTTATCAAAACAACACAATGTCTTTGTTTGCCAAATAATATAATACAAGATATGTCACAAAACGTTTTTGTCCAACTGCCAAACTGTGTAGAAAAAAAGTCAAAGTTGGCATGTTTTAGTGTTTTGTTTTGTTTTTTCTTGACCAGTGACAGAAATCTGGCCTCTGTTGATCTTTAACAAGTGCATCAAAGTCAGGTTCATGTTTGAGGTGGAGATGTGAACCACGTCCCACAGATGATCATCAGTACAAATGCATTATGTACAATTTTTAAAGTACGTTTTATTTTCTTAATTCCAAGCAACCTCACGGGCCGTATTTGGCCCCCGGGCCTTGAAATGCCCAGGTCTGCTCAAATCGCAAGGGCTACAGGTATTTAGATAATAGAATGCCCTATACAAAGAACAAAATTTTGTGTCTTTTTTAATAGAAAAATCTCTAAAACCTGTTCTGAAATCATGTCATCCTTATATTCATATTTCTTCTCTCAAATGTTAATACCCCTGAAGTTTAAAAATACGTTTTAAACATACAGTATGTCAAAAATCAGGTTAAAATTGCAATACTTGTCAGAACAATGAAAATTCAATTGTATTTTTCCCCCAAACTTTTGTTGCCCTGTCTGTTTACATATTTCAGTTTCTGTGGGGCTGCTGCTTCTGTGAGGTAAAGGTTATCGTCTGCATTTGATCCATCCTTCAAAAAAAAAAAAAAAAAAAAAATCACCACAAATCTTCAAATCATAAATCACAATGTTAGATCTTAAAATCTGTGTGAAATACTTTTGCTGTTTACTTTTTACGTACATTTTTAAACAGGTACTTCAATGCTTTTACTAGATTTTTTCACTTCACTTGAGGATTTTCTTTTTGCTTAAGTAACAAAACTGAGTACTTCATCCTCCACTGGCATTGGGCAATCACACTGCAGCACCCAAGGGATCCAGCCCAGATATGTGAGCATGGCTTGGTCAGGACATTATAGCTATGGAATGTAACAATAAACATGGAACATTATTAACGTTAAAATCTATAAACTCAAGTAAATCAATATTGTCTTCTCATTAATGACAAATACAAAGGTACTTGTGCCTCATAGTCAGGAGCGATTGACCTTAAATTCGAGGCCTCAGACGTTTAATGCTTCTGCTTCTGGATGTCCTGATATAAATAGAAGAGGAAAGATCAGGGGAGGGTCGTCTTCAACAAGTAAACTGATGGGAGTACAGGAGGACTCTATTAAGACACACGGATCTTCATTAAAAACCACTGACAGAGGGCAAGAGAGAGAGAGGGGAAAGAGGGAGGTGAGGCACAGAGAGAGGGAGAGAGGGGGGAAGAGGGAGGTGAGGCACAGAGAGAGGGAGAGGGAGTGAGGGATAGAGAGAGGTGAGGCACAGAGAGAGGGAGAGAAAGAGAGAGGGAGTGAGTGACAGAGAGAGAGACAGGGGCAAAGAGAGGGAGTGAGCTACAGCGAAAGAGAGAGGGAGTGAGGGACAGAGAAAAAGAGAGGGAGTGAGGGAAAAGAGAGAGGAAGAGGAGAGGGAAGGCAGAGAGAGAGAGAGGGGGGCAACGAGAGGAAGTGAGGGACAGAGAGAGAGAGAGAAAGGGGGGATAGGGAGTGAGGGACAGAGAGAGAGACAGGGGCAAAGAGAGGGAATGAGCTACAGCGAAAGAGAGGGAGTGAGGGAGAGAAAGAGAAAGGGGGGATAGGGAGTGAGGGAAGAGAGAGAGGAAGAGAGAGGAAGAGGAGAGGGAAGGCAGAGAGAGAGGGGGGCAACGAGAGGGAGTGAGGGACAGAGAGAGAAAGAGAAAGGGGGGATAGGGAGTGAGGGACAGAGAGAGAGACAGGGGCAAAGAGAGGGAATGAGCTACAGAGAAAGAGAGAGGGAGGTGAGGGAGAGAAAGAGAAAGGGGGGTGAGGGAAAAGAGAGAGGAAGAGAGAGGAAGAGGAGAGGGAAGGCAGAGAGAGAAAGAGAGAGGGAGTGAGGGACAGAGAGAGAGAGTGAGAGAGGGCAGAGAAAGTAGGTGAGACGGAAAAATAGAGAGGGAGAGGGAAGGGTAAAGAGATAAGAAAGACACTGATTGGCACCAGTACAGGACAGTAAAAAAAGGACATGATATCTTGAAATTACAAAAATAAAAGAAAAGACAAAAATAAAAATATGTGTTTTCATATAAACCATAAACCAATTTTACTGTGTGAAATATAATAATAATAATAATTTAAAAAATGCTGGCATACAAAAACATCTTTATGAGCTTGTTAAGAGGACTTTTGGTCGGGGGACATATGTGCATTTTAATGGTCCAACAGCATTTTATTAAAGACAGTTAATAAATGGCGGCAGACGGTCTGTGAAGTCATCGTGCTGCTGTGGGATTCAGTACATTACTCTTTTTTTTTAATTCCATGTCCATTGTATGATTATGTTTTGTATGAGAACAGCATTCATCATTTCACATTTTTTTTCTCGGTATTTTTAATGTTTGGATATACATTTTTCTAGCTGCTATGAACTGTAACTCAGAGTTCCTCACAATACAATACACAATATGATCATTTCAAAATTTTGCACATTATATTCTGCCATAACAAACAAATACATATCAAAAACAGTATTTCTCTGTTAAATCACACACACACCTACTATGAAATTATTTAAATCAGGAAAAAAATAGAGATATGACACATTTATTGCATAAACAAGTTTCCTTTCTCTAAACAAGGGCCAAAATTGTAGCACTGTCAAAAAATAATGTTGTAAAATATAACAAGGCAAAGCTATAGCATCTCCATGGTGCCAAACCCCCAACCTGAAAAGTTATGCAGTGCTCCTTTAACTCTGGGCTGAATATGAACCAAAACTGTCAACTGTGGTATGAAAATATGGCAGATTTAGGGCCCATTTACACGAGAACACTTACGGGTAAAAACAACAATATATTTTATTGGAAGTGCCTTTCGTTTACACGGTGACGGCGTTTTTGGGGCCTAAAAACGCAAAAATCTGAAACCACCCTCCAGAGTGGAAAAGTTAAATACGCTCCGCTGTAGCGTCTCCGTGTAAACTGCCCAAGACGCAAAACTGGTCAGACCTGCTCACCTCGGTACGCGTTTACGTCACATAGATGCGGCATACCTTGATACCTACATACAAGAGTCATTTGAACAACTGTATAAATCGCACCCACACACGTCTACGGCGTACAAGTCTTTCTCACACTCTCACAGCCACACAGACGCCAAGACAAGCGACTTCCGCATGAGGCACTTCAAATGTAAAACCCCATGTGATTTTATATTTTCTAATTCACTGTAATCCTCCTGTAATGTCACTATTTTCAGTACAATATTCAAAAACATGTAAACAAAAATACAAGTCACTGAAATGTTTGGAGCGGAACTTAAAGGTCCCATGGCATGAAATTTTCACTTTCTGAGGTTTTTGAACGTTAATGTGAGCTCCCCTACCCTGTTTAGCCCCCCCCCCCATGGTTAAAAGTTGCGAAATGTCTAAACTGAGCATTTGCGATCCTTTTCTGCGTTAGAAAAAATCAGAGCGGGCGATTTTGAACAAGGCACCTTATTGACGTCAGATCGAAAAAAGAAATGCAAATGCAGTTCCACCCCCGTCTGTCTGTACTCAGCGTCTCTGTAAATCACGCCCAGAGAGTTTGGACTGCGAATGCGCTAGGCAATGCGAAATGCGTTTTTTTATTTGCCTGGAGGCACGTCCGAGTGTTTCTAGGCTCGGAAGTCCTTTATCTGAGCCTCTGGACCTTTGAACAGCAGTGGTTTAATTTTATTTTATGTGGAAATGTGTTTATTTTTCAATGGAACGCTTCAAATCTCTCCCCCCGTGCAAAAACACGGAAATGGATCAGCTGAGAGCTGACAGCGGAGAGCGGAGCGTATGGCCACGCCCCCACCCTCTACTATAGGCCAGCTCTTTTCTCCTCATTTGCATTCAAGCAACAACGCCCACAATAAAGTGTTTGAGAGAGATATTTATGACTCTTTCTCATCTTATCTCTGTTTCTCATGCACTGAGTGTTGATTTTGAAGAAGCGTGAAAAGTCCCTCAGTCGTCCAGGTAGAATCCATGATCAAAGGAGAAGTTCAATTTGTCAACTGGACAAAGTTTGTTTGGTTGAAAACGTTTCGCCGCTCATCCGAGAGCTGACGAAGCCTCTCGGATGAGCGGCGAAACGTTTTCAACCAAACAAACTTTGTCCAGTTGACAAATTGAACTTCTCCTTTGATCATTTTGAAGAAGGATTCATTTACAGTATTAGGGAACCATTAAGGAGCCATATAAAAGCATCAAGAAGTACCATGTCATGGGATCTTTAACAACTCATTTAAAACGCAACTAGAACATTTTATTTTGAAGTTTTACCTTTCTCTTTTCCGGTACAGTCGTGGTTAGAAATGTAACTTGACGCTGTTGTGATGTTTTTTGTTGTTTTTTTTTCAGTCCAGCGCCTCCCTTCGCTGGCTTTTGCGTCCACTTTTGCGTCTTCGTCTAAACGCGGATAAAAAATTGAAGACGAGACGCCACTTTTGCGTCTTCTGTTTTGATTGTCGCCGTATAAACGTAGCCTTAGCTGAACTGTACACTGACAGTAACACAATTGACAACATCCGTCTCCAATTGTAACTATAAAACATTTAGTTTCTCTGATATAAAAACATCAGCCCATAAAATGAGTAATATATGTGATCAAATCAAGCCAGCACAATCATAACAGGGTCTACGGTAACTCCAGTATAACAAAAGAATGTCACGAGGATGCAGTTTGTGTCAATGGAAAACACAATGTTCTTTTGAATAAATATTGCGTTATTACATCTTGGATTGAGAATTGGTTTAATAAATTGTCTAAACTGGCTGCTAAGACAATTCCAGTTAGCAGCCAGCTCCCGAAGCGAATAACTCACAGCTCACACACGGACGATAAGGTCACGCTCCTCTCTAGCCAGCCTAGCGCAATCCAGCTCATTGGTTTTTCACAATGTGTTTACTCCAATAAAACAGTCTTTATTAAATCATGCAAAAATGCCACAGAAGAAGAGAGGTCATTTTGACATAAGCGTTCAAGCAGCAGTGCAAAACCTCCCGTCACACACGTTTATTTTGCTAAGGATCAAGTGTTCTTGCTTATCACACTTACCAGGCATTAGTACATCATGTTACTGTCTGGCGTGGAGCATTTCGCGCCTCTGTAATGCCAAGCTTTTGAGGGCCCAAATCCAACAAAACAAAAAACAACAACTCGAATGGGAATAGTGTTACTGAACAACTGCAAAAGAGAGACAAAACATGTATTTTCCCTAAGCTATCAGGGAAAGTTAAAGGTGCACTGTGTAGCTTTTCTAATGATGGTATAGGGTTACGGCTTGGAAACGTCCTTGCTTTTCCTAGAATGTTCCATAGCATTAATTATGGCATTAAACAACATTGTAGCAGTTATTTAATTATAGGTGTTTTTATTGCTCAAAAATCCCATACATTCTCACTGTGAGAGTCTGACTCTTCACAGATACTGCTTGTCTCCATGGAGATGGACAAGTTTAATGCCATACTGTGAAACATTCCAGTTAAAGGTCCCATGACATGGTACTTCTTGATGCTTTTATATGGCTCCTTAATGGTTCCCTAATACTGTAAATGAATCCTTCTTCAAAATCAAGACTCATGTACACAGTCAGAGTCAGAAAATCTCTCTGAACAACTCATTCTGGGCATTGTTGCTTGAATGCAAATGAGAAGGACAGAGATAGGTTAGAGGAGCGGGTGGGGGTGGCCAAATGCGGCGCTGGTTCCTTGTTTTAGCGCTGCGCTGTGTGCTGGCCCCACTTCCATGTTTTAAGCGCGAAGGAAGAAAGGACAGGCGTTTCAATGAAAAAAAAAACACATTTTCACAGAAAATAAAATTAAACCACTGCTGTTTCAGAGGTCCAGAGGCTCAGATAAAGGACTTCCGAGCCTAGAAACACTCACACGTGCCTCCAGGCAAATAAAAAAACGCATTTCTCATTGCGTAGCTCATTCGCAGTCCAAACTCTCTGGGCGTGATTTACAGAGACGGTGGGTAGACATCCAGACGGGGGGGGGTGGAGCTGCATTTTTCGATGTGACGTCACATAGTTGCCTTGTTCAGAATCGCCCGTTTGAGCTGTGTTTTTTTCTAACGCAGAAAAGGACCACAAATGCTCAGTTTAGACATTTCGCAACTTTTAGCCTAAACAGGGTAGGGGAGCTCACATTAATGTTCAAAAACCTTAGAAAGTGAAAATTTCATGCCATGGGACCTTTAAAACAATAAGATCTCTTCTGGACTGTACCCTACTGTACTGGACAAAAATGAAGGAGAACGGATAACAGGCAATAATCATTGTTTATGGAAAGTAAGATGAAGATTGGTAGTTCAGTCTCTGTTGTTGTGTTAATGGGGGGAAAACACATATAAATTTAATGTATCACTGCATTCATTTCTCCATGGGGAAAAGCAGGTGATGGTCTTTCTACCAGGAAATGTTACACAGTGCTCCTTTAAGTCTTAATAAACTTGTGTATACTGTATATAGCACGACTGTC
Organism: Paratrypauchen microcephalus; assembly: GCA_036785185.1. NCBI lineage: Eukaryota > Metazoa > Chordata > Actinopteri > Gobiiformes > Gobiidae > Paratrypauchen > Paratrypauchen microcephalus. The sequence goes on along the minus strand of JAVJIX010000227.1, from coordinate 962,497 downwards.
CTCATTATAAAAGGCTGTTGTGAGGCGAAGGCTTGTTCCACCTTTACTAGTCTTTAGGTCATTTGTCATATACAGCGAAGAATGATAAATAGAGAACTATAATTAGCCAGTACATTCACTAACATAAACATATCATAGTGTGCAGACAGTTTGTCAGGGCCGGCCTATGGAGTAAACAGCAGCTGGTGTTTAGTTGAACACAAAGATGTAGAACACATGTACTTGAAGCATGGATTCAATTCAAATGGATGACAAGAATATGACAAGAAATGCATCTGTCCATCATTCATTTCAGTCAGTGTTTTATTGCTTAGAAACACCTTGTACATGCATTCTTTGTGTGAGTGAGTAGGGTAGCCTCTCCACAGATCTGACATGTAACTTGGACTGTTAGAACCTACTTTTTTGTACTATAAAGAAAAGCAGGTAGCAACCCAAGCACCAGAAAAGTTACATAGTGAATACATAGTAAGACCTCTTCATAGTTTGATAGTTTGATAGACATAGAAAGATTATTATAAGAAGACTATTGAGGTAATGGAATCAAAAATGATGTCTATTTGTTACGACCCAAAGGGCAACATATTTAAAGGTCCCATTGCATGAAATTTTCACTTTCTGAGGTTTTTGAACGTTAATGTGAGCTCCCCTACCCTGTTTAGCCCCCCCCCCCCATCCATGGTTAAAAGTTGTGAAATGTCTAAACTGAGCATTTGCGATCCTTTTCTGCGTTACAAAAAAGTCGGAGCTCAAATGGGCGATTTTGAACAAGGCACCTTATTGACGTCAGATCAAAAAAAGAAATGCAAATGCACTTCCACCCCCGTCTGTCTGTACTCAGCGTCTCTGTAAATCACGCCCAGAGAGTTTGGACTGCGAATGTGCTAGGCAATGCGAAATGCGTTTTTTTATTTGCCTGGAGGCACGTCCGAGTGTTTCTAGGCTCGGAAGTCCTTTATCTGAGCCTCTGGACCTTTGAACAGCAGCGGTTTAATTTTATTTTCTGTGGAAATGTGTTTATTTTTCAATGGAACGCTTCAAATCTCTCCCCCCGTGCAAAAACACGGAAATGGATCAGCTGAGAGCCGAGAGCGGAGAGTTTGGCCACGCCCCTACCCTCTACTATAGGCCATCTCTTTTCTCCTCATTTGCATTCAAGCAACAACACCCATTATGGAGTGTTCAGAGAGAGAAAAAAAAAAACTCTTTCTCATCTTATCTCTGTTTCTCATGCAGTGAGTGTTGATTTTGAAGAAGGATTCATTTACAGTATTAGGGAACCATTAAGGAGCCATATAAAAGCATCAAGAAGTACCATGTCATGGGACCTTTAATGTATTTTATTTTGTTTTGTCTTTTTGTTTGTTCTTGTTTTTGGTTCTTTTAAAGAAATTATTTAACAAACCTCCCGTGCCCCAAAATAATGAAAAGTAATAAACAGAGCAGTGGACTTGGTGAGCCGGCCAAACAAAAAGCTACATAACAGCACCCTGCACCCTGCTAACAGGAGCGAGGCTACCATCAGGGGGGAGTCTGGAGTGGGCGGAGGCGAGCATCGAATGCTCCACGGACAGGCAGCCACATTTAAAGACTCCGCACAGCCACGCAAAAATGAAGCATAAAAAAAAAAGATTTAAGCAAAAAAAAAAAATCCTAATTACAAAACGTATTACAAAAAGGAAGCAAAAATCATTGAAGGTTTAAATAAGCAGAAGTGCGCCCACACGTCACGCTATTCCTGAAATAATTTAAAATAAAACCCTCAACGCACAGCATGTGAATGGTCAATAAAATGCAGCATGCACAAACTCTCAATTTGAAAATAAAAATGTTCAGTTTGATGTTTTGAGTGCAGTTATGAATTACTGGGAAATAGTGGAAAGGAAAATGATGGCAGGCTTGCAGTTTGCTACTTATTTAGTACAGTGGTACCTCACCTGCGAAAGACCCAACAAACGAAAATTTCAAGTTACGAAACGCCTTCACGTTAAATTTTGGTCTCTAGATACGAAAGAAAATTCAAGCAAATAATGCACGCTCAGCCACACACATTATACGCTTTTCTCAGACTGGATTTAAACTTTTCTCACATTTGTCTCTCATTTAAACACTCAAACTTTCATAGATTTTCAACAAAACGTATTAATAGTGAAGTGTGGGGGGAAGGGGGAGGGGGGAGAAAACTGCGCTCTGACACGTGTGATAGCGCAGCATGACCCGGCGCGGGGCTGCCAGCAGGTCTAGACTTGGACTAAACCAGGACTGGACCAGGACTAAACCTGGACTAAACCAAACTAGACCAGGTGGATTAAAGCGCTGCGTGCGGGTCTATTTCCTGGTTTCGTTTCGAGTCACGGCTGAGGCGAGCAGCGAGGGGGACCGCACGCAGTCTGAGCGCATGAACGAAACCCGTGCTCAAACCGTGCCTCCTCTAGACCTGGTCTAGACCTGGTCTAGAGGAGACCAGGTCTAGACCACCGCGGCTCTTGCATGCGTTCGTTCATGTGCTCAGACTGCGTGCGGTCCCCCTCGCTGCTCGCCTCAGCCGTGACTCGAAACGAAACCAGGAAATAGACCCGCACGCGGCGCTTTAATCCACCTGGTCTAGTCCTGGTTTAGTCCAGGTTTAGTCCAGGTTTAGTCCTGGTTTAGTCCAGGTTTAGTCCTGGTCCAGTCCTGGTTTAGTCCAGGTCTAGACCTGCTGGCAGCCCCGCGCCGGGTCATCCTGCGCTATCACACGTGTCCGCGCGCACACACACTGCCCTCCTCCTTCCCCCCAGCTTCACTATTAACCCTCCGGTCGTGTTCGCCTCCAGCCCCCTACTTTAGTGTTCCCGGTCAAAATTGACCGGTCTGTTTTAACTGCTCTTAAATTAGCACAAAAACATTTTTTTCAACACCATTTTTTTAAATTAAACATTCTTTAGTTGAGAACAATGTTTCAAAGTAGTGTCTAACAACAATTTATAGAAGTAAACATTAAATAACATCAGTTAAAATACAATTGGGCACTGAAAATGAACTACAAAATGAACATATAATACAAAAAATAAATGGAAAACCAAACACAACAGTGTGTGTGTGTATGTGTGTGTGTGTGTGTGTGTGTGTGTGTGTGTGTGTGTGTATTCATGCACATGAGTGGCATGTGACACTCAGGTCAGAGTGGGCCTTACAAACATAAGCATGACATTTGCAGCATGTCAGGCTCGTTTTGATGTCTCTAGGGGCACAGAGGCCACAACGCTTCCTTTTCTGCCCATGTCCTTGTTGGTGGAGAGCAGCCAGGGCTGGGGCTGGAGCTTGCATGCTCCTAACCAGACTGGCGGAGGCTGGTGTGCGGGGAATGTGCTGGCATTGCTGTATAAGAGGAGTCACCAAAGCTTTCCCCAGCTCTGCGAGGAAAAGTCTCCTCTTGAAACTTTTCCCCTGATTCCAGGTTGGGTTGATTGCTGTCCACACCACATACGTGTTGAAAGCTAACACATCCAGGATGTTGTGGAACAGTGCCACAGGCCAGCGAGCCGTCATCCGCTTACAGGTGTATGTACCAGTAAGCTGCAATAAAGGAACAATAAATAATGAGAGATTAGGAACAATATTCAATCTGTCGTACACAAAATGCTATGATTCACCTAGATAAAAAATAAAATAAAATGCATGATGAGACTTTACATTACCTTATCAAGGCATTCAACGCCTCCCTTGTTCTTGCTGTAGTCCTGGATCATCAGGGGCTTCCTGTCCTCTGTGGTGTTGACAGCGGCGTCTTTGTGTACTGTGCTCATCAGGATAACATTTCTGTTCTTCTTGGGAACGTAGAGAGTGTGAGTGTGAGTGAATGTGAGTGTGAGTGAATGCAAATTGTGATGAGAGTGCCTGTCTTCCTCTGGTCGATACCAGCGCAGGGGGAAGTTCGGGCTTGTTCTTCCTCACTGTCCCTACCATGGTGAGCTTTCTTTTCAGTAGCTCCTGACCAAGAGCATGTGATGTGAGGAAGTTGTCACATGTGATATTATTATATTGGAGACCGGTTGTCATGTCCAGCACAACACACATGCCCTGGTTTGTGTGTGTGTGTGTGTGTGTGTATGTGTGTGTGTGTGTGTGAGTGTGTGTGTGTGTGTGTGTGTGTGTGTATGTATGTATATGTGTCCGTATGTGTGTGTGTGGGTGTGTGTGTGTGTGGGTGCGTGTGTGTGTGTGTGTGTGTGTGTGAGAGAGCTGGGGCAGTGTGTATGGGGATGTTTTCTGTATGTTGAATGAATTTACTCTGGATACCCATTCATTTCCTATGGCGGTCACTTTTGACCGGGAACACCACAGGTGTAACAAGGTTGATTAAAACACTCAAAATTGAATGAAATAGGTGATCATCACTTTTATATGTTCAAGTCCACAGTGTGGAGGATATCATAAGGTCTTGAGGTACTCAGATGAAAAATATAATATTTATGAGTATTTTAAGTTGTAAAACGGTCAGATTTGACCCGAACACGACAGGAGGGTTAATACATTTTGTTGAAAATCTATGAAAGTTTGAGTGTTTAAACAGAGACAAATGTGAGAAAAGTTTAAATCCAGTCTGAGAAAAGCGTATAATGTGTGTGGCTGAGCGCACATTATTTGAATTTTTGAGATTTCGCGTTTCGTAACTTGAATTTTCTTTCGTATCTAGAGACCAAAATTTACCGTGAAGGCGTTTCGTAACTTGAAAGTTTCGTTTGTTGGGTCTTTCGTAAGGTGAGGTACCACTGTATAGTTACAGTGCCGTGAAAAAGTATTTGCCCCCTTCCTGATTTCTGTGTTTTTTGCATATTTATCACTCAAAACATTGTCAGATCATCAAACCAATTTTAATATCACACAGAAACAACCCAAGGAAAGACAAAATTCAGTTTTTGAATGATGATTCCATTTATTAGTGCACAAAAAAAATCTAAACCTATCTGGCCCTATGTGAAAAAGTAATTGCCCCCTTAATCTAATAGCCAGTTGAGCCTCCTTTGACAGCAATAACTGTAACCAAACGTTTGCGATAATTGGTGATGAGTCTTTCACACCGCTGGGGAGGGATTTTGGCCCACTCTTCTATGCAGAATTGTTTCAATTCTGCCATATTGGAGGGTTTTCTTGTATGAACTGCCCGTTTAAGGTCACACCACAGCATCTCAATCGGATTTAAATCCGGACTTTGACTTGGCCACTCCAAAACCTTAATTTTGTTTTCTTTGAGCCATTCAGAGGTGGACTTGCTGGTGTGTTTTGGATCATTGTCCTGTTGCATGATCCAAGAGCGCTTGAGTTTGAGGGCACGAACTGATGGCCGGACATTCTCCTTCAGGATCTTCTGGTAAACAGCAGAATTCATTTTTCCGTCAATCACAGCAAGTTGTCCTGGTCCTGAGGCAGCAAAGCAGGCCCAGACCATCACACTGCCACCACCATGCTTTACTGTGGGCACCATGTTCTTTTTATCAAATGCTGTGCCATTTTTACGCCAGATGAAACGGGCTGCAGACCTTCCAAAAAGTTCAATTTTAGACTCATCGGTCCACAAAATGTTTCTCCAAAAGTCTTGAGGGTCATCAAGGTGCTTTTTGGCAAAGGTGAGACGAGCCTTTGTGTTCTTTTGTGAAAGCAGTGGTTTTCTCCTGGGAACTCTTCCATGGATGCCATTTTTGGCCAGTGTTTTTCTAATGGTGGAGTCATGAACACTGACCTTAACTGAGGCCAACGAGGCCTGTAGTTCTTTCGATGTGCGTCTAGGTTCTTTTGTGACTTCCTGAATGAGCCGTCGTCGCACTCTTGGAGTAATCTTAGTTGGTCGACCACTCCTGGGAAGGGTTGCAACTGTTCCCAGTTTCCTCCATTTTTGAATAATGGCTCTGACAGTGGTTCGCTGGAGCCCCAGAGCTTTGGGAATGGCTTTGTAACCTTTTCCTGAATTATAGACTTCTATCACTTTTTTTCTCATTTGTTCTTGAATTTCTTTGGATCGTGGCATGATGTGTTTGTTCTTGAGATGTTGTAGCCAACTTCACTTTGTTTGACAGGAACTATTTAAGTGATTTCTTGATTCAACACAGGTGGTGACAATCAGGTGTGGGTGTGGCATGTAGAACTGAACTAAGTTTTCTCAAAACTGTGGTTAGTCACAGTTAGTTTGTGATTTAACAAGGGGGGGCAATTACTTTTTCACATAGGGCCAGATAGGTTTAGATTTTTTTTGTGCACTAATAAATGGAATCATCATTCAAAAACTGAATTTTGTCTTTCCTTGGGTTGTTTCTGTGTGATATTAAAATTGGTTTGATGATCTGACAATGTTTTGAGTGATAAATATGCAAAAAACACAGAAATCAGGAAGGGGGCAAATACTTTTTCACGGCACTGTATATTTTCAAAAATCAAATCTATTTTACTGCTACCGAAATATTATTCCATCCCTTCTTGATAAAATCCGCTATAAGTTATTGCCATTAGAAGATGGTAACATTTTTTTCAAATGGAGATGTTTTTGCAATTGAACTCGATAGAATTATGTTCAGGCCCGGATCCTTCTTTTGCCTCTCCAAGTCCAAATAAGATGAATCAGATGTTGCGATGATTACAAATATGAATGATCACAGCCTGGTTCAAAAATGCACAAAGAACCTTGTGAGTACCATCTGGAGTGTTTTGGATATGCCTGGTGAACTTTTCTCTTTTCCTTCAAATTATCCAAATCCATTTAGCATAGTGATGCATTCATGTTTTTTTTCCCATGTTTTTTTTTCTATCCGAGGCTGATGTAATGTTTAGCGGAACAAGCGCAGAAAAAGGGCCAGCATTTCAGTCTTTTTTGGAGTTCATTACAAGTGCACTTTGTTCTTTGTGAAACGAACAAGCAACCTCTCATTTCTTAATTAGTCCCCCTCTCTACCTGTGGGCCAGCCTGCCACACTCACAAGTGATTGATGGAAGGGGACTATGATTACTGATGAGAATTATAAATACTTTTTAATTAATGAAAGGCCCTCATCTGTAATTGTCTTCCCAGGTAAGTAACTATTGCGAGGGCTAACACAGGAGTAGGATTAATATTATGACAACACACTGGTGAAGAAAACTGCAACGATTTTTCTTTTTGTCCCAATTGTACTGAACAAAACAAAGGAGAATAGTTAACAGGCAATAAGCAATGTTTGTGGAAAATACGTCCAAGGTGAAGGTTGGTAGTTGAATGGGCAAAACACAAATTAAATTGACTGAATTGCTGCATTAATTTGATTTATTGCTTTACTGAGTTGTTGACACAGATTGCAGGTAAATTATGAACCTGTTATAACCAACTACATGAACTAATGCACTGTTTATGTGCATTTATTTTTGGTTAAACATGCACGCTGTTTTGTTTTGTGTGTTCTTTCTTTCATCTGGGTTTTGTTGTGTTTTCTGGCTACATCTGATGTTGCTCTGTTTTCTAAATTATTGTATTTTATATATATTTTTTTATTTTCCCTATACCCCCCCAAAAAATTATGTTCAGGAATTTAAATTAAAACCTGTAATATAAAGTAATACAAATTATGAATTTCAAATTAATAATATAAGACTGCTAAATAATATAATGGTAATGTTAAATAATGAAATTTAAACCAATAATATTAAATGTGTTAAATGAATATGATAATAAAAAAGGAAAGATATAAGAATTATGCCTGATCAAAAGAATAAAAAGGGGATGCAGGAATTATAGGTAAAATAAAAATATTCAGAGAAAGAAAACTATGTATATGGGCATTATTATTATTATTATTATTATTATTATTATTATTATTATTATTATTATTATTTGTAATTATAAAAATGAAAAAAAAAGTTAAAAAATAAATGTACAACTTTATTTTCTGATAAAGGGTCTGCCACTTGCTTGTCTCAACAGAGATATTATTGCTTTTTGTGTAATATTCCACAGCACGGCCGGCGCCACGAGGGGGCGTTTGGTGGCGACGCCCCCTCACGTCATCAGTCCCGCCCCCTCAGATGTGAGGGTTGCGCTGTGTTGCGCATTGCCCATATGCGCTGTGTTTGCGCTTGTGGTGGAGGGCTGTGTGGCGTTAATGTACTGTCTCTTGGCGTTGCTCAGATCAGTTGTTGGTTTGGTTTTGTGGTATGCAGGAGATCATTTGACCGAGGGTCTACGTTCAAATAATAATAATTAAAAAAACGCACTTTTTACTCTTACTCAGTCTCTTACAAAGGTGTAGTCTAAATACACGAGCGTTAGGCTAATCTAAAACATCTCCGGAAATGTTCCATATGACACCAAAGTGATATGGGTGAGTAAAACAACTTGTTTTATTACCGAAATAAGGCTCAAATTGTAAAAAAACATTACTTTTCCTTTAATATTTTATGTCTGGCGCCGGGCCTGTTCCACAGTATGGCATTAAACAGTAGAGCCACCCCACACACAGTAAGAACGCATGTTTTTCTATGTATTTTAGCAACAAATTCACCTTTAATTGACTAAATGGAAGACAGATGCATCAATAATGCCCTACTGTGGAACATGCCAACTCACAGCATTGCAGATTGTGTATAGAGCTGCATATACGGTGGTCAAAATATTATGATTGGTGGCAGCTTGAAGACAAAAATAACTTTCAACAAATTGCATATTGAAGAAAGCAGTGGGGGTCTGGCTGGGTGGGTGCACACAAAATTGGCGGATACTGCATAGTCCTCTGCGATAACCAGGGCAGCGGAGGTTCAGGAACTAGACATGAGCAACCCAGTGGACACTAGAGGAAGGGCAATGGGGTCACGCGGCTCAGAGAGGGAAGACATACAGCATCGCACCCGCACAAGATTGATGTGTTTCCCAGGCAATCTACGAGCCCATAAAAAGGGCACGGACCTAGTGTGCAAGCTTAAAAACCAACCAGGGAATTGGTGTACAAAAGTTCATCTGCTGCTGTCATAACACTGCGCTGTGACAACATAACCTAATAACATCGCAGGTGGAACGGTTGTATTTTTGATTCAAGGCTGGGATTGAAAATGTTTATCTCATTCATAGCAAAGAGGGGGTGTATTCTGTGGCGGTGTGTTTGGGAAATTAACAAACTGTTGTGGGTGAGCGATATGTCAAACGTGGAAGCGACCAGTTGCATTCAAAAGTGCCCTGTGCGGTGACGCTGTTGGACGCAATACAAATCATGTGTCTGATCGCGCCCTGTGAGTTTGTGCATTTGCATATTTGAGAGATGAAGCAAGCTATAATGTTGGGGTTAAAGTTGGTTTTGATAACACGTGCCCTTAACATGTTATTAGCACTAACTCAATCCATTCTCGCCATTTGACTTTCTTCTGAGTTTGTAGTCAATAAAAATGAATGGGGACACCAATCTGTTCACAACTTCCACTTCCATTCTTATCAAGTTATAAATTAGGATAATGAAGAAGGGTCCCAGTTCCCGAAAGCACTGGTATAAGATGAGTCAAACACAGAGGACAAATCCCACTCTGAAATAAGGGTGGGTATTGGCAAAGAAGTCACGATTCAATTCGAATCACGATTCATATGCCACGATGCGATACTATCACGATGCATCACGATACTTGAATTATTGCGATGCATTGCAATATATTCGACATACTTCAGTGAAAATGTACCAAAAAAAAAGAGGATAACTTAAATATCTGGGTAGTGTCTTCAATTGACACATAACTCTGAGCAACTCAATTCATAACTGAATTTATTGAATAACAAAAACAAATAAACCAAACCAATAACAAACAAAGTGCATAGGATTTTTTCTAAAACAAAAAATGTTCAAACATTTGCCATTTTGGAGGCAGCTACCATCATAAACAATTCCCTTTCACAAAGAAAAAAGTGCATAGGATTTATAAAAACAACAACAACAACAACAACAACAACTAATAATTAATGTATTTATTTATTAATAATTAATTTATAAATTATGAATGAATAAAAATCGATTTTTGGCATCAAGAATCGGTGCAGTATATTGTGAAAGTTAGTATCGCGATGCGTCATGACGATTACTCTGAAACATTAAAAATTAAATATATATACAGCTATAAAACATGAGCAGTGTAGTGCTGCACATTAATCAACGTTTAAATAGACATAAATCAAAACAATATTACATCTACATTAAAAAAATAAGCATGTTTAAATGTCCAAAATTGACTCTTGCGAGCTTTAAGCCATGTTAGAATGCTTTAACTTCCACAAAAACATACCCAGAGTTGCTCTGTTAAACCTTGTGGTGTCATGAAGTGGTAGTTTTCAAGTTAACTTCTTTTTGCCTTAAGTTCAGAAGAGCTTTGCAAACTCATGGCTGAAATAATCCAGATGATTCTAGTGAAGGTTTATGGAGTTTAATAACACAGTGGAGCACCTTTATTACCACGTGTTAGTGTGTATTCAGACCAGAAGAGTGCTAATGTCCACTTATTTGATCCGAATCAAATGCGGACTTTATTTTTTTCAGTTTGGTTTCAGCTTCAAAGAGCGGTGGCTAACTCTTTTTTTTGTAACTGCTCACATTTTGACAGCTAAAACCCAAGGTAATTTTCTCACATTCAAAGCAGAATTCGTGATGATTTCATAAATACTTTCATCTGTCAGTTTGTACGGTTCTGACTGCACCAGGACACAAAAGCATATTACAGCCACAGCATTTAAACACACTTTTAGGACTCTCAGGGCCGTTGCATCTCCCCCCGGTCTCTCATTCACTTCAAAGGCCATTTGAACCGTATGTCACTCCGGTGGAGGACAGTTGCACAAGCAGCTTCAAAGCAAGTTACAATAATGAGTGCAATGATAACGTCAAAACATGCAAGAAAGTGTTAAGATGAAGGTCTTTTGATTACGCATTGTTAATAAGGAAAGGAAAGATTTAAAATGCTCTTACTTAAGCTGTTGATCTCCACTTTGTCTTTAACATTTTCCAAAGTAATTTAATTCACATTATCTTGTGTTGTGAAGCTGTGAAAATGTGTTGTTTTCGGCTGATTTACATTCAACTTAGGGCTGTTTAATTAACTGAATTTTAATTGAGATCGAGACACATTTCTAATGTTCAGTTATCATCTTAGGTCTTTAATCGAGAGGTCTACAGCTGATCCTCTGTCAGGTTTGAAGTTCAGATATCCAAAGAAGAAATGTAGTATTTTGAAGAAAATGAAGACTATCTTCATTTTCAGAAAATTAAAGGTCCCATGAACATGGTACTTCTTGATGCTTTTATATGGCTCCTTAATGGTTCCCTAATACTGTAAATGAATCCTTCTTCAAAATCAACACTGAGAAACAGAGATAAGATGAGAAAGAGTAATTTTTCTCTCTCAAACACTTTATTCTGGGCGTTGTTGCTTGAATGCAAATGAGGAGAAAAGAGCTGGCCTATAGTAGAGGGTGGGGGCGTGGCCAAACTCTCCGCTCTCCGCTCTGAGCTCTCAGCTGATCCATTTCCGTGTTTTTGCACGGGGGGAGAGATTAGAAGCGTTCCATTGAAAAATAAATACATTTCCACAGAAAATAAAATTAAACCACTGCTGTTCAAAGGTCCAGAGGCTCAGATAAAGGACTTCCGAGCCTAGAAACACTCGCACGTGCCTCCAGGCAAATAAAAAAACACATTTCGCATTGCCTAGCGCATTCGCAGTCCAAACTCTCTGGGCGTGATTTACAGAGACGCTGAGTACAGACAGACGGGGGTGGAACTGCATTTGCATTTCTTTTTTTGATCTGACGTCAATAAGGTGCCTTGTTCAAAATCGCCCGTTTGAGCTCTGATTTTTTGTAACGCAGAAAAGGATCGCAAATGCTCAGTTTAGACATTTTGCAACTTTTAACCATGGGGGGGGGGCTAAACAGGGTAGGGGAGCTCACATTAATGTTCAAAAACCTCAGAAAGTGAAAATTTCATGCCATGGGACCTTTAAATTGCAAATTGTTATTGGTCAATGAAATCAAAATAACTGTCCTTTAGGAACTTTGATCATTATGAGTAGATACTGTATATCATCCAGCTCTAATTCACCTGCACCCACTTTTATTTTAGATTTATTTTATTTGATTTTTATGATGTCACTGCACTTCTAAGAGGTTTTGGGGGTGGGCGGATTTTTGTTGTTCTTTTATTCTTATCGGCTCACGCAGAAAATGACGATGCATCTCTTTAAACCTCCTGATCCCTGCCGCAGTCATATCCCATGATGCCTTCCCATGCTCTTTATATGTCAGCCTATGTAAAGCAGAGTAGTGCAATTCCTGATTCAACACTGCCCCTGGTGGACACATCCCCACACGGCACCTGACAGACAACAGCTGCTGCAGCACGACACATGTGGCATATGTTGAGGAGGGAAAGAGGTTCGTTGGCTATATTTCCTGGAGCCCATATTGGACCTGGCGCATAGAGGAGACTTGAACTCTTATCTGGATAATGTGGTTAATCAATTAGAAGTCCTTGTCCCCTGGGGGTACTCACATTAACTTGAGTATAGGTTTTCACTTAGAGTGGATCAGTGATCTGCAGAGGCTCTCCCCTCCAGACTTCTTTCATTATCTAAAATGAGAGCATATTGAAGAGGGGCGCACAGGTGCAAGAGGTTGGCTCAGTGGAGGGGGAGTTTTGCAGCAAAAGCAGGTCACTTTCACATCAGTGTGTCCCCCATAGCCCCACCGGGTCTGGCTCAATCCATCAAGCTGTGCAATCCATCAACATCAGCTTTCTGCTTATACGAGGGTGAATGGCAGAAAAAATACAAAGTGTGAAAATGCCTTGATAATGTGCTAAATGTTACCGCATATATTTTCTTGATAGCAAAGTGGATAGTAATCAGGACATCCATCAAAATGTAATAGTCTAGTGGCAGTATCAATACTATAAAATTAGGCAAAATACTGAATGAAAAAATAGGGAAAATGTATAGTATATAAAAGTATATTATGTTGAAGCAGGTAGAGAGCACAATATAAAGCTAAACTTCCCTGCATTTTCTGGCAAACATATTTGCGTTGGTATTGAATTGATTTTGCAATCCTCCATGTCTCTAATGGGGAATGAAGATGTTATTTTTTTCATTAACCATTAACCTGTTTCAAATCTAAACAAAGAGAGGACCGTCCAGAAAGGGAACATTTCCTAAATCTGTGATTCGCGGCAAACTTTAAGGTTGATCATTTGCTTTCCCCACAAGGAAAAAACAAACAAATAAATAAATATAGCATCTACGCACTAAGGCAGTTTGTCTCTGATTCGTTTTAGCTAATAATAATAATAATAATAATCATAATAATAATAATAATAATAATAATAATAATAATCATAATAATAATAATAATAATAATACAGTGGTACCTCACCTTACGAAATTAATTCGTTCCAGAAGTGGTTTCGTAACGTGAAAAATTCGTAAATTGAGTAGCTATTTCAATGGAAAAAGCCTGATTAGTTCCAAGGCCCTGATCCAAGTTTTTTTTTTTTATAGTGTAACTTTTTTATAGTGTAACATTGTGTTCTGTGTTTCTCACATTTGTCTCTCGTTTAAACACTCAAACTTTCATAGATTTTCAACAAAATTATTAATAGTGAAGTGTGTGTGTGTGTGTGTGTGTGTGTGTGTGTGGGGGGGGGGGGGGGGGGGGGGGGGAACTGCGCTCTGACACGGGGGATAGCGCACATGACCCGGCGCGGAGCTGACAGCAGGTCTAGACCAAGGTCTAAACCTGGACTGGACCAGGACTAAACCTGGACTAAACCTGGACTAAACCAGGACTAAACCAGGACTAGACCAGGTGGATTAAAGCAGCGAGGAGGGGACTGCACGCAGTCTGAGCGCATGAACACATGAACGAGACCCATGCAAGAGCCGCGGGCTCCTCCTGGTTTAGTCCAGGTTTAGTCCTGACCACCGCGGCTCCTCTAGACCTGCAAGAGCCGCGGTGGTCTAGACCTCCTCTAGACCTGACCAGGTCTAGAGGAAGTCTAGACCACCGCGGCTCTTGCATGGGTCTCGTTCATGCGCTCAGACTGCGTGCAGTCCCCTCCTCGCTGCTTTAATCCACCTGGTCTAGTCCTGGTTTAGTCCTGGTTTAGTCCTGGTTTAGTCCTGGTCCAGTCCAGGTTTAGACCTTGGTCTAGACCTGCTGTCAGCCCCGCGCCGGGTAATGCTGCGCTATCACACGTGTCAGAGCGCAGTCTTCTCCCCCTCCCCCTTCTCCCCACACTTCACTATTAATAATTTTGTTGAAAATCTATGAAAGTTTGAGTGTTTAAACGAGAGACAAATGTGAGAAAAGTTTAAAGGGATATGCCACCCCCAGGTCAAATTTGGGCATCTCCCCACAGTCCAGAGACTAAAATAAGTGGTGGAAAGCGTTTTCCTGGTCACCCAGCCATTGTCCGAGTCTGTCGCCACTGACCGCCGCGGTATCTGGTGCTCCTCCGCCTTAGACTGGAGTCTAACGTCGCCAGAGAAAGATTTCGGCCAAAAGGAATTAATTTGCTCGATGCTTTTCCCAATTACTTTCTGTGTAGTGCGCATTCATATCGAGTGCAAATAAATGTGCAAATCAACACGGAGAGCTTGCCTTGGTCATTTTGGGTGGGAACTATTTTCCAGTGCGGAAGGACATGGCCGAATCACGCAGCACGCTGCCAGGGAAATCCCAGTTACGCACCGGGAAGGGAGTTCCCCTGTTGCACAACGTGGTGCGTGATTCGGCCAAGTTCTTCCGCACTGAAAAATAGTTCCCACCCAAAATGACCAAGTCAAGCTCTCCGTGTTGATTTGCACATTTATTTGCACTCGATATGAATGCGCACTACACACAAAGTAATTGGGAAAAGCATCGAGCAAATTAATTCCTTTTGGCCGAAATCTTTCTCTGGCAACGTTAGACTCCAGTCTAAGGCGGAGGAGCAGCAGCTCGCGCGGCGGTCAGTGGCGACAGACTCGGACAATGGCTGGGTGAGCAGGAAAACGCTTTTCATCACTTGTTTTAGTCTCTGGACTGTGGGGAGATGCCCAAGTTTGACCTGGGGGTGGCATATCCCTTTAAATCCAGTCTGAGAAAAGCGTATAATGTGTGTGGCTGAGCGCGCATTATTTGAATTTTTGAGATTTCGCGTTTCGTAACTTGAATTTTCTTTCGTATTTAGAGACCAAAATTTACCGTGAAGGCGTTTCGTAACTTGAAATTTTCGTTTGTTGGGTCTTTCGTAAGGTGAGGTACCACTTAATAATAATAATAATCTTCAGCTATGCACTAGTAGCAAAGACTTTAAAAAAATAGTTATTTGAATAGACCGTTGAGTGAGTAGAGGTGCTCGAGTTCAAATGAGAAAACTATTGACTATTGAAACACATTCCTAACCAGGATAATTTGCCATCCAGGCGACCTTCTTGTCCACCTTCTTATCAGCCAAATCTACTTATAATGCTGAAGTGTATTTTATATTACTATACACGATACTATTTATCTTTGAATTCAATTCAATTACAGTTTTATCAATTATGACACTATTTTATGCCAGATGTCCTTCCAGTTACTATCGATACAAAATGGCCTTGGGTGAGAAAGTGTATGCCCAATCACTCAATCTTTATTTTATCCCTGAGGGGCTTAGGGTAAGGTTGAGTAATTTTGTGAATTTCTTGTGAATATCTTGACATTTTGATAGATTCTCCCAATAACAATCAGATATTTCTGTAATCCATCAGAAATGTGCTAAAACATGTCTGTAAATGTCTAAAAAGAAACTGAAGAAGTAACCACAAACGGGAGAAATATGAGTAAATACTGACATAAAGAGCACTTTCTTATCGATATATTTTAAGGGCATTATACCAAATATTGTTATTTGGCTGTTCAAAACAACATTTCAATAGAACTGGTTATTCAAGATATCTCCTATGTGTGAAGAATCCATCAGTCGCCCAGGTAGAATCCATGGCAAAAGGAGATATTCAATTTGTCAAAGAGTTAAAGAGGCTATTTTTGTCAAAAAAGAGAATCCTTCTCCTTCCTTGAACAGGAATGGAGGGGTCAGACACAATTTGTCTCCCATATATAATTCAATTCTCAATTCTAAATCAAAACAAACAAAGAAAACAATAGGACTAGCCAGGTCAGGTCAAGAGGTGTGGAAAACCCATTATAGTGTAGAATGGCTATGCTAAACAAGACCCCAGACAGAAACTGAAAACAAATAGGTGTGATAGTTTCATAGTAATTTCATTGAAGTAGCTTTTCTCTTCAGGCAGATATACGCAGTTTCCACCAGCACTCTAGCCAGAACTGACGAAGCAGCTTGGATGAGGTGCGAAACATCCAAATAAACTTTGTCCAGTTGACAAATTAAATTTCTCCTTTTATCAGTTTGTCAACTGGACAAAGTTTATTTGGTCGAATACGTTTCGCAGCTCATCCAAGCTGCTTCTTCGGTTCTGGTTAGAGTGCTGGTGGACACTGCTTATAACTAGCTGCAGGGAGGAGCTAACTACAATGAAATTACTATGAAACTATCACACCTACTTGTTTACAGTTTCTGTTAGTTAGTTTGGCCTAACTCAAAACATGCTCCAGGTAAAATCCTTGGTCCTGACCAAGCCGAGCAATAAGATCATGGAGATGGTCCCCGGGCGCCTGAAAGACGAGCTGCCCACTGCTCCTGAAGAATGGGTCAAATGCAGAGAAATAATTTCCCTACGGGGATGAATAAAGTCTGTCTTCTTCTTCTTCTTCTTCTTCTTCTTCTTCTTCTTCTTCTTCTTCTTCTTCTTCTTCTACTTCTTCTTCTTCTTCTTCTTCTATTAAATATGCAGTGGCAGTGGAGAGTGGGGTCTGGTTAGCATAGCCATTCAGGGCCATAATGGGTGCTTTCACACCTCTGGACCTGACCTGCTGCCCTATTGTTTTCTTTGTTTGTTTTGATTTAGGTTTGAGGATAGAGTTATAGATGGGAGACAAATGATGTCTGAGACCTCCATTTCTGTTCAAAGAAGGATTCTCTTTCTTGACAAAAAATAGCCTCTTTAACTCCCCTCTCAAACCAGTTCTTTTCTCTGGCTAAGATCTGTACCTCATTGTCCTCAAAGGAGTGGCCCGTGGCTTATAGGTGGAGATATACGGCAGATGAAGGTCCGCTCTGGCTCGCCCGTCGATATTGGTACATCCTCTTGTGAAGTGGCTGTTTTGTTTCTCCAGTGTAGCGCTCACTGCAGTCTTCACTACACTGAATGGAGTAGACCACATGCTTTGTTTGTGGCTCAGTGTTTTGTCCTTTGGGTGGACCAGTTTCTGTTTTAAAGTGTTTGTGGGTTTGAAATAAACTGGGATTTCATGTTACAGCCTTTCTCCTGGGTTCTGATTCTCTGTTCTCTCTCTTGTTTCTTGTCTTTGTCTCTCTTAGTTTTGTTGACAGCCCATTTAGGATATCCACAAACAGAGAGGGCTTTATGTATATATTGTTCTTCTTTCTTCTTTCCCTCTGTGTTGTAATGTCCAAATAACTCCCAGTTTATGCTGCAGTGGGTGGTGTGAATCAAAAATAAGGTATTGGTCGGTGTGTGTGGGCTTCCTGAAGACTTCTACTTGGAGTCGCTGGTCTCCTCCTATCGTTACTGCACAATCTAAGAACGCCAATGTGTTATCATTGGCATCTTCACGGGTGAATTTGATGTTCGGATCTACAGAATTGATATGTGCAGTAAAAGGTTCCAAATCTTGAATTTAGATTTTTGAGAAATTATCGTCCACATAGCGAAACCAATGTGTGGGTGGAGTGCCTGGATATGAGGCCAAGGGACTCTGTTGAAATTGTTCCATATATAAGTTATCAATGATAGGGGAGACCAGTGAGCCCATTGCACAGCCATGGATTTACCTGTAGAAGTTTCCTCTGAACTGGAAATAGGTGGTATTTGAATCTGACGGTATTTGAATAGGTGCTGGAACTGAACTGGAATAGAAGGTATCTCCTACTTCAACTTTTTTGTGCCACCATATCGACATATAGACATATAGCATTAGGCATGGACGAAATATCAGTACAAGTATCAGTATCGGCCTAAATCGATACTTTTAGTGATATTCAATGCTGATTTTTTTTGTGTGTGTGTTGCCATAGTCTCTGAGTGCCTTTTTTAAAAAATGAAAATAGAAAACATTATATAACTAAAATATTTTTACACAAACATGACAGGAGAAATTCAATTTGTCAACTGGACAAAAGTTTATTTGGTTGAATCTCTGCTTACACATGATTACAAACAATTATTTTATACCCCATTAAAATAAATTTAGTTTTTATTTCACAAGAGTTGTTACTTTAAAGGGACAGTGTGTAAGATTTGTACCCGTTAATTACTGAAATTGAAGATACCCATTCAAAAATACATTGTTTTCCAAGCCTTTTCACTTCCATCATGAAATCAAAGTATTCTTTTGGACTTAGATATAGTCACATAAAAGGGGGATCTTCCCCATGCAGAGGCAGCCATTTTGAATACGAGAGCCGCAGAAGGACATTTGGGCTCCGCCTTCGCCTTCGGCAAGGCTCGTGGTTTTGGGTAAACAACACAAGCATGCTGCCGGATCAGACTCGTAATGGATCTAACACGTGTTTTGGACTAAATTGTTTTACTGGATCCTTACGGACAAATTGAGAGCAAGTTTATGGTGAAATACAGAGTTTGACCTGTGCAAAGCATTCTAAGGTAAGCTAACCTCGTTTTGTGCTTTTCCGTATAAAAGCCCCATGTGCTCGGGGAGTGATTGTTGTGCAGGGAAATGAATTGCATAGTCAAAAAGAGGAGACTGTAAGGTTTCATTTGATGTGTAGAGTGTCATGGTACATGATCGGGAATGTGTGTTTTCATGAGAAAAAAAAAAAAAAAATGGGACTGCGTTTTATTTATACAGTAGCGCCCGGGTGACCCTCGAGGTCTGCCGTAGCTAAAACAGAAAGTGCAATAGCACCATCCACCTATGCGCCACGAATCCTACACACTGGGGCTTTAAGTTAAGATCAGTATGTGGGCTTTGCTATGGATTTTTAAAAGTAAAATATTTTTATCAGCAAACAGCTCTAGGTCAAATATTGGATATAGGTATCAGCACAAAAAAAACTATATAAATCCATTCCTAGACTGTATTAGTAAAATTGGCTTTCCACCAACTGTTGCATTAGTCACTCATCTATTTTGACCCTCTGTGACTCCCGTACTTGTGCAGTTTCTCCATCTTGTATCCTCCATCAGTGGTACCAGACTTCTACCCATCGTACACTTCATCACAACAGGAGCGTGCAGCCCTGGAGATGTCTAGTGCACTGCCGTGATATAGTGGGCCACGCTAACACACCCTCTCGGCCACTATTATTAACCAGGCGCCCGGCTCATTTCTCAAGACCTACGGAGACACACATACGTGGATTCAGTGCTCTCATAAGGGAGAATGAGTATGGCAACAAGTATATGTAAGGACAGTCATTTAGTATGGGAATTAATGAATTAGCAGCAGAGCATTACGGCAATGACACTCTCGGTTCCAACGTAGCAGCGGCCAATGATAAAAGCAGTATTATTACCACAGTATGCAATATTCAAACAAGAAATCTGTCATCTAATAAAGAGAATTACATTTCACAGTGCATGTATAATTCATCGCCATCAGACTTAATCCAGTGTGCAGTACCGCAGACGCAGGCTGCAAATGAAGAGTGGAATTGGCTTGCGTGATTCAAACTACTGTAAATTAAAAGTCAATTACATCATCTATTTAGAGTGATTCTATTCATTTGTCTGGGCCGGTCAAAATCGCTAAAGCATTCACACTTACACACAGAGTATCAAATCTTCAAAAATAGTGTTTTGCAAACTTTTCAAACAGTAGCGTTTAAAGTACTATCTTCATAGTCCTGAGGAGGGCCTTGGGCGAGGCACATCTCCTCTTTTATTGCTGTGATTTTTACTTTTTTCTCCCCGCTTCTGTATATTCTATTGTACATAGGCCTAGTTTTGTTTGTGATTTGGATATATCTCTACAAAATGCATCCTGTACATGCATAGAGAAAGATAAGAATAATCAAGTGAAAAAGTATCTTATGACTGACTTTTACCTTGCCTTCAGGATGATGTTATTGCTTTATGTTATTGCACAGTACAGCATTAAACATAACTATCTAGATCAGGGGTGGGCAAACTTTTTGACTCGTGGGCCACAAAGGGTTCTAAAATTTGACAGAAGGACCGGACCAGGAGCAGGTGGATTAAGTGTTTTAGTAATCCACCTCATAAGAGCAAAAAATAACATGGGATATGTAGAAAACTTATGCTTTATTTCACTTAAAAATAAACAAAAGCATTACAACAATATGTCCATCTTTCAAGTTCCACAGTACTTAGCTATTTATTGAAATGACTCTTAAAACACAGAAAGTTTAATTAATAAAATACAGCTTTTTATTTTATTACTAACAGTTACTATTTTAAAGCACTGAAAGTTCTATTATCCTTCAGGTTTTTATCATCACCACTCTCTTCCTGTCTGTCTTTTTTTCAAAAACAGAAGGAGATGCAGATCTACTTGTCCTGCTCCTTCTGTTCAATGTGCGTCTCCAGTGCCAAAACTCAACAACCAGCGCAAGAATGAAACAGGGACAGCACACCAGTATGCGGAGCACATTATATTTGATCTGGTGCGCATTGTTTATTTTGAGAATGTACGTGCACCTGCGCACCACTTATGTGCACCCCTTTACAGAAATTACATGTAACACGTAAGGCCTTCAAAAACTCGCATTCAGATAGAGGCTTGCTGGCCTTTGCCAATTTGAATGACAACATAAAACTCGCCTTGGTACTTGACCCTTGAATGGCAGTTTGACGGTGAAAAACGTTGTTGAGCCTGTAAATTAGCTGCCAACCTCTGAGCCATAGCTTCCCGTTCTTTCGTTGACTGCCTGCTAGCATAGTTAGTATGTTTTGTGGCAAAGTGATGTCTGATATTATATTCTTTAAAAACCGCTACAGTCTCATATCAGGCATACAGCAGTTGGCGGCACGGTGGCTGAGTGGGTAGCGCTCATGCTTCACAGCAAGAAGGTTCCGGGTTCGATCCCCGGGTCGCCCAGACCTTTCTGTGTGGAGTTTGCATGCATGGTCTGGGTTCGATCCCCGGGTCGCCTGGGCCTTTCTGTGCGGAGCTTGCATGTTCTCCCCGTGTCTGGGTGGGTTTCCTCCGGGCACTCCGGTTTCCCCCATCAACCCAAAACATGCACCATAGGTAAATCCTCCAGCTTAGGTCCTGACCAAGCTGAAGCAAGAAGATCATGGAGATGGTCCCCGGGCGCAGTAATGTGCTGCTCACTGCTCCTAATAACAGGATGGGTTAAATGCAGAAATGGAATTTCCCCACTGTGGGACTAATAAAGGCATAGCTTTCTTTCTTTCTTTGATAAGTATTCAGTGAAAAAATATTTACTTGTGCACTCCTTATTAAACACGTGACATTCTCTGTCCACTTTTCTTTTCTTAGCTCCGCTCATCTTTCGAGGAGGGCTGAGGGGTCAAAGAGTAAAGCACAAACGTGGAGCAAAACGCCGCACCTCAACAAAGGTCAATGTATGTAGTGCGCCAGCTACTGGAAAACGCCAGAATTGCAGGGAAATTAAAACATTAAAACATTAACAAGGTTTATTAATGCGTGAAGAGTCCCTCAGTCGTCCAGGTAGAATCCATGATAAAAGAAGAAATTCAATTTGTCAACTGGACAAAGTTTGTTTGGTCGAAAACGTTTCGCCGCTCATCCGAGAGGCTTCGTCAGCTCTAATTAGAATGCTGGTAAGACACTTGCTTATATCTTGCTGCAGGGAGGAGCTAACTAGCTAACTACTTTCCGAAACTATCTCATTGGAAACAAAAGACTGAAACCAATGAGATAGTTTCGGAAAGTAGTTAGCTAGTTAGCTACCTCCCTGCAGCAAGATATAAGCAAGTGTCTTACCAGCATTCTGATTAGAGCTGACGAAGCCTCTCAGATGAACGACGAAACGTTTTCGACCAAACAAACTTTGTCCAGTTGACAAATTGAATTTCTTCTTTTATCAAGGTTTATTAATATAATTTCTTCAAGTTGGCAGGCCGGATTAAAAAGCTTAACGGGCCGCATATGGCCCCCGGGCCGTAGTTTGCCCATGCCTGATCTAGATGGTGACAAGCAGGTGACACCGCTTAGCCAAGTTACAGATTCATGTTTTTCAAGCTATTTTAAGCAATAAAACACCTGTGACTAAAGAAACATAAGACACACGAGTAAATTTGGCAAAACAACATCAAGTGGTGGACCTTCCATTATAAAAATGACATAGAGAAAAAGTGTTTAACACACAAACCCTATATATTTATGCTGAGTTCTTTTCTCAAAAGGAAAACATGCCTTTGCACCTTGTAATACAGGAAGTGCTCCATTGTGTTTTTAAACCCCACACACCTTTACCAGAAACATTTGGATAATTTGAGTCCTGGAATATCTAATCTCTACTAAATAAAAGGTAAAGGTAGCTGTGAACTGTCACTACATGACATCATAATGTGGAACAGATAATTTTGAGTTTGGAGAGGTAGACAGACGAATAATGAAGGATTACTCTCATTTCATGTATGAATGAAACATAACACAACTCCGGGTATGTTTTTGATGAGATAACAATATTATAACATGGCTAAAAGCTCACAAGAGTCCATTTTGTGTCATATAGGACCTTTAAATATTTAATCTGGCCTTAAACCAAAGCGAATGCAGAACAAAAGCATACTATAGGACCAAAGAGCTTCCAGTTTTGATCTCAAACCCTGATGCATGACAAAGGCTTTTTTTTTATGTTGCTTTGACACTTCTATCTTTTGACAGCGCCAGTATTCCTCCATCAGTCTGTCCCTATCAAGAGAACTGCCATTCCTGGATGAGAAGCGAGAGCCTTCCAGTGGTGAGTATTGAATTCCTGTACCACCTAGCAGTGCTAACGCTGCTAGCTAGGAAACAGAGTAAATATAACTGCTCCCTCTGTAGCCCACCAAGCCATTGATTTATACATAGCCCACTGCAGCTGGGAGCTACAAATCTGAAGGGGAAGTCAGCTTATTCGCAGAACAAAAATATAGTTGTTTCACACACGTCTCGGAGGATTTGATTCAGTATAGATGAGAGCTGTCAGGGCCACGTCGGAGCCCGCTAGACACCAAATGTTGTGCAAGTCAGAACAACAATGGACTTTGATGACATTCTTCAAGTACAATATGTATGGCTCCGTGTGGGGGGGGGCTGTCTATAGCATGCTGTTTTTACAATTTTGCCAGAAGAAGGGTGATACACTGCAACTTGTCTGAGCTGAGTTCTCAATTCAAATGTCAAATATGGATTAGGAGTCTGATACTCGTCTGCCGGTGTAACAGAACGGATATTCACCTCCCTCCAAGACCCAGCGGCTGAATGAGAGAAGTGCTCAGAAAAAATAAATAAATATAAATATATGCAAACTTAAATTGTAGTTTGATCTTTGTAACTTTTGAAACTGTCTGAAAGCACTCAATGAACACAACTTATTTGAAAATAATACAAGTAATTTAAAGGAAAATTAACGTTTTTTTTTACAATCTGAGCCTTCTTTCGGCAATAAAACAAGTAGTTTTACTCACCCATAGCAGTTTGGTGTCAATTGGAGCAGTATCGCAGAACTTATGTTGAGCCGTTCTGTTCTACTAATGATCCCGTATCCGTTAGCGTGAGTGCTCGGGGCACTGATTTGCGGTGTCCAAATAACACAAACTTTAGCACTTTTCAAATCACAGAAGATCGCTGTGTCAGGGTAGACTTTTAGTGGATTCCAAAACGGCCTGAAACCCGATATCGCAACAGAAAAGTAAAGTTCAGAGCGGTGTTAGCTTCTTTCGGACTAGCGGTGTTTACAAAACAGCTGAGTTCACGCATGCGCACTGTCCTCTCTGATGACGTCATCAAATGAAACTATAGCTGCATATCGGGTTTCAGGCCGTTTTGGAATCCACTAAAAGTCTACCCTGACACAGCGATCTTCTGTGATTTGAAAAGTGCTAAAGTTTGTGTTATTTGGAGACCGCATGGGGCATATTACATGCTCGGGGAATATATTATATGCCCCGAGCTATGGCTAGAAGTCGCGCTAGGCTAAACGCTAATCTAAAACATCTCTGGAAGTGCTCCATATGACACCAAAGTGCTATGGGTGAGTAAAACAACTTGTTTTATTACTGAAATAAGGCTCAAATTGTAAAAAAACTTTACTTTTCCTTTAAATGCACTTTGGAAACTGCCTTGTTTATAAAATGTGCTACACAAATAAAGTTGGATTGGACTGGAAAAATGAAAACTTTTTCTTTTTTTAACTAGCATGCTAACCTCTCTGCCACTCCCCCAGGTACATACATTCTCGTACATTCACAGAGGAGCAAAGACATACCACTCCATCAATGCAGTGTGTCTGGATAAACAAAAATAAAACCATAAAACTGAACTTTGAGTCAGTTGAAACGGCAAAGCAGCGTGGTACAGCAGTGAGGGCCAGACAGGAGGGCGAGCACCAACAGATGAGAGACTGAAACCCACAGGAGCAGAGGAGGGAAGCAGAGGGGGAGGGTAGGAGGCCAGTATGAAAGTGTCCTGCACTGTGTTACCGAGGGGAGGCGTGTGGAGAGTGACAGTGGTACCTCTTCAGTGTCTGATCAAACCCCATCTCCTCACACAGAAGCCTCGTGAACTCTCCATGACTGAGGGACTGAGTGACTGGTGTGTGACGGAAGAGAGGAAGAGCAGCGCCACCAGGAAGAGGAAGAGACACGCTCCCAATCACTCTACAGGCAAAAGGAAATCGACAACGTGAGGTGATTAAAATGGCAGCCGATTAAAGGAAAATGAACGTTTTTTTTTACAATCTGAGCCTTCTTTCGGCAATAAAACAAGTAGTTTTACTCACCCATAGCAGTTTGGTGTCAATTGGAGCAGTATCGCAGAACTTATGTTGGAGCCGTTCTGTTCTACTAATGATCCCGTATCCGTTAGCGTGAGTGCTCGGGGCATTACTTTGCGGTGTCCAAGTAACACAAACTTTAGCACTTTTCAAATCACAGAAGATCGCTGTGTCAGGGTAGACTTTTAGTAGATTCCAAAACGGCCTGAAACCCGATATCGCAACAGAAAAGTAAAGTTCAGAGCGGTGTTAGCTTCTTTCGGACTAGCGGTGTTTACAAAACAGCTGAGTTCACGCATGCGCACTGTCCTCTCTGATGACGTCATCAAATGAAATATCGGATATCGGGTTTCAGGCCATTTTGGAATCCACTAAAAGTCTACCCTGACACAGCGATCTTCTGTGATTTGAAAAGTGCTAAAGTTTGTGTTATTTGGACACCGCAAAGTAATGCCCCGAGCACTCACGCTAACGGATACGGGATCATTAGTAGAACAGAACGGCTCAACATAACTTCTGTGATACTGCTCCAATTGACACCAAACTGCTATGGGTGAGTAAAACTACTTGTTTTATTGCCGAAAGAAGGCTCAGATTGTAAAAAAAAAACGTTAATTTTCCTTTAAAATGAGCTCTCCTGGTGGTCAGACAGACAAAGACAACAGTTTCTCTCTAATCATAATGACATATATGTGTACACTAGGCCTGTACCAAGATATAACAAGAAATATTGAAATAACCTGAAATAAAATGCTGTTGTAGCAGATAGTAATTGTAATTAAGCTGTTTTCTGATCCATTTTATAATGTTGCTTCCTCATCAAAAATATACACACACGTTTAACACACAAACCCTCCATATTCTTCTCTCACACAGAAACACTCTGTTCCACCTTGTGATGTCATGTGGTAATACAGGCAGTGCTCCACTGTGTTTTTAAACTCCATACACCTTCACTACAATCATTTGGATGATTTCAGCCCTTGACTTGCCAATCTCTACTGAACGAAAGGTTAAAGGTAGCTGTTAAAGGAAAAGTAACGTTTTTTACAATTTGAGCCTTATTTCGGTAATAAAACAAGTTGTTTTACTCACCCATAGCACTTTGGTGTCATATGGAGCACTTCCAGAGATGTTTTAGATTTGCGTTAGCCTAGCGCGACTTCTAGCCATAGCTCGGGGCATATAATATATTCCCCGAGCATGTAATATGCCCCATGCGGGCTCCAAATAACACAAACTTTAGCACTTTTCAAATCATAGAAGCTCGATGTCTTAGTCTACGATTTCATTTGAGTCAAAAGTGGCCTGTAATCCGAGATTTATCCATAGTTTACAGCTTTGCGTTTCATGTTTGGGTCCCGGGAGCTGAGAGCACAGTCCGCACATGCGCACTGGCGTCCTCATCTACTCGAAACTATGGCTAAATCTCGGATTACAGGCCACTTTTGACCAAACGAAATCGTAGACTAAGACATCGAGCTTCTATGATTTGAAAAGTGCTAAAGTTTGTGTTATTTGGAGACCGCAAATAAGTGCCCCGAGAACTCACATTATGGAGATCGCAAATCTAAAACATCTCCTGAAGTGCTCCATATGACACCAAAGTGCTATGGGTGAGTAAAACAACTTGTTTTATTACCGAAATAAGGCTCAGATTGTAAAAATGTTACTTTTCCTTTAATGTGAAAAACTACTGCTTCATGATGTCACAAGGTGAAATAAAGCATTTTGAGCTTTGCAGATATAGACAGCCTAAAAATAAAGGGCTACTCAAACATGTATGAATAAACAATGTTAAAGATCCCATGACATGGTACTTCTTGATGCTTTTATATGGCTCCTTAATGGTTCCCTAATACTGTAAATGAATCCTTCTTCAAAATCAACACTCAGTGCATGAGAAACAGAGATAAGATGAGAAAGAGTCTTTTTTCTCTCTCTGAACACTCCATTATGTGCGTTGTTGCTTGAATGCAAATGAGGAGAAAAGAGCTGGCCTATAGTAGAGGGTGGGGGCGTGGCCAAACTCTCCGCTCTCGCTGTCAGCTCTCAGCTGATCCATTTCCGTGTTTTTGCACGGGGGAGAGATTTGAAGCGTTCCATTGAAAAATAAACACATTTCCACAGAAAATAAAATTAAACCACTGCTGTTCAAAGGTCCAGAGGCTCAGATAAAGGACTTCCGAGCCTAGAAACACTCGGACGTGCCTCCAGGCAAATAAAAAAACGCATTTTGCATTGCCTAGCGCATTCGCAGTCCAAACTCTCTGGGCGTGATTTACAGAGACGCTGAGTACAGACAGACGGGGGTGGAACTGCATTTGCATTTCTTTTTTCGAACTGACGTCAATAAGGTGCCTTGTTCAAAATCGCCCGTTTGAGCTCCAATTTTTTCTAACGTAGAAAAGGATCGCAAATGCTCAGTTTAGACATTTCGCAACTTTTAACCATGGGGGGGCTAAACAGGGTAGGGGAGCTCACATTAACGTTCAAAAACCTCAGAAAGTGAAAATTTCATGCCATGGGACCTTTAAATCAAAGATGATCAAAATATAGATTTTGGGATCTGGTAAAAAAAAATGTTTAAACTTTTTTTTTTAAGATTTTATTTATGATATTATAGTGTGATTTAGTATGTCATTGGTGGAGTATTGGTTTTGATACGCTTTAAACAGCTACTGTTGTTGTGTGTGCACAAAGTGTAGGCCTATACTTGATCTAAGACCAGTTACAAGACCCTGAACAATAAAATTGGAAGATGAATGAAATAAAGCTGAGATATAACTAATGATAAAGCCATAATTCAACACAGATATTACATATTACATGTTTTTCCTTGGTACAGCTTGGGTACAGTAGTGGGGCTGTCTTGTCCAGTTCCAAGATAGAATTCCTCATTGATCCAACCAAGAACCTGAAAGTGTCCCATTTCTTTGCAGTGGGTTTTTTAAATGCAACCTCTTTCTATCTCTCCCTCCCTATATCCTTACACTACTCCTTTCAGAAGCAAAAAACAGTGACTTGACATCAGGATATTATTGTGATCGCTGGATATTGACCGTGGCCAGACAGCGGGCAGGGATGAGAAGACAAATCAAACATCAAAAGGGCCGGCTGTAAACCGACAGATTCTGCAGATATGAAAAGCAGAGCGGCGTCAGCTTTCATCTTGTAAGATAATAGTCCAGTCATCGGCGTTAAGAAGACGTGGCTCGAGAGTGCAAAGGGAGAAGAGATTTGGCTAGAGAAGCTTTTAGGAGCTGTCACTCGAGGCAACATGATGGCGACGCTAAAAATAATGCTGCTTATAAACTCAATGTCGGGAGCTTAGGGCGTGTTAGGTGTCTGCTTAAGAGACTGTGGCGAGGCAAAAAAGAAAAAAAAAAGAAAAACATTTGTGGAGAACATGCGCACGCCAACATCCAAACGCTATCAGTCTCAGTGTTGCATTTCACTGTCAGCTCTCGACAAATGCAGAGTGACACTGGCCGACCCAGCTTTTGTCTCCTTGTATCTAGATGGATGTTCTTGTTGTGTGTTGTATCCCATTAATTAAGTGTGGGGGTGCTGGTGTCAGTCACTGTTCATTTGAAAGCGGTGATGCGCCCAGCTTCTTTGTCAGTCTTCCATTATTACACCACTCTGTTGTCACCAAAAATCATGATTAATTTGTTGAATTTAACAATGTATAATTTGGCAAATGTATTTTTTAATAGCTGTCAGCTTGACAGCTTGAGGTTGATTTGAAGAGAAGCTTGAGATGCCAACCAGGATTTGGGTTTATTCATGATTTTAGGGATTTCATTACTGAGAGAAGTCACTGACATATTTGTGGAAGCGTGAGTTTAATTTTGTTTTTCAAATGTAAATTGTAAAACAGAAATTTGGTGGCCAATATACAATATGATTTCATCTGAGTATTTTATTTGACTAACTGTCTTCATTTATTATTAACCAAGTCTATTAATAGTGCAGTGTGTATCAGAAGAAAATTAGGCATGTGCTCCCAGAAGGTTTATTATTGCTCTATGCACCACTGGACACAGTCCTGAGCTACTGAAGCATCTGTTCCAGTTATTTTAGATTAACACACTAATCATGGAAAAGACTGGATCCACTCTTATCACCGCTACACTATAAACGCTTTTATATTTTATTTGAAGGGCCCATATTATGCTAATTCTGATCTATGTTATAATGTTTCCTCATCAAAAACATACCCATACCCACGTTTGTGTCATTTACACATATTTACTACACAAATCCTGCTTTAGGCTGGGTTGTTCTATCAAACAGAAACACTGTCCTATTTTTTGATGGCATGTCATAATACAAGAAATGCTCCACTGTGTTTTTAAACTCCATACACCTTCACACCATCATTTGGATAATTCCAGCCCTGAAATTGTTGATTTCTTCTGAACTAAAGGTAGAGTAAATATAAGACCTTTAAGCATTTGATACATACAATGGGATCTGGTGTATTCATTAAAATTGAATTCAAGCAATGTCCTAAATATTTGACTTAATTAATTTAAAAAGTAGAAAAATTCAAGGTTTAAAATCAGAGGCACTAGGGTTAGAAAAAAGTTTACCTTTTTGTTATTAAGAATTTAGCAATACAGTGGTACCTCACCTTACGAAAGACCCAACAAACGAAAATTTCAAGTTACGAAACGCCTTCACGGTAAATTTTGGTCTCTAGATACGAAAGAAAATTCAAGTTACGAAACGCGAAATCTCAAAAATTCAAATAATGCGTACTCAGCCACACACATTATACGCTTTTCTCAGACTGGATTTAAACTTTTCTCACATTTGTCTCTCGTTTAAACACTCAAACTTTCATAGATTTTCAACAAAATGTATTAATAGTGAAGTGTGGGGGGAAGGGGGAGGGCGGTGTGTGTGCGTCCGGACATGTGTGTGATAGCGCAGCATGACCCGGCGCGGGGCTGCGAGCACGAGACCCGTGCTCCAACCGTGCCAGGTCTAAACCAGGTCTAAACCAGGTCTAAACCAGGTCTAAACCAGGTCTAAACCAGGATTAGACCACCGCGGCTCTTGCATGTGTTCGTTCATGCGCTCAGACTGCGTGCGGTCCCGATCCCCTCCCCTCCTCGCTGCTCACCTCAGCCGTGACTCGAAACGAAACCAGGAAATAGACCCGCACACGGCGCTTTAAACTACCTGGTTTAGTCCAGGTTTAGTCCTGGTCCAGTCCTGGTCTAGTCCAGGTCTAGACCTGGTCCAGTCCAGGTTTAGACCTTGGTCTAGACCTGGTATAGTCCACGTTTAGTCCTGGGTCTACAGTCTCTACGCAGGACACAGTGTTACACTATAAAAAAATGTTACACTATAAAAAAAAAAAAAAACTTGGAACGAATCAGGCCTTTTCTATTAAAATAGCTACTCAACTTACGAAAAATTCACGTTACGAAACCACTTCTGGAACGAATTCATTGTTAACACTTTATAATAACGGTTGCTTATAAAGCATTAGTAACAGTTAGTAAATGATGAACTACTTATTACTAATTATTTTACAAAACATTTACAAATATGTGTTACCAATTAATTTCGTAAGGTGAGGTACCACTGTAAATGAAAAAAGTAATCATCTTAATAATTACATCATTTTAAATAGTCCTCACATAAGCAAGAATGATCAAAAAAGAAGAAGATAAAAAAGAAGTTTACAACCTTAGCTACACTTGAAGCCAGCACTTATAGAAACGCTGTGCTAAAATTCAAGACACTTTATTTTCTGTCAGTAAAAGCTGCGCTCCTCTTCAGTGTGGACTCCAATCACCTTGTGTTTTGACCTTTGCTGCTTCACAAGTCTTCATATTGGGGACCTCTTTGCAGCTTGAAAATACATTAGAATAAGAGGCATTCACTGACCTGTGCAGGGAGATCAATAAAAACCTCTATCAAAAGCCTGACTGACTGTATACATCTGTAGCTCCACAATATATATGCATGCAAGTCCCATTTGTGCTTTAGTTTGCCCTTGGTGCTATGTGCAAGAACTCAACCCTTAAAATGTTTTGATACGGCCCATTTACAACAAACGAGGAACCGATTCACATTTTGGGGACAGTCTCCAAGCCCCATTATTTGCAGCCACTTTCAAATCAGAATCAATTTCCCACAATCCCCCGTTGTTCTTCTCTTGGGGCGAAATATTTTCTCTTCTGATGAAAGGTTTTCTTTGCTGAGTGCGCCCCAAGAGTCAGAGAGAGGGTGTGTATTAGTGTCACCAGGAAACACGCACTGAATCCAAGATCGAATCCTGGACGTCTGGAATGACCTAAGCTGCCCTAGATCTGCTGTGTTTGTTTAGCAGAGAGACGCAGAGAGAGAGAAAGTGAGACAGAGAGAGGGAGAAACAGAGGGAGACAGAGAGGGGGAGGGAGAGAGAAAGACAAGGACAAGAGGAGGAAGGGAGAGAAGGATAGGGAAAGAGGGAGAGAGACAGAGAGGGAAAGAGAGAGACAAAGAGAGAAGAAAGAGGGGAGAGAGAGATAGAGGAGGCATCATAGTAAAGGCAGATAACATCGCTAACTAAAAACACATACGCAGAGGCCCCGTGCGCTTTCTATGATGCTCGTCATGTCTCCGCACTGTTTGTTCTTTTCCCCGGGCCTGATCAGGGTGGAGGAAATCTTCCTCTGGTCAACGGTGAGGAGATAAAGGGGAAGGGGAGAGCGAGAGAGAGAGAGAGAGAGAGAGAAGGAGGAGAGGGAGAGCAAAAGAGTTTCCAAAGGTGGAAAGCTAGAGAGGAGAACAGGGAATGTGTGTGAGAGAGAGACAGAGAGAGGAGGGAGAGAGAGAGACAGAGAGAAGGACAGGGAGAGAGATGGAGAGAGACAGGATAGGAAGAGAAAAGATGGGGAGAGAGAGAGAGAGAGACGGACTGCAAGAGAGAGGGTGAAATCTTCGTCTGGTCAGTGGTGAGAACACTGGTGTGGACCAAAATGGGGGAAAGGGAGCAGAGACAGAGAGACACAGAGAAAGAAGAGAGAGAGAGAGAGAGAAAAGACTTGGAGGAGAGGGAGATAGAGGAGCGATGGGGGCACACAGCTTTGTCAGTATACCGTGGAGACAGCACTTAAGAGGCGGTGGGTAATGGCTGAGCGTGGTCCCTGTTAAAAGAACGTGGTCCCTTGATGCTCAGCTTAGTGTCACATGAAGAGGGAGGTGTGACCGATGCACCACAAACACTACAGGTGCTCCAACGGGATGGCTGCCCTTTGTCTTTGTGCAATGTATACTATATATACAAGAAGAGTGCAACTTGAGATGAAAATACAAGCTATAATGGGAAATACTTGGAAGGAGGAAGTCTGTTAAGTCTTGGTATGATGTGAAAATACAGTTTGAACCTTCTATTTGTCTAATTTTTTTTTAGGCATGTCACAATAATTACTATCAACCTCAATATATAAACTGGAACAATATATATTTTTAGCTCAGTATTTACCTACTGTACATTGTTTTTTGCCTGGAAGAATCCATGACTCATCGTTGTACCAGCGGCGAGTCTGGTAATGCTTGGTCCAGGATGCGCTGCTGTTGCGGGTAGACAGACAGCTAAGTGAACCAATCAGAGAACAGTTAACGGACAGCAACCAATCAAACAAAAGAAAAGAAAGGCCTCTAGAGCTGTCAGCTGCTGTGGTTTTAAGGAATCAATGTGTATTAGGTCATTTAAGACCAATTTTACAGCTGAATGTAAGGGACGTTCAGTTCTCCGATGCGCCATCTTGATTCAAAACTGAGGAGGAACTTCCGCTGCCTAAGAGTGACGTTGCGGGCAAAGGCGGGTGCACTGACGTCACCATCTTTGAACGAATCAGAATCGCGGAGTCCGTTGTTAACCGGGGGAGCGAGGGTGGAGCGAGGGTGTCCAAATGGTATCTCGCTGTATAGGAAATACAGAGAGATATCATTTGGCTGGCCAGGTAACAATGTTTTTGCATTCATGAGGTGATTTTTGTTATTTTAGTTGAGCTGTAGAGGTTTGAATAAATCATTTTCATGGCTAATTGTTGGTTTATTCTATCTCTTTGTTGCAATTCATGACTTTAAATGACACTGTCTGTTTAAACAGTAGTTTACTGGGATTATCCTGCTTTATTGTTATTGTGTCAGTGGCATAAAATAGTTTCAATATTATCATTTATTGTTATATTTCTCTGTAGCAATATATTCAAACCGAAGAAAAAAATGTTCTGTTGTAGCAATAAGCCTTTTTCTTGGCCTTGAATCCAGAAATAGATTTGCTATAATGCAGCAGTGTAACCTAAATTACAGTTTATTCCATCATGGATCTTTTTAATATAGAACTAACAATATACACTTTCCCACCCAACCATGATATTAAAGCAAATACATCTGCTCCATGAAAAGATAAACATCTAAAACCGCCTTTGTCAATGAGCCTTAATTCCACTTTGAACAGAGAGGATAGTTCTTGTTTTCTTAAGCCTCTGGTGCTATAATAGACAGTGATCTGATTATTCTGAAATGCCTGATGTAAAACCTGATCTCTGCGTGATAAAGGACACAACAGACCCTCCTCCTGTTTGCTTAGGGGCCCATGTTATCTCCTGGACTGAGCAGACGCAGAGGACAGGATTGGCCTATTATTCTGCAGTGACTGTGGGCCTTCATAACTCAATAAGAACATGAGTGTTGGTGATTTATGTGGTGGACCAGAGGAGCGTGTGCGTAAATCTGCACCAGCTCACCTATCGCTTTCATTTATTCATGCAAGCTATTATTTATACCGCCACCGTCTGGCCCTGTGTGATCAATATACTTAATTCCAATTACATCTCAAGCGCTCGCCACTCCGTACGCTGGAACAACTCGCATTTGCGTCGAAAATGTTAATAAGTGGGTCAGGAGGGAGAGAGAGACAGTTGTGGATACAAAGAGTGATTAGGCCTGGGGAGGAGGAGCTTATGTTTGGGGATGGGAGTGACCTTCTCATAGTAATAAATAAATATCTGTGTTCATTTTACAGACCTTACATTAAACGAGAACTCAAAACAAACGAATGATGTGCGACGTTATCAAGGGAGAGAGCTCTTTATAACAAATTCAACACAGAAAATTGCAACTGCGTAACCATCCAAGCGAGTATAGTGCAGGTGTTGTCGACGGCTTTGAAAAAGTGAAACTGCTTAAAAATTCTGTTTGAGTTCTAGTGTCTGCCAAAAAGCAAGACATTCATCATGTTTTTTTTCCTATTTTTGTTTGTATTAGTTTTTATTAACTTTTCTGGTGGTGGTGTCATTGCTTTGCCTGTACAATAAAGCAATATAATCCCAGTAAACCATTTTAATTAGACAGTATCATTAAAAGAGTGAGTTATAATAAATATATAACTTCTGTGGCTAGTTATTGCTTCATTCTGCTACAATTTGAACCCTCTACAGCTCTACTCTTATTGTATTATAACAAAAAATACTCCAAATTTCCCTGCTTTTACAAATCAATTGTACACACGATTTACCTGGCCAGCCAAATGATATCTCTCTGTATTTGCTATACAGCGAGATACCATTTGGACACCCTCCATCCACCCTCGCTCCCCCGGTTAACAACGGACTCCGCGATTCTGATTCGTTCAAAGATGGTGACGTCAGTGCACCCGCCTTTGCCCGCAACGTCACTCTTAGGCAGCAGAAGTTGCTCCTCAGTTTTGAATCAAGATGGCGCATCGGAGAACTGAACGTCCCTTCCATTCAGCTGTAAAATTGGTCTTAAATGACCTAAAACACATCGATTCCTTAAAACCACAGCAGCTGACAGCTCTAGAGGCCTTTCTTTTCTTTATTTTCTTTTGTTTGATTGGTTCACATCGCTGTCCGTTAACTGTTCTCTGATTGGTTCACTTAGCTGTCTGTCTACGCGCAACGGCAGCGCATTCTGGACCAAGCATTACCAGACTCGCCGCTGGTACAGCGATGAGTCATGGATTCTTCCAGGCAAACACACGATACATTTTGAACCGAAAATGTATTGTTGCAGCTTTCATATACTGAATGATAAGTCAGTATAGTAATTATCATGCCAGACTTGAACAACAAAATATAACCGTCGGTAATAACCGAGTGATGCAGAAAAGAGGGAGCCACTGTCTGTGTTCATGTATGTTACCGTAAAATAATCGTAAAGACTGGTTTATAGTTCTGCGTCAAATTTACACAGCTTCCCGACACACGCTCAGAAAGCTTGTCGTGTTTAAAACGCACGGGCTCTGATTGATTGATCCGCAAAGGACAATTTATTTCTGTGCCAAACGTTAGCTTTTCTGAGCTGTTTTTAATGTCTGCATATGAGCCTAATGTGATTGTTTTTGTTTTTTTTTGTTTGTTGTTTTTTTCTCACAGTACATTAATACAAAAAAATGAACGCAAATTAGATGGTTTGGATTCCCACAATACACCTTAGCTCCACAGAACCTCATACGGTTCAGGTCTCAGCTAAGCGGGGCCAAACACATGACTATAAACCATCCATCAGTTTGTTGCCTATAACAAGCCATGATGCACTGACCATATTGGAAGAATGACCACACACACCACACATAGGCTGGTGCACTCTATATTAGAAGCTTGGGGGCATACACCACACTAGACAAAGGGAACCATGGCTGCTGTACAGGGATGATGTTGACCTTAAATTCATGTGAGATCCGACATAATCTTCTGTGTTCACCTGGAGGTCCGAGAGGATGTGAGCCAAAGCCTAAGACCAGACCAATAGAGAAGAGATCAGCCTGGCCAAACAAACAGCTTTTATCTGCACACACTCCCCACAGCGGACTATCTGCTCCCATCTCGTGTTGACTCTGGTGCTCAGTGGATTTCAAACAGGGATCAGATGCAGCTCAAGTGAAAATCTGCTGTTTATAATGCTCGCTATGCTCCGGCTGGACTCTATGGGACTGTGGTCAGATAAGGTTCAGTCAAGGTCCTGCTCCCACCACTCAGCCCTCTGCTAAAATACACAAACAACAGAGTCTGCTCTGGGACTGTTACATAACGGAGGGCAGGGGGATGGGTTAGGGGTTAAGCTAACAGGGGCAACAGGAGAAGAGTTAAATGTGATTCCTTTCATTAGCATCCTAAAAGTGGGTCAAGTACAATAGAGATTCAAGAAACTGTGTGTGTGCGTGTGTGTGCGTGCGTGTGTGTGCGTGTGTGTGTGTGTGTGTGTCTGTGTGTGTCTGTGTGTAGCCAAGTGCAGAAAGATGTAATGCTATTGCTTATCTAGAGTTATCTGTATTACAATAATGAAAAGCTTGAAATTATAAAGCAATTAATGAGCTTCAGGTTACTGTTTATAGGTCATTTTTTTAACGCTCAAAAGATGTATTGTTTTGTTTTAAATTATGAATTACTACAAAACAGTGCTCATTTTTATCACTCTGAACCAGTGCTTCTCAATTATTTTCTGTGACGCCCCCCTAGGAAGAAGAAAAAATTTCACGCCCCCCTTCCTGCGCACGACTATAAATAGTATTATTTGTCCAGAAAATTGTTATTAGAACACCATTGTATCCTTTTATTAACATTATAAACAAAAAAAAGAAAGAAACTTACAACAAAGACTGCACTGAGGACTAGAGTTGGGCGGTATCCAAATTTTGATACCGTTAAACCGTCTCCACATTTTCCCGGGGTATACGGTATTACCGTTGCTAAGGCAAAAAAAAACAAAAAAAACTTCATAGCACTACCGTGGAGTCGCCTCGCTAAATGGCAGCTTGCACCTATACCGTTCAGAAACAGAATAGCAAGCATTACATAGGCCTAATGATACTGAAAACATAACAAAACATGTACAAAATTAGTAACTTTTATTAACAAATGTTTAAAGTGCAAATACAGCAGCCAACCGACGGAACGAAATGACATTGTCTGTGGGCTAAAGCTAACAAACCAACAGGAATCAAATAAATAATACTTGATCTTATCAAATAAGAAAATCTGAACAATAAATAACAAGACATAACCGAAAATGTTCATATATAACCCTGTCCTGAGAACGCAGTGGAAAATACTGCTCGTTTGTATATTTTTTAAAATCTATTAACATGAATCAAATAAATTAAACGTACAACTATACAACATCCCGAACCATTTTCGTCCGTCAGAAAAAGCTACTCCTTATTGAAAATAAAAATATTAAGCTATTGAATGCAAAACCAGCATGTTCACTTTTTCCGGCTTGAGTAAGGCACGTTGTGGATTGACAACTTTGCCCGCGGTGCTGAAGACCCGTTCTGATGGAGAGCTTGTAGCACAAA
Source organism: Paratrypauchen microcephalus (assembly GCA_036785185.1). NCBI lineage: Eukaryota > Metazoa > Chordata > Actinopteri > Gobiiformes > Gobiidae > Paratrypauchen > Paratrypauchen microcephalus. Next base: position 925,126 of record JAVJIX010000227.1, on the reverse strand, counting down.
CGCACAGGTATTTTCAGGCAACCCTCGTTCCACCAAAGAAGGGGGTCTTCATCTGCCAGAATAACAGCCTCGTGTGGAAGTTGCGTTTGAAATAAGAAACCCGAAAACTTCTCACACTCTCCCTTGTCATTTGGCCAAAATCCGAAATGCTGCCAAATTGCAGACGTTGTGTTTTACTTTGGGACCAACTGAGCGCGGTCTGCCATGTTGTCTTGTTTTTCTCCTCCTCCTTCTGAGCGGTAATGTCACGTGACGACGCAACATCCAGGAACTTCATCGAACGTCATCTCTCCGATAGTAATATTAGTTTTAAACTGTAATAGTATTAAATTAACAAACACAACCACACATACATAAGTGCTGGACAAACACTCTTTATTTAGGCATTAAATTAATTATAGTTAATATTATATTAGGGCAAGATTTTTTTTTTAATGACGGTAATGAATCTGATACCGTTGCTATTTTTAGATACCGCAGTATACCGTATTACCGTATTACCGCCCAACCCTACTGAGGACTCAAATATTAATGTGTTTTTAATGCAGCTTTGTGCACATTTGTTTACATTTTACAGAAATGAAACTTAAAACCACCTCATTTGCATAAGCTAAAAGCACTGAAAAAAACGCTCTCTCCTTGTGCCACTGATGCATCAGCTTCTGTCGGACTAAAGGACATGACTCAGTGGAATATACGTGTTTTTTCTGTGACAGAGGATGTTCTGTTAATGGTGAGACTGTGTGTAAATCGCATGTGAGAACACCACTGCCAACTACTGTTGTTGATGTGCAATTACACTTAGTTCTAGTACAGTACAGCAAAAAAACATGTTTCCCAGGGTCATACGCGCCCCCCCCTGGCATCACGCCACGCCCCCCCAGGGGGGCCCGCCCCACTATTTGAGAAGCACTGCTCTGAACCAATGCACAGCTACTTAGCAAGTGTGGCTGTAACAGTAAAGCAACTAATTGCTATATCACAGGGGGGTTATTGTCATTGCAAAAAACTGTATGTATGATTTTGTGATAAAAGGAGAAATTCAATTTGTCAACTGGACAAAGTTTGTTTGGTCGAAAACGTTTCGCCGCTCATCCGAGAGTCTTCGTCAGTTCTGGTTAGAGTGCTGGTTAGACACTGCTTATATCTCGCTGCAGGGAGGAGCTCACTACACTGAAATAGTTCTGAAACTATCTCAACTAATTTGTTTCTTTTGTTTTTCGAATTTCTCTGGCGTCTAGTTTAGCATACCTATTCAACCCTAACGACCGTCTCCACACCTCTGGCCCTGACTTGGCTGCCCTAATGTTTCTGAGGGACTCTTCACGTATGTATGATTTTGTTTTGAAATCTCAAACTTCACCTATGTGCACTCAGATATAATGTTAACGCCAAATAGATGTATTCTTACTTACAAAAACATTGGACATGACGGCCACTCTATTAATGTTATACTTTGGTGTTTTGGTTGAAGAAGAAATCCAGTTGGCTTAAACCTAAAAGGACTCTGACCTGAATCATTAGTAAACCCCCAGCAGCCAATCGTTGAGTGCTAGTGCAGCCTCTGCAGTTTATTGAGTGAATTCTGGAGGTTCTGAGCTTTCACATGAGGCCTGTATGTTCCTCTATCTGCAGGTTTAAGCCAGGGCTCTCAAGTCTCACGCATTGAGAGTGTGACACATGCAATTCAACGTCACACGTCAATTCACACGCCACACGTGGTATTTCTCACGCTGATTTTTTTTTTTTTTTTTTTTTTGTGCCCAGAAAATCGGTCTGTGTGGCTCAGTTTATGCAGGCACCGCGCGTTTTCAGCGAAAAAAAACTCCCCCCTCCTCCCCGCCCCGCTCCCCGGAAAAAAATCTCAGTTTCAGCCAATCAGAAAATAGATTGTTCTGTTGTTGGGCAGACTAGTTTCAGCTGCTAAGCGCACACAGCGACTGACGGTGATGATAAAACAAACTGAGAACCATCAGGTAATAACTTCATTTATATAACTCTCATTAGTTGCTTTGTAGTTTAAGTTTGCTCTTTAGACAAATTCAACGCAATTCGACGTGTTCACACGCTCACACGGCATTTCTCACGCAATTCAAACGCCCCCCCCCATCCCTCCCCCGCTCCTCGGAAATTACGAAGTCTCACGCACGATCCCGCTCAAAACTTGAGAGCCCTGTTTAAGCACTGGCATCATGTTCAGTTGTGAATGTACCGTAAAACTGTAAGAGACACAGGCTACATTCAGTTCCTTCAACTTTGTCAGTTAGGCTGTTATAGTCTGCAGTCAGTGGTTGTCCCCTTTACAGCAAGTGAACGGAGATGGCATTGATGAGTGTTTACCCACACGAGAATATTCATACTAATAATTATGTGTTTGTGTGCAAGCATCTCAGGCTCTGTGCTGTGTTTACTCTGGAGATGAGGTCTATAATCCAGCAGGCCACCATATGATCACGGAAACACAGGCCCAGTAAGCCTGAGAGGAATAAGGAGAGGGACATCAAAACAAAATGCAAGAGAGATGTCAAATGTCTTTACCACAGCCTACAAATTATTCCCCAACATGTTTGTTTAACAAATGTTATCAAATATTTAATATTAGTATGCCTCAAAACCATGAATTAAACTTCTGTATCTCCATGGAGACAAGCAGGTAATGCCACCAGGCCAAGTTACAGATCAAATTAGTTGCGATGTGAGTCTGCTGACAGTAGGAATGTATGTTTTCAAGGTATTTCTTTGCAATAAAGGTAAATAAAAAAGAAAGATGGATATGTTTAATACCGTATTGTGGAACATAACAAGCGAAGCAATAACATCTGCACAGACAGAAGCAGGTGGCAGAAGTTACAAGCATTTTTAAGTTAATTATGACAATTGTTTTCAGGGCTAGATCTGAATTTAATAAAGTTGAACTCTTTCTGTATGGTTGTAGGGAATGGGAAGTTGAACATTTTGGCAAGCAATACGTAGTAAAAAATGACTTTTAGACAGGAAAATATGCACTGACTTTATATTTCCTGTATTATCACAATCATAATGAACATCAGTGTGTTTTAGCTTTACATGAATTTGAAATGGCATTTGTTGTCACACTCCTGTGCGTTGTTTAACCACAACCTATAGCAATCCTAAAGAAAAACCTTTTAAATGTCTCATTGTGTCTCTCTCTCTGCATCTCACCAGTGGCTGCTCCGAGCAAACTAAACATTTCCCAGCGGGTAAGCTTCACATGCCCCGACATCAACTTTTGTCAAACAACATTTGTCTAATACTTGTTAAACTAATTGGCCTTCCTGCAAAACTCAAAGCAGATCATGTCATGCATCCTATAATAAGCGGACCCCAGCGGAGTCCCCTGTCAATAGCCAAAGCGCGAGTGCCTTGGAGGGAAAATGGCGTCAGGAAGGCATCATAGTTGTTGTTTAATTTGATGATGTCTCAGAAGAGAGCGGTGTGGGCGTAAAGCTGGCTCACTTCTATCTGCTTTCTTTCTGCTCGTGAATGTGTTTTTAACCACTAGATCATTGGAGCAATACACTGGTGGCATTACCCTGCCTGCAGCATCGATCCACACAGCTTCATTTACAACGCTATGGATTTGTGCATCTGAGGGGCGGCACAGACAGGGAGAGGCACTACAAGGAATTCTGAAAGAAGATATCAATAAAAAGGCCATAACAAATGTCTAAAACGTGACAAATTGTGTGCACTTTGACTTTAAGATACATAAAAGCTCCATACAATCTACTTTATTCTTATGACAGCTTTCCTTCGAACTGTCTGCATGTTTATCTGTATAATTATCTATTATCCCAATTGTATCAAGGCTTTGATACATGCTTATTAACATTCTTATTAACTAAGGACACACCAAAACGATACTGGTGTCAAATATTGGTGCTGATACTGAACATTTTTATGACTCGGATATTAGCCCTAAGATATCAGTTGAGTTGATATGTCATTTTGGTCAATAAATTAATGTAATAAGATGATTCATTGGCCAAAACACCTCATAATATTGAGCTTGTTTTTGTTTTTTTGTTTTTTTTCCAAATCTGTCCTGCAGTTACTTCATAGGTGCACTGTGCAACTTTTCTGGTAGAGGGTCTGCTTTTCCCCATGGAGTGATTATTGTTTTGTCTGGAATGTTTCTCGGTTTGGTATTAAACCTTTCTATATATTCATGGAGACCAAACCAGACCAAGTTACAGGTCAGATCTGTGGAGAGGCGACCCCGCTCCCAGTCAGAATGCCTGTTTTTCTAGGTAAACTATAAAATATAATAAATGTAAGGTACAGCTATTTAATGTAATACAGTGGTACCTCACCTTACGAAATTAATTCGTTCCAGAAGTGGTTTCGTAACGTGAATTTTTCGTAAGTTGAGTAGCTATTTCAATGGAAAAGGCCTGATCCGTTCCAAGGCTCCGTTCTTTATGTTCCAAGTTTTTTTTTTATAGTGTAACTTTTTTTTTATAGTGTAACTATACTGTGTGTTCTGCGTCCTGATTGGCTAAGAGACTAGACCAGGACTAAAAGTGGAATAAACCAGGTCTAGACCAGAACTAAACCAGGTCTAGAACAGGTCTAAACCAGGTCTAAACCTGGACTGGACCTGGACTAAACCAGGACCGGACCAGGTACAGACCCGGACCAAACCGGGACCAGACCAGGGTTAAATCACCTCGTGCAGCTCTGTGCTTGCTCGGCCTGCGTGGACGTGGCCCCGAGGGGAAGGCACGGCCCGGGCGCCGCGGCTCCATCCCGCGCCCGCAGCCCCGGTGTACACGCGGCCTCGCACTGTGTCGCGCACCTCTCCAGGGATAACTGGCTGGTGGCGGCCAAGCGTTCATAGCGACGTCGCTTTTTGATCCTTCGATGTCGGTTCTTCCTCTTGTGAAGCAGAATTCACCAAGCGTTGGATTGTTCACTCACTAATAGGGAACGTGAGCTGGGTTTAGACCGTCGTGAGACAGGTGAGTTTTACCATACTGATGATGTGTTGTTGCGATAGTAATCCTGTGTCTCCGCTCCCCTCGCGCGTTCGGCTTCACTACCCCCCCCCACGCTTCGCTATCAACACATTCCGTTTAAAATCTATGAAAGTTTGAGTGTTCAAACGAGAGAGAAATGCGAGAAAAGCCCAACTCCAGTCTGAGAAAAGCGTAGAATGTGTGTGATGAGGCATTTACAGCCCTAAAACATGTAGAACAATTGCCAAATACAAAGTTGTCCTTCCTCGTGGACCTCTCCCACCGCGGGCCACCTCTGGTGGCCCGCGGTGGAACCTAACCCCGTGTGTGTTGATAAAGTGTATTTACGTTTCGGGGCGCGCATCTGAGCGCGGATTAATTGAATTTTTGAGATTTGTTGTTTTTAAAGTGCTTTATAATTAAAGTTGGATTGGATTGGATTGGAGATTTCGCGTTTCGTAACTTGAAATTTCTTTCGTATCTAGAGACCAAAATTTAACGTGAAGGCGTTTTGTAACTTGGATTTTTCGTTTGTTGTGTCTTTCGTAAGGTGAGGTACCACTGTAGTGTGGAACATTCCAAGCAGAGCAATGACATATCCATAGAAAAAAGCACGTAACCAGAAAAGTTATACAGTGCTCCTTTAAATGATGAATAACAGTTACAAAACTCATCTTTTACCACACGCCGTTTGTGTTGAAAGGAAATAATATTTTTTGTCTCAGTTGACATAGGTATCGGTGCATCCCTAATACTAACAAGTGAAACATGACTGCCACATTTTTAGAATTCATATTCAAATCACTTGGACATGATTTGCTGTGCTCTAAGAAGAAAACCAGAAAATAACAAGATACACAATTCTGTAACAATAGATACAAAAGGTTAATTTTGCTGCACTGCTTTGCTTTGTCAAACCACAGCCTTGTTACAGTTTGATGGACCATTTCATTAACATTCTTTTGCCCGTTAATCAAAATCAATGTTCTATTTGAAGGCATATAAAACAAACATGCTGTGTGCAATGGAAAATCTAATATAGGCAAGTTTGTTATATACATACAAATATACATACATATGGGGAAGGCTGGGCAATTCATTTATGTCATCAAGATGAAGTAATTTGTCATTTTCAATGATATGTTTTGATGTTTTTGATCGAGAGGTATAGAGCCAGTCCTCTGTTAGTAAAAGTATGTGGTTTGGAGCAGAGTTCAGAGAAATTTGACTATATTATGTGAGTGTTAAATGGTGCCAGTTAATTTAAAATCTGTTGTTTATGTTTATGGAATCAATAATGAAAGCAGTTTTTTTTTTTTTTTCTTTTTTTTTTAAGAAAAAAGGAAAAACAAATAGAAAATTGAGATTGATCAATATGACAAATAGGACTAAATGTTTCTAGGAGCCAACAGCGGCAGACGTAACCACACCGGTCACAAATGCAGTTCCACCCCCGTCTGTCTGTACTCAGCGTCTCTGTAAATCACGCCCAGAGAGTTTGGACTGCGAATGCGCTAGGCAATGCGAAATGCGTTTTTTTATTTGCCTGGAGGCACGTCCGAGTGTTTCTAGGCTCGGAAGTCCTTTATCTGAGCCTCTGGACCTTTGAACAGCAGTGGTTTGATTTTATTTTCTGTGGAAATGTGTTTATTTTTCAATGGAACGCTTCAAATCTCTCCCCCCGTGCAAAAACACGGAAATGGATCAGCTGAGAGCCGAGAGCGGAGAGTTTGGCCACGCCCCCACCCTCTACTATTGGCCAGCTCTTTTCTCCTCATTTGCATTCAAGCAACAACGCCCATAATGGAGTGTTCAGAGAGAGAAAAAATACTCTTTCTCATCTTATCTCTGTTTCTCATGCACTGAGTGTTGATTTTGAAGAAGGATTCATTTACAGTATTAGGGAACCATTAAGGAGCCATATAAAAGCATCAAGAAGTACCATGTCATGGGATCTTTAAACACCTTTACTTTACATTTACTAAATTACTGGTGGTTTTATAGCTCAAAAACACCTAGAAAAACAGGCTGACTGTGAGCGAGGTCGCCTCTCCACAGAACTGACCTGTCACTTGGTCTGGTTTGGTCTCCATGAAGATACACAGGTTAAATACCAAACTGTGAAATACAATATTATGAAACATTCCAGACAAAAGGATAACATCTCCAATGAGAAAAGTATTTGACGGACCCTCCACCAGAAAAGATACACAATGTAGCTTTAACTCTTAAATCTGTACGTGTTTGAAACTATCTGAAGATCACAGACTCTGCTGCACAACACATATTCCTCATTCACGACATGGCTGTGGTAATGATATCACATCAATAAGTAATGACCATTTACAAATGCACAAAGCGCATATTGATGTAATTTGAGTCCATCCATATGAAGTGGGTCTAGTCAATGTTTCCAAGGGGATTTATAATTCATTAATTCTCAGTAGCTACGATGATTCAGGGATAGTATGGAGGTTGTTGCAAGAGAAAGAGAGATGGAAAAAGCGGGAGTGAAAGAGAGAGGACAGAGGAGTGGGAGGGGGTGAAAAAGAGGTGTCAAAGGTCAATCCACTGAGGCATAATATAACATGCACAAATGAATGAGCTCTCAGTTCTCTCCCTGCTGGCTCTTCCAAGCTCCCAGGGATTTCTTTAATCAGAGGGATCAGGGCGACTTAGAAATGTCCACTACTTTACACAGGCGCGCAGTGTGAGCTGTCTCTGCTCCACTGGCATGGCTGTAAATGTGGCTTCCAATTAAACAACAAAGCAAAGTTACACTTAAAAAGTAACCTGGGTATTAAGATAAATCTGAATCTAAGATGCTGTTTAAAAACAAACTGCTCTAAAGGTGCAGCTAGTAACTTTTTCTAATTCTGAAATTATATTAAAACAAAACAAAACAAAAAAATCTCCCGCAACCTCTCTTTACACTCTTCATCTGTGAGAGGCACTCCCAGCAGTAAGGTTACAAAACTTTCACATAAAGTGTGGCTGATACATATAATGATAATGGATTTAGACTGAAGAAATATGAGGACCCTTGCCTTTAAACAATTCAAAACAATATTATTTAAATAAACATTCCTTCATGCCTTTTTCCGTCACACTTCTAAACCAAAGAACATTGTCCCAGACTGACGTTTTATTTTATTGTGTGATGAACATTGTTTGTGACGTTTGTTTTTAATGGGACTAGCTGCAGACATATAAAACAAATTTCCGTTTTACAGACAATAATGTTTTATCTTATATTATTTTAAACGTAAGCAAAAATGGCATCCGTAATAGAAACAAGTCAAGAGATCAAAACATCTGAAATGAATCTGGTAAGTTTCAGCAGTTAAAAGACTATGGAGATTATGACTGGAATAATGAATGAAGGTGTATTGTGTAGAGAGACTTTTTATTATCCATCCATCCATTTTCTTCCGCTTATCTGGGGCCGGGTCATGGGGGCAACAGTCTAAGCAGGGACTCCCAGACTTCCTTCACCCCGGACACTTCCTCCAGCTCCTCTGGGGGGACCCCAAGGCGTTCCCAGGCCAGCCGGGAGACATAGTCCCTCCTTCCGATGGGACATACCCGGAACACTTCCCGAGGGAGGCGACCAGGAGGCATCCGAAACAGATGCCCGAGCCACCTCAGCTGGCTCCTCTCAACGTGGAGAAGCAGCGGCTCTACTCCGAGCTCCTCCTGTGTGACTGAGCTCCTCACCCTGTCTCTAAGGGTGCGCCCAGTCACTCTGCGGAGGAAACTCATTTCGGCCGCTTGTATCCGCGATCTCGTCCTTTCGGTCATTACCCAGAGCTCATGACCATAGGTGAGAGTAGGAACGTAGATTGACCGGTAAATTGAGAGCTTCGCCTTTCGGCTCAGCTCCCGGACCACAACGGTCCGGTACAGCGACCGCATCACTGCCGACGCTGCACCGATCCGCCTCACGCTCCATCCTCCCCCCACACGTGAACAAGACCCCGACATACTTGAACTCCTCCACTTGAGGCAAGGACTTTCCACCCACCCAGAGAGGGCAAGCCACCTTTTTCCAGTCGAGAACCATGGCCTCGGATTTGGAAGAGCTGATCCTTATTATTATTATTATTATTATTATTATTATTATTATTATTATTATTATTATTATTATTATTATTATTACAAGTACCCTTACTGTAGATGATGCAATCGGGACAGGAAGTACACTCTTTTTGATAGAAGGATGTTGTTGGGACAGAGTGAGAGGACAAAGACTGAGCTGATACACACTGACACACTCGCTGAAGTAAGCTAGGCACCACACGCAACCTACTAGCAGGAGAAAATAAAACTGCTTTGTGGGTAGAGTACACAAAACAACTGTGAGCTGCTTGGTTGGCTGTTGATGCATATGACATCTGGATATGGCCTCAAAAAACCCAAAGTGACACCGCCATCCATAAATGCATCCATTCACTAAAACCTGTGCATTGAAATGGACACGCGCAGGTCCTGCTCGTGGCTGTTGTGATGCAATAGCAGGTGCAGAAGTGCAAGAAAAGGGGTAAGTGCTGAACTATTTCAAATCCACTTACGGTAGAAATCCACTGAGAGCTTTATTTATACTGTTTACTCTCCCTTGCAGGACATAAGCTGTGAGCAGGTGAGGATTTACTTAAGGATGCATATGTTCTTTTCTTGTCTTTCTTTGGTTTGGTAGTGGCCAGTCTATATGAAGCTTAAAGATTCACTGCATAATTTTTCAGGTAAGAGTCCTCCACATGCTTGTCTTCATTGTTAAGCCTGGAATGTTATGGCTATTAATGTAACTACTGAATCTTAAAGCTGGTTTCTTTAAGGTTTTTTGCTCTATTAAAAGAACAACAAACAGAGTGAGAATCCCATGTTTTTTAATGTAGATTCAACAGTTTCACTTTGGCCCAGGTCACCCTTGAAAAAGAGATTTCAATTTCAATGGGTTTTTCACCTGGTTAAATAAAGCTTAGTAAATTAATAAATAAACTATCATGGCTCAGAAATATGCTGAAAACACTTTTTTCATCTCCCATATTCTGCCCTGTAACTTAGCCTATATGGTGCCATAAGTCTATGCAAAATTTTAGGACATTCCAGGCAAAATAATATCGCTATGGAGACAAAATGGTCAAAATGGAGTGCCTTGAAGGTGGCTTTTCCACCTTCAAGGCACTCACCTATTCACACTCACATTCATACACCAATGTACGCAGACACTGGGGACAAGGTCAGTTAAGTGTCTTGCCCAAGGACACAAAGGTAGTTGGATCTCACCACTCAAACCAATGATGTTGCTGCCAACTATTGGATAAGTGGTCAAACACTCTACTGAGCTACTGTTGCCAAACTGGTTGCGGACCAAAGTTACATAGTGCACCTAATCATATCTCGAAATCTGGATAAACATTCCTGGCAGAGCTAGCGTCATCATACAGTATTTATTATGAGACAGGGACAGTGAAACCTTAAAGGACATTTAACGGTTTTTTTTGCAATCTGAGCCTTATTCCGGTAATAAAACAAGTTGTTTTACTCACCCATAGCACTTTGGTGTCATATGGAGCACTTCCGGAGATGTTTTAGATTTGCGATCTCCATAATGTGAGTTCTCGGGGCACATGTTTGCGGTCTCCAAATAACACAAACTTTAGCACTTTTCAAATCATAGAAGCTCGATGTCTTACGATATGATTTCGTTTGGTCAAAGGTGGCCTGTAATCCGAGATTTAGCCATAGTTTCGAGTAGATGAGGAGGCCAGTGCGCATGTGCGGACTGTGCTCTCAGCTCCCGGGACCCAAACATGAAACGCAAAGCTGTAAACTATGGCTAAATCTCGGATTACAGGTCACTTTTGACTCAAACGAAATCGTAGACTAAGACATTGAGCTTCTATGATTTGAAAAGTGCTAAAGTTTGTGTCATTTGGAGACTGCACGGGGCATATTACATGCTCGGGGAATATATTATATGCCCCGAGCTATGGCTAGAAGTCGCGCTAGGCTAACACTAATCCAAAACATCTCTGGAAGTGCTCCATATGACACCAAAGTGCTATGGGTGAGTAAAACAACTTGTTTTATTGCCGAAATAAGGCTCAGATTGTAAAAAACGTTACTTTTCCTTTAACAGGAGGATGCAATAAGTCAAGTTGTAGCACTTGAGCTAATTTCCACCTGTAGTCCCTGGTGCATTTTTTTTTTTGGTTTGATGGGGGAATTCAGAGTGCCCGCAGGAAAAACACACAGACACGGGGAGAACATGCAAACTCCACACAGGAAGGCTTCGGGGATCGAATCCAGAACCTTCTTGCCCAGAAAGGCCTGGGCACCCCGGGGATCAAACCCAGAAGTTTCTTGTTGTGAAGAATGAGTGCTAGCCACTAAGCCACCATGCTGCCATTACCATCATTGCCAAGAGAGAGATGTTTATTATTTCCATTGTTCTTCAAAGCATTAGATAGTTTCTGCATCAAACATGTACTGTAACCCGTTTTGCTTTAAAGTATTCACTCTAAAGAAAGTGAGCATTGTGGAGAAATGGCTCCATTTGCCTCTATCTCTTCTACAGCTCCCTCTATGTTGATTATGCAATAAGTCCATAGATCGAAGGACAAGACTAGAATGGAGCCCAAGTGAGAAGGGGAGATATTCTGCACCACACGCTGATGCCCGAGCAGAACAAAATACCAGCCGTATTTGATATTTAATTGGGATCGATCCTGTGGAGCCACTGAAAATTTTAACAGTGGGCTGAATCCATACGTACAGCCATGGACAATGTGTACGAAATACAAAGAGAAGAGCAGAAATAATAATACGAGATCGCGCAAGAGTTAGGGAGACATGAAAATGAGAAAAATGAAAGAAAGAATGATACAGAGAGGGCACATGCGGAGAGAGAGCCAGTAGCTTGGAGGAAGAAACACACCAGACAAGTTTAATATTTCTACAACAATGATTTATTTATCTACCTTATGGCAACACCACCCGCCCGGTCCAAACAAACCATAAAATGACCTGAAAAAGGGAAACGCAGAGCACATGAAGTCTTTAGTTTGGGCTAAAGTCAGCTTTGAAAAATAAATGTGCAAAAACCAAGTGAGGAAGCTGGTTAGGAGGCAATGACAAGTCTCCAGCAGAGATAGTAATGGTGCATAGGGAAAGCTAAATACAGATTCTAGCATTAGCTTTCATGATGTGTTTTGCCTGTGGATGGACTTGAGTTATAACTACGGTGGGGAATCACAGGGTTCTTCACGATTCAATACAATACATGGCTCATAATAAGACAATATATGTGATAAATACAGTATATATTGCTGTTAAGAACTAAAAACCTTTTAGAAGTAATATTTCTTTAAACAACTACCCATCAAAACTTAATATGTTCAGTGTGCTGCATAAACAAGTTTCCTTCCACTAAAAAAGCAACACACAAACATCCAAGGTACCAAAAATACTCTTGGCGATATATCAATATGATTTTGAGACCAAATGAAGTACAGTGGCACCTCACCTTATGAAATTAATTCGTTCCAGAAGTGGTTTCGTAACGTGAATTTTTTGTAAGTTGAGTAGCTATTTCAATGGAAAAGGCCTGATTCGTTCCAAGTTTTTTTTTTTTTTTATAGTGTAACATTTTTTTATAGTGTAACACTGTGTCCTGCGTAGAGACTGTAGACCCAGGACTAAATGTGGACTATACCAGGTCTAGACCAAGGTCTAAACCTGGACTGGACCAGGTCTAGACCTGGACTAGACCAGGACTGGACCAGGACTAAACCTGGACTAAACCAGGTGGATTAAAGCGCCGCGTTCGGGTCTATTTCCTGGTTTCGTTTCGAGTCACAGCTGAGGCGAGCAGCGAGGACTCCCCTCGGGACCACACACAGTCTGAGCGCATGAACGAACGCATGTAAGAGCCGCGGTGGTCTAATCCTGGTTTAGACCTGGTTTAGACCTGGTTATGACCTGGTTATGGCCTGGCACGGTTTGAGCACGGGCCTGGTGCTCGCAGCCCCGCGCCGGTTCATGCTGCGCTATCACACACGTGTCCGCGCACACACACACCGCCCTCCCCCTTCCCCCCACGCTTCACTATTAATACATTTTGTTGAAAATCTATGAAAGTTTGAGTGTTTAAACGAGAGAGAAATGTGAGAAAAGTTTAAATCCAGTCTGAGAAAAGCGTATGTGTGTGGCTGAGCGCGCATTATTTGAATTTTGGAGATTTCGCGTTTCGTAACTTGAATTTTCTTTCGTATCTAGAGACCAAAATTTTACGTGAAGGCGTTTCGTAACTTGAAATTTTCGTTTGTTGGGTCTTTCGTAAGGTGAGGTACCACTGTATATCAATATTTCACTATTTTTGCACACCCCTAGTTATAAGGTCAACACATTCTCAGAAAATATTACCTAAATAAATGGTACTGCAGAATCAAATTTGACTTTTTGTATTTGTGGGCTATTTTGTTGAGATTGTCGTATTGTGAATCAGTGCTTTTCAGTTTAATGCAGACACTTATCAATACACTCCTACTGGTCAGTCTCTATAAGGCTTTGAGTGAGTAACAGGTGCCTTTAACCAATCACAATAAAGTAGCTCTCAGAAGCAGCTCATGATTTGAGTTCTCTTTATGGCATATAAAAAAATACAAATGACATGAATGACGATATAATACAGATATATCACCTACCCCTTGTGAGACACTAGATTCAATAAACAAAATTACAAAAACATTTTTTTTCTTCAACGATTCACACACAAGTGTACCAGTTTATGCAAATAAAAAAAGAATAAAACATTTCACCATGTGTTTATCACTTCTTTAGAACATTTCATTTGACATAAGTATGACTTATTATCAACACAGTCTCTAACGTCATTGTATATGTGATCTCATATGGCATCCAGAAATAGCTTTTGCTTTTTCATTGTAGCTCTGCCCATCTTCAGCGGTTTCATCTATGCAAAGTTATTGTTTGATTTGCCTCCAAACAACAGTTAGACTCGACTATTTTCGCAAATTTTCCAATGAAAGCACAATGAAACCGCAGTAAATAAAGTAGTGTGTTAGTCTGATGGGGATGTTCCAGCGCTCAGTGCATATGTGGGCCGTAAAACTGGCCATTTTGTGCCCGCAAGTCTGTGCCTGGAAACAGCAGTAATGAGCCTAGATAAAAGCAGAATATGAAAACGGTAGAGGGTGCATTACCATGAGAAGAAACAAAAACGCGGCCAGTGTTGTGTTCAATCCAACCACTATCTTTGTTTCAGTGCTCGCATGTAGCTGCCGCACATACCAGTACAAAACACGGACACACAAATAAACCACAAAAAGCCAATGCCTAAAGACAAAAGCTGTGTGGCGGAACAAAAGACAACCCAAAAAAGCCATCAAGACACCGCAGCAGGCCGCCTTTGTGATTAATGAAAACAAATATTGGGAGAGAGTGGGGCAGCGGCACACGGAAACAGCACAAACAATGGAGCAGACAGCGTAATGCATTCAGGGTTCAGTGATGGCCCTCCAGAGCAGAATGAGAATAATAGCAGGCAAAGAGGAAGTGGAGAGCGTGGATCGAGGAGAAGGAGAAGGAGGAAGCAGGGCGCTAATGCAGGACGCACAACAGACCCCCCCCTCCCGAAATTCAACAAAACAATCAAAGGCCATCACTAGGCAGGAAATGCATAGAAAGAGCACTCTGTGTATGTGCTTTGAACAACAGAGTATGCACTGTGGATAAGGCTGGGTAAAAGACCAAAAACATGATCATGTTTTTTTTCTTCATATTGATCAATTCAAATGTTGTTGTTTTTTTCTAATTAAAACACTAAACACTAGAAATATTCTGAGCATAAAGAAGACAGACATCAAATCAGTGCTATTTAAAACAAAAAAGTCAAATTTCTTTCCAAATGTGTTTTAATATAATAGGATTTGCTAGAACCACCCCATGCATAATATCATTGGAAAATGAATCAGCCCTAACTAGTGCCTAAACCTTTAAAGGTCCTATATTACATAAAATTGACACTTTAAGCAAGCTTTAAGTCATCTTATAAATGCTGTGACCTCTTCAAAAACATACATGGTGTTGTGTTTTGTTTGAACACATGTTTGAGTAATCATTAATTATTAGTCTGTCTACATCTCCAAAGCTCGTCATGCTCTGTTCCACCTTGTGATGTCATTAAGTGGTAGTTTTCAAGCTAACAGCTACATTTTGTTCAGTAGGAATTGACAATTCCAAGAGAATGAATGTGAAAATACTGTAAAGAGTCAGTCAAATGTTCACAAAGGTGTAAGTATACTGGTCAAGATAAAAGAAGAAATTCAATTTGTCAACTGGACAAAGTTTGTTTGGTCCAGTGCTTCTCAATTATTTTCTGTGACGCCCCCCTAGGAAGAAGAAAAAATGTCACGCCCCCCCTTCCTGCGCGCGACTATAAATAGTATTATTTGTCTAGAAAATTATTAGAACACCATTGTATCCTTTTATTAACATTATAAACAAACAAAAAAAAGAAACTTACAACAAAGACTGCACTGAGGACTCAAATATTAATGTGTTTTTAATGCAGCTTTGCGCACATTTGTTTACGTTTTACAGAAATGAAACTTAAAACCACCTCATTTGCATAAGCTAAAAGCACTGAAAAAAAACGCTCTCTCCTTGTGCCACTGATGCGTCAGCTTCTGTCGGACTAAAGGACACGACTCAGTGGAATATACGTGTTTTTTCTGTGACAGAGGATGTTCTGTTAATGGTGAGACTGTGCGTAAATCGCATGTGAGAACGCCACTGCCAACTACTGTTGTTGATGTGCAATTACACTTAGTTCTAGTACAGTACAGCAAAAAAACATGTTTCCCAGGGTCATACGCGCCCCCCCTGGCATCACGCCACGCCCCCCCAGGGGGGCCCGCCCCACTATTTGAGAAACACTGGTTTGGTCGAAAACGTTTCGCCGCTCATCCGAGAGCGAGCGAGAAATTATAAGTTTTGGTTTTTTTTATAAATCCTATGCACTTGTTTCTTTGTGAAAGGGTATTGTTTGTTATGATTGTAGCTACCTCCAAAATGGCAAATGTTTGAACATCATTTTTTTGTTTTAGAAAAAATCCTATGCACTTTTTTTGTTATTGGTTTGGTTTATTTGTTTTTGTTATTCAATAAATTCAGTTATGAATGGAGTTGCTCAGAGTTCTGTGTCAATTGAAGACACTACCCAGATACACAGCCACTGATATTTAAGTTATCCTCTTTTTTTTGGTACATTTTCTCTGAAGTATGTCGAATATATTGCAATGCATCGCAATAATTCAAGTATCGTGATGCATCGTGATAGTATCACATCGTGGCATATGAATCGTGATGCGAATTGAATCGTGACTTCTTTGCCAATACCCACCCCTAGTTATTATATTATATTCATTAGCAGAAAAAAAAAATTGCATGAGATTTTTCTTTTTTGTGTCTTAAAATGTATCAAAATCGAATTGCTACCCCTGTATTGACATACATACCGAATCGTGGGAAAATCGTTCTATCCCTAGTCTTTATGTCCCTATTATCTCACCTTCAGCATTGTCTCACCTAACAATTAACCCATCTCTGTGGTTTTTTTCAGTGTCTGGGTGAGTTTCCTCTGGGCACTCTGGTTTCCCCCATCAACCCAAAACACGCACCATAAATCCTGCAGTAGTTCTGACCAAGTCTAGCTCAAGATCTGGAGATGGATCCCTGGGTGCGGCAACTTCTGACAGGTTTTCCCAGCAGCATTGAAGGATGGGCCAAATGCAGAGGAAACGGGGGGACAGTAAAATGGATCATAAGGTGTGGTTCACAGAACATAGCTTGCATGACCCCAGAACTGAAAGGACAAACGAAAATAATACACCTTGCCAGGTTCATTCTAAATAAATCTATAGCTACAATGCTTTATCTACAGTGTTGGACAAAATGCAATAGGAAAGGGGAGTAATCACACTCAAATTCACTAAACGCTGGTTAAACAGTGGGTAGATAAATGTGTCCATTCTGTCCAGAAAAGGTCAGGAGTGGCTTCTAATGAAGTATAACAGATTTTACAGTCAATAAAATTAAAAGGCCACAGATTTGTTCCTGCAGTCAATGGCATGTCGACAGAGCTGCTTACAAGTGAGTGTACATTAAGAAGATCTAGAATCACTTTGAAGGTTAGATGACAAATTAAAGTAAGCAGGCGCTGGGGTAGCATGATGCGTTTAGTCAAATCAAAGGCACAAGCACCTCGTATTTTGACAGTCTCCATTGAGAAGAAAGAATACGCCACCTCCACTCATTAAGCTCCTGCTAATTAGCGCCGCGCTAGTCTCCCTTATGCTGTTTAAGAGTATGAGTGGCACAAGGTTATCTGGGGATGGGTTGTCCTCAGCCTCTGTGTGTGCTCAGGGTTTAATGTTTTTATCCCACTTTGTTTGAACAGCACGTGAAAAAGGTATTGTATCAGACCGTTTTTAGCTACACTCTGATCTGGAACACCTCAAAACTGGAGCTTTTTTTTATTACTCCCTGCCTCTTGATCCAAAACGAGCAAAAATGTACTAAAATGTGAACTCTATAATTATGCAAGAAATATATTCTATGGAACAATTGACTTTTTTCTGGGACGTATTTTCATTAAACTCTGGATAAAGTGGATGGAATATAAACAAAGTCATGATCCACCCTTTTATATCCCTATTGCAATTGAACAGTGTCCATAGTGTTGTACAGTGGTACCTCACCTTACGAATGACCCAACAAACGAAAATTTCAAGTTACGAAACGCCTTCACAGTAAATTTTTGTCTCTAGATACGAAAGAAATTTCAAGTTACGAAACGAAATCTCAAAAATTCAAATAATGCGCGCTCAGCCACACACATTATATGCTTTTCTCAGACTGGATTTAAACTTGTCTCACGTTTGTCTCTCTTTTAAACACTCAAACTTTCATAGATTTTCAACAAAACGTATCAATATTGAAGTTTGGGGGGAAGCGGGAGGGGGGAGAAGACTGCGCGGACACGTGTGCGCAGCATGACCCGGCGCGGAGCTGACAGCAGGACTAGACCAAGATCTAAACCTGGACTGGACCAGGACTAAACCAGGACTAAACCAGGACTAAACCAGGACTAAACCAGGACTAAACCAGGACTAAACCAGGACTAGACCAGGTGGATTAAAGCGCCGCGTGCGGGTCTATTTCCTGGTTTCTCACGAGTCACAGCTGAGGCGAGCAGCGAGGAGGAGACCGCAGGCAGTCTGAGCGCATGTGAGCGAGAGCCATGCAACAGCCGCGGCTCCTCTAGACCTCCTCTAGACCTGACCAGGTCCTCCTCTAGACCTGACCAGGTCTAGAGGAGGTCTAGAGGAGCCGCGGTGGTCTGGACTAAACCAGGACTAAACCTGGACTAAACCAGGAGGAGCCGCGCTCACATGCGCTCAGACTCCCTGCGGTCTCCTCCTCGCTGCTCGCCTCAGCTGTGACTCGTGAGAAACCAGGAAATAGACCCGCACGCGGCGCTTTAATCCACCTGGTCTAGTCCAGGTTTAGTCCAGGTTTAGTCCTGGTTTAGTCCTGGTCCAGTCCAGGTTTAGATCTTGGTCTAGTCCTGCTGTCAGCTCTGCGCCGGGTCATGCTGCCCACACGTGTCCGCGCAGTTTTCTCCCCCCTCCCGCTTCCCCCCACACTTCAATATTGATACGTTTTGTTGAAAATCTATGAAAGTTTGAGTGTTTAAACGAGAGACAAACGTGAGAAAAGTTTAAATCCAGTCTGAGAAACCAATCAGGACAGAACACATTGTTACACGATAAAAAAAAGTGACACTATAAAAAAAAAAAAACTTGGATCAGGGCCTTGGGCTTTTTCCATTGAAATAGCTACTCAACTTACGAATTTTTCACGTTACGAAACCACTTCTGGAACAAATTAATTTCGTAAGGTGAGGTACCACTGTATTTGTTTTGTCTTTACTACATAAACTTGAAAACTTCAATATATAAAAATACAGACTGACAAATGGTGATTGGGCAGGAGTATTATGGATAAGTGATTACAGAGCAGCACAATAGAAAAGCTTTTGTTTCAGTTGCGTTGGGTAAACGTGCAGAACCAAGGGGAGACTCAGTCGATCCCAGGGCAGTGATGGCTATAGAACCTATGACCTCTGACTAATGCAATGTGAAATCCTTTGAGTATCCTAAAATGTGCTTTATT
This sequence comes from Paratrypauchen microcephalus, assembly GCA_036785185.1. Classification (NCBI taxonomy): domain Eukaryota; kingdom Metazoa; phylum Chordata; class Actinopteri; order Gobiiformes; family Gobiidae; genus Paratrypauchen; species Paratrypauchen microcephalus. Next base: position 905,885 of record JAVJIX010000227.1, on the reverse strand, counting down.
GGTAGTTTTCAGATTCTACAATGCGATTATGTCATATTCCCAGATGGGAGGCAAGAGCCAGATTTTCCTATTGATTACATTGCATATATAAAAGATAAAATTCAAAAATGCTGGAATTGATGATCTTTATTAGTGACTAGACCTCATTGTACACAAATCTGCATGTTTACAATATTCTTTTTAGCTGCCCCTCCATTGTTATTAAAATTATTGACCTATAAAATGAATCCCAACAAGAATTTCAAGAGATGAGGGTTTAAAAGAAGACACAGGCAAATAATAAATAAGATAAAATATATGATTTATGTTGTAAAACCAATAAAAGATTTAAAAAATCTAACTAAAAAGCCAATGCTGTCAATATTATACAGTACAATTCATTATTACTGTATAAAATATTCAGGTATTAATATGGAAACTGTTTGATCATTTTGCACACCAGCACCGGATGGTCCCTGTTTTAAAAGATAAACGATGTTTGATGATGACACGTGGGGGAACTGTTTAGTCTCCACCCGCTCCAGGCTCAATGTGTGATAAAACAAATGCCTCCTCTGGCCTCAGTGCCTGCTGGGAGTCAGTACAACTTACTTTCCTCCAATGACAGCCCTAAACAAACAGAGGCAGCAGGACAGGCATGAGGGAGCGAATTTATGTAGTGAGACAAAGGGCCAGTGGAGGGAGGAGGAGGAGGAGACAGGCCCGCGGCATCCTTTAGTGATCCGTTTCATTCCCTTATGGATTCATTACAGTGTTATCTTAGGGGCAGGGGGACGGGCCAAAACACAAGGCACACCGTCACCTCTGATAAGACCAGTATTGAGACATAATAAGCCATTCTGTTTTCTTTTCTTTCTTTTTTTTGTACTTTTCATGCAACTCTTTTCAGAAAATAAACACATACACATTTCATTATGCTCATCACACTGGAAAGATAAATGCATTAATAATAGCCTGGCTTCCTACAACATGTCCCATATGACCGAATATGGGACATATTGGGGAGTTGAGGCAAATCATCAACCTTCTAATGAGCCTATACTTACAATACCACGCCGTGGACTTACATGGCCTTACATGATACATGATACATGATACACATATACATGATAATGGCTTTACCTACATTATTCATTGTAGGTGAGACACCTTCTGTAGCCACAGCTGCCCAGGGACATACGGGGGATGCAAGTGTGCTCATCTCTGACCTCCACCAACCACTCACTCACACATTACACATATACACAGGCAAGGAGGATGAAGTGTCTTGCCCAAGGACACAAAGACAGAATGTACCGGTTCAAACAGCATTTGAGCCACTAACATGGTTTGGTGGATAATCAGAGAACATTATTACTAGGTTTACAAAGTGCTGTACAAGTAGCAAAGAACAATAAAAATAGCATACCCGAAAGCATACAAAATTTATAATAAATACATTAATAAAATAGAATAAAAATAAATAAAGAATAAGATCTAGTTAAAACCAACTAAAGGAAGGCCAACCGATAAAAATGAGTTTTAAGAAGTGATTTAAAAGATGATTCTGGTGGTGCAAGCCTTATTTACTCAAGCAGGTCATTCCAAAGCCGAGGCACTCGGACTGAAAGGCTTGATCACTTTTCATCCGGAGGCTGGACTTTGGAACAGCCACAGGAACCTGCCTGAGGATCTAAGGCTGTTGGAGGGCTCATATGGGGTTAAAAGTTCTGAAATGTAACTTGGTGCAAGTGATCAGTAAAATCTTAAAATAAGTATGCACTCACAAATGTACACGTTCTTCTCGTCATACAAAAACTGGATATGAACTCTGTGTCAGTGAAGCAGTGAAGCACATAGCAATCCCACCACTCTTGGCTGTGACTCTGCACCCACATGTTCCTTTCTACAGATGTTGCTGCCACTGCCCTACAAAACGCAATGGCCAAAAGCCTCCTTCTCCTTCTCAATCTCCTCCTTAAAGGACAAGTATCGTTTTTACAATCTGGACCTTACTTCGATGATAAAACAACGTCATTTACTCACCCATTGTACTTTGGTGTAATTTGGAGTATTTCTGGAGATTTCGGAGTTGGGCTATATCCATTTGAGTGGTCAGGGCACGCTGTTGCAGTCACCACATAACACAAACTTTATCACTTTTCAAATGAGAAAAGTTAAATGTGTTAGTCTACACTTTCGTTTGAGTCAAAAGTGGCCTGTAACTAGAGATCCAGTCATAGTTCCCATTGGTCGCTCATTTCATCTGCAAATTCTTTTTAGCTTATGTGTGTTCTCATTGAGCCACAGTTGGGCCAGGCTGTTTGGGTTTCTTTCTTTAAAAGGTGCAATAGAATCTAAGATCAAATTAGTGGTTTGAGAAAAGGACTCCTTTTTAGCTAGAGTAGAGGAGGAGTTAAAAACACAGGAATATAAGAAGGGACCTGACTGACCGATTTTTTGTAACGCAGAAAAGGATCGCAAATGCTCAGTTTAGACATTTCACAACTTTTAACCATGGGGGGGGGGCTAAACAGGGTAGGGGAGCTCACATTAACGTTCAAAAACCTCAGAAAGTGAAAATTTCATGCCATGGGACCTTTAAAACCAAAAAGTCTAAGCTGTTGTGGGTGATGAAGTCCTGGCAGACGGTTTTGTTGTTGATCAATCTGATGTTTAAAAGTCCAAAGTTTGTGGGTTCAGGGCAGGGGGTAGGGTCTGTAGACGTGCAAAGAGGAACAGTGATGAAACAGGGGAGAGAGGGCTCTCTAGGAATGTAATTATGGCAGGGTCGGGATCCTGTAAGCTACTGTTGCAGCCACAGCTGCCCTGGGGCAGACTGACGGAAGCAAGGCTGACCACCATCAGCACACACATACACACTTTCATTCTAGGCAAGTGCCTTGCATAAGGACACAATGAAGTTTTTGCCAGTGGTGCCTCACTGTGGCACCTGATATTCTCTGCAGTCTCAGGCCCAGCCTTACTTGTTGAAACTACATTAATAGGATGTTAAATTATTTGGCAAGTGTTACTAGAATCAATGATAAAAATGCAGAATGAAAGAAAAAGTATTATAAAAGTGTGAAGTGTTTATAAATGAAGACTGACACTGAAGGTTATGGATGGGACACAGCTGTCACCTCTGATAATATCCTGAGCATTAAGCCATCATTAGGATTTCATTATTGCACTGAGTTGTTTTGACACACCCCTCCTGCCCCTCCCCCTGTCCTCCCTGTCAGGACGAACATAATGTGTTGGTAATTTAGCACCTTCCTGCTTCCCTTCGATCACTGTCTGAGCAGCTGATGTGACCTTTCACCTTTAAAGGTCAGAGGTTAATCGGTGTAAAGCAGTCAGAGGCGCGGCCACTGTAATCAATCACAGGCACATCACAGACACTTTAAAATTCACCGCCCACAAACACACCTGCTGCTGCCAAGTGCCTACACAACTGAGGCCAACAAAGTGCTGAAAAAGTTATTTAAGGCAACACTTTTTAAACATTAAGCATAGGCCTGTCATGATAACTAATTTTGAATATATTGCTCCAGAGATATACTGCGATAAACGATAAGATTGAAACTATTTTATGCCACAGACATTAACACAATAAAGCAGGATAATCTCAATAAACCATTTTTAAATAGACAGTATCAAGAAAAGGTCTGAGCTGTAAACCATAAATAACAGAATGTACCAATAATTAGCCACAGAAGTCACTTATTCTACCCTCTACAGCTCAAATTGTACTGTATTACAACAAAAATACCCCAATCTCCTCACCTTTATAAAGAAACTATACGCACAATAAATATTGAGCCCTAAAATATGGTGTTCCAGGTTTCATATCTGAACGCTAATTATGTATTTATGATTTCTAAGAAAATACTTTTAGGTGAGTCAATATGGGTGTATTTTGATCTTTTTGTCAATACAGATTAGCAGTATTAAAAATTACATGCATACATTTTTTTTTCTTTTTTTTTTAATGGGAGATAGCACACTCAAGACAACTTCACAAAGCATTACTCTCATCACTCTTTTACCATACTACAGTCACAGCTGCCCTGGGGCTGACTGACACAGAGAACAGGATGAGTTGTCAAAACAAAAACAACAACAAAACAGAAAAATACCAATACCTAGATAGTTGGGGGGGAAAAAAGAAGAAATGAATAAGACAAAATTGGACAGTTGTTCAATATTAGAATGCTCATGATATATCAGCACTAGTAAAGAACACAATGTAACACTGAAGAATCTCTTACATTTGTTAAGAATTGGATTCCAATTGTCTGATTTTTTTTTTTCTCAACACTTCTGTGCCAATTACTTGTGATGACTGACGCAAGGTCAACTAACAGCTTCGTTTTGCACATTTTTTGTGTGTGTGGAATAAAAGAGTGTACATGTTTTTACAGCCTCTCACAACAAGAAACACATCTAATCGCTCTCCCAGGTTTCGCTTAATCACTGGAGAGAGAGAAAAAAAAGCTGAACTATTGAGTCCCTCTAATCCACTTTGCGAATACATATTGAAGAACACAGCTTTGAAAATCCAAAAGAGATTAGTCTTAAACGGCAGAGACAGAGAGGGGAGCTAAAATTACAGGTGGAGTGATCCCTTCTAAAATTATCAGCCTCTTTTATATTGTGCCTCTGAAGAATTCATGCTCATGTTTAATTCCCGAAGCCAGATAACGAATGTCTCCTCCAAGCACCTGCAGATTAATAGACTTCTAGCAGGTGCTCTCTGTCTTTTTATAACACACTCCAGCTATTTAAGCGCCGCGCTGTCTGGCTGTCAGCTAAAACACGTGAGGTCATTTAAAGCAGACCTTCATCTATAGGTATAATGGTGTAGGCCAAATGTGACTGAAGGAACTGAAATAGTGAATCGAGATATGACATTGTGTCGGGTAAGGTGGACCGCCATGTTCTCAAAAATGTCTACAACTCCAGCCAAAAATGTGGCTAACTGTACTTGGTCAAAAGAAACTCAAATATCCATGGGTTTCAGAATGATGAAAAGTTAGTATTGTTACCATAGCAATTAACTATTGGAAATAAAATATTGACCAAAACCATAAACTTTGCATATTTAAGCTGAGTTCTTCTCTCAAACAGAAAACAGTCCACCTTTTGATATCATGTCGTAATACAGGAAGTGCTTTGCTGTGTTCTATACTCTTAAAGGAAAAGTAACGTCATTTTACAATCTGAGCCTTCTTTCGGTAATAAAACAAGTCGTTTGACTCACCCATAGCAGTTTGGTGTCATTTGGAGCTGTTTGGTAAAAGTTATGTTGTAGCGTATCCGTTAGCGTGAGTACTCGGGGCATTACTTTGCGGTCTCCAAATAACACAAACTTTAGCACTTTTCAAATCATAGAAGCCCGATGTCTTAATCTACGATTTCGTTTGAAGCAAAAGTGGCCTGTAATCCGAGATTTAGCCATAGTTTCGAGTAGATGAGGACGCCAGTGCGCATGTGCGGACTGTGCTCTCAGCTCCCGGGACCCAAACATGAAACACAAAGCTGAAAACTATGGATAAATCTCGGATTACAGGCCACTTTTGCTTCAAACGAAATCGTAGATTAAGACATCGGGCTTCTATGATTTGAAAAGTGCTAAAGTTTGTGTTATTTGGAGACCGCAAAGTAATGCCCCGAGTACTCACGCTAACGGATACGCTACAACATAACTGTTACCAAACAGCTCCAAATGACACCAACGTGCTATGGGTGAGTCAAACGACTTGTTTTATTACCGAAAGAAGGCTCAGATTGTAAAATAACGTTACTTTTCCTTTAACTCTATACACCTTCACTAAAAATCATTTTAATATATCAATCTCTACTGAACAAATGGTAAAATGTAGCTGAAAACTACTGCTTCATGACATCACAAGGTGGAACAGATCTTTTTGCGCTTTAGGGATGTAAACAGACTAATAATAAAGGAGTCAACAATTAATTGATTAATGATTAATTGTCGATCAAGACGCTGGTCGAACAAAATGCATTAATTGTAATTAATCGCTAATCGCGGACACGCGCAGCTGCGTGGTCACGAAACAAGGCAACCGCGCACCGCGCTGCACCAAGCTCAACTCACAGCCGATCGAACCGCAGCGCCCGGAATGCGTAGTCTCAGCCCTAGCCACAAACCAGCCGCACGAAACCAGCAGCGGCAATCCTGGTTTAGTCCAGGGCTAGACCTGGTCGAGTTCTGGTTTAGTCCAGGGTAGTCCAGGTTTAGACCTGGTCTAGACCTGGTTTAGTTCTGGTCTAGACCTGGTTTAGTTCTGGTCTAGACCTGGTTTAGTTCTGGTCTAGACCTGGTTTAGTCCACGTTTAGTCCTGGTCTAGTCTCTTAGCCAATCAGGACGCAGAACACAATGTTACACTATAAAGAAATGTTACACTATAAAAAAAAATTTGAAAAAAAAAAAAAAAAATCAGCGAACTGCGATAGAGCGAGGGATTACTGTATTTTGTTATTCAGCATCAATACATTTGTCTGCTTTTTATTAAGAAATAATTAATTGAGGAATATACAATATAATAATACTATGCGTGAAGAGTCCCTCAGTCGTCCAGGTAGAATCCATGATCAAAGGAGAAGTTCAATTTGTCAACTGGACAAAGTTTGTTTGGTTGAAAACGTTTCGCCGCTCATCTGAGAGGCTTCGTCAGCTCTCATAAGAATGCTGGTAAGACACTTGCTTATATCTTGCTGCAGGGAGGAGCTAACTAGCTGACTACTTTCTGAAACTATCTCATTGGTTTCAGTCTTTTGTTTCTCTGGCGTCTAGATTAGCATACCTATTCATCCCTACAACGACTGTTTTTCACACCTCTGGCCCTGACCTGGCTAGCCCTATTGTTCCCCTGTTTGCTTGATCTAGGCTTAAGAATGGAATTATAGATGGGAGACAAATTATGTCTGACTCCACCATTTCTGTTCAGAGAAGGATTCTCTTTTTTGACAAAAATAGCCTCTTTAACTCCCCTCTCAAACCAGTTCTTTTCCCTGGCCAAGATCTGAACCTCACTCTCCTACTGTTATAGGTAATAATACTATGATATATTTATGACTCAGTGTTATGTTACTATAGCTTATATTCTTAAAGACCCTATTGAAACACTAAAATTCAGGTGATAAACGCCGCTTATCAGTTACTCGTTAATCGATCGATAAGGTCAATCAACTATCAATTAATGAATTAATCGATCATTTGCATTCCTAGTACTCAAACATGTGTGAATGAAACAAAACACACAACTCTATGTTTGTTTTTGAAGAGGTATCAACATTTTAACATGGCTTAAAGCGCATAAGAATCCATTTTTAATTTTAATTTTAAAGCCACAGTATGAAACCTTATAGCAAAAATTAGATAAAAGTAACAGTAGAAAAACATGCTTGGATTTTCAACAAAGCCTGCTTTGTTTCAATGAAATGCTGTTACACACTGTACCTTAAACTACAAAGAAGGTGTGACTAAAATGAAAACAAAAGCTAAAAGATCAATTCAAGGGCACAGTGATCAGTTTTAAAGATTAATGTCTCCCCCATCTACAAAACAACCAAATGTCGAAAGAACTACCTAAACTTCTTAGTGTTTAGGTAATTTCAAAGTACAAAGTCCCAAATCAGCCCCAAAGAGGACCTCCTCACACTAACACTAACACACAGGCCCAAGTTTGAGTGATGAAAAAGCATATTCAGATTTCACACTCCAATAAGAACAAGTAATCAAGGCCGCCGACAGAGGCAGCCGAGCGCGCCCTTCACTCACTCCTAAACACCTGTCTGCAAATGGACACATCAATCCCCATTTCACCCTCCTCTTCCTGGCTTCCTACACACACACAAACACACACAAACACACGCACAGGCTGTATGTAACAAATATATGCATACAACAACCTGACCTTTTTCTATCATTTCAATCCAGCTGCTGCAACTTTAGCTACAAAGTATTTATCTACAGACAAGAGACAAGGCAAAGGATGACTCAATTTGTTGGTTAAATCACACTTAATGATGGTAATACGGGTGAGCGATATGCACATTCTTCAGAAATGTGGCAAAAGAGAAATTCAATTTGTCAACTTGGCAAAAGTTGTTTCGCGGCTCATCCAAGCTGCTTCTTCAGTTCTGGTCAGACACTGGTGGACACTGCCTATATCTGTCTGCAGGGTGAAATTACTATGGAACTATCACACCTACTTGTTTACAGTTTCTGTTAGTTAGGTAGGCCTATTCAATCTGCAGTGGGAGTGGAGTGTGGGGGGTCTTGTTAACATAGCCATTCAGGGTCATAATGGGTGTTTTCACACCTCTGGACCTGACCTGGCTAACCCTATTGTTTTTGCTGTGTGTTTTAATTTAGGTTTGAGGATGGAGTTGACAGTTGACAAATTGAATTTCTCTTTTTGCCATGGATTCTACGACTGAGGGATTCTACACACATTTTTCGGAAACATGTGAAAATGGTCCAGAAAATGTCTGTGTTAAAGGAAAAGTAACGTTTTTTTTTACAATCTGAGCCTTCTTTCTGCAATAAAACAAGTAGTTTTACTCACCCATAGCAGTTTGGTGTCAATTGGAGCAGTATCACAGAACTTATGTTGAGCCGTTCTGTTCTACTAATGATCCCGTATCCGTTAACATGGTGCTCGTATCATATGCTCGGGGCATTACTTTGCGGTGTCCAAATAACACAAACTTTAGCACTTTTCAAATCACAGAAGATCGCTGTGTCAGGGTAGACTTTTAGTGGATTCCAAAACGGCCTGAAACCCGATATCCAGCTATAATTTCATTTGATGACGTCATCAGAGAGGACAGTGCGCATGCGTGAACTCAGCTGTTTTGTAAACACCGCTAGTCCGAAAGAAGCTAACACCGCTCTGAACTTTACTTTTCTGTTGCGATATCGGGTTTCAGGCCGTTTTGGAATCTACTAAAAGTCTACCCTGACACAGCGATCTTCTGTGATTTGAAAAGTGCTAAAGTTTGTGTTATTTGGACACCGCAAATCAGTGCCCCGAGCACTCGCGCTAACGGATACGGGATCATTAGTAGAACAGAACGGCTCAACATAAGTTCTGCGATACTGCTCCAATTGACACCAAACTGCTATGGGTGAGTAAAACTACTTGTTTTATTGCCGAAAGAAGGCTCAGATTGTAAAAAAAAAACGTTAATTTTCCTTTAAAGCTCAGAAATATTACATTATTAGTTTGTTATATTTTATTTTCTTGAACTGCTTATTTTGCAGCCTTTATACTCTATAGCCTATATGGTCAATATTAAAATTGCTGTGTCGTTCTGTGCCAGAAACATTTATGATGCCACTTAACATACAACCACACAGATAATGGGTAAAGTGTCTTGCCCATGGACACAGTGGCAGTTAGCAATACCAATAAATGAGATAAGGAGTAACAATATTTATGCTTAGTTTATAGGCATCCCCCTGGTTTCAAAAGCAGGATCTACAAACCAATAAAATCACATAGTCTCCCTCCATCCCTCTCTTTCTCTGTCCTATACCTTTTACCGTTCTTTGGCTCTTTCACAAACACACACAAGCACTTTGCCTAATAGAGTAGCAGCAGCAGTCAGCGTTTCCGTGGCAGCCTGTAATCGCTTGGCTGGACGCAGTGATGGATTCTGGGTTCGAGGCAGCATCAGCACCACTGCAATAACCGCGCACACACCTCTGCATTGTTCACACATGCGCGCTCTTATGTGCACAAAGGTTAGGTGTATAAGACGGTCAGCGCTAGTGTTATGTTACAGGAAAAAGATGTCTGAAAATAAGCTACCGGTCAAAAGTTTGAACACACCATCTCATTCAGTGTTTTTTTTTTGTCTTTATTTTTACTGCTTTCTACATTTTGTCAAGACATCATATATGAAGCAAGATATATGGAATGATATAGCAAAGGAAAAAAAAAAACTACTATTTTTATTTCTATTTTATATTCATATCCTCAGAGTAGGCACTCTTTGCTTTGTTGAAAAATATTTAGGAAAAAAAGTAGTTTTTTTTTCCATTCATTCATTCATTCATTCATCTTCTTCCGCTTTTTCCATTCTCTGGGTCGCGGGGGCAGCAGTCCAAGCAGTGTTCCACTGCCCAGAACACAATGCACCAGCCCTCATGAATCCTCCCGCGGGTGGTGGGTCCACAGGAGGACGGCTCACGTCACAACAGGCCTTGATGTATCTTCTGCCATGGGGGCTACCAGTGTCCACAGACACTGGGGGCGAGGTGGGGTTAAGTGTCTTGCCCAAGGACACAACGGCAGCACTCATCTGTGGGAGCTGGGATCACACGTGGTCCATCCGACCGGGATTCAAACCGCCAACCCCTGGATCACTAGAACCCCTGGATCACTAGAACCCCTGGATCACTAGAACCCCTGGATCACTAGGCATGCGCTCTACCAACTGAGCTACTGCTATAGAATTCCATATAACTTACTTTATCTATTTAATGTCTTCTGTGTGTATACATTCTGTAGGAAGTAAAAAAGTAAAGACAACAAAACATTGAATGAGATGGTGTCCCCAAACTTTTGACTGTTAGTGTCCTTATGTAATATATAACCCAACCAAAAAGAAAAGTTCATTATACTTTCTGTGCCTCATGTACGTGCTTGAGAAGTGGTTTTCAGTCACAAGGAAAGCAATGCAGTTTTGTCAGTTTGCATAGGCTTGCAAATACAGTGGTACCTCACCTTACGAAAGCCCCAACAAACGAAAATTTCAAGTTACGAAACGCCTTCACGTTCAATTTTGGTCTCTAGATACGAAAGAAAATTCAAGTTACGAAACGTGAAATCTCAAAAATTCAATTAATGCGCCCTCAGATGCACGCCCCGAAACGTAAATAGGCCTACACTTTATCAACACACACGGGGTTAGGTTCCAGAGGTGGCCCGCGGTGGGAGAGGTCCGTGAGGTAGGACAACTTTGTATTTTGCAATTGTTCAACATGTTTTAGGGCTGTAAATGCCTCATCACACACATTCTACGCTTTTCTCAGACTGGAGTTGGGCTTTTCTTGTATTTCTCTCTTGTTTAAACACTCAAACTTTCATAGATTTTCAACAAAATGTATTAATAGTGAAGCGTGAGGGGAGACGACTCCGGAAGCAGCGCGGAGACAGGAGCACCGCCCGCGAGGAGCACCGTGCGCGACGCACGAGATGCACCGAGGAGCACCACGCGCACCTGGCGCGAAGCTGTTTGACAGTCTGGTGGAGTGGGTCCGGAGACTCCGGTACCTTCTCCCCGAGGGCAGGAGGCTGAAGAGGCTGTGTGAGGGGTGGCTCGGGTCACCCACAATGCTGGACGCTCTGCGGGTGAGCCGGGTGTTAAAAATGTCCAGAAGGGACTGTTCTGTTCAGTGCAGCTCCCGTACCACACAGTGATGCAGCTGGTCAGGACGCTCTCAGTGGTGCCTCGGTAGAAGGTGGTCATGATGGGTGGGGGGGCTCCAGCTCTCCTCAGTTTGCGGAGGAAATAGAGGCGCTTCTGAGCCCTCTTTGCCAGTGATGCAGTGTTCGCTGTCCATGAGAGGTCCTCACTGATGTGCACCCCCAGGAATTTGGTGTTGCTCACCCTCTCTACAGCAGCACCATTGATGGACAGTGGGGGGTGCTGGGTGGGGCCTCTCCGGAAGTCAATAACAATCTCCTTGGTCTTTTCATCATTAAGGAGATTGTTATCGCTGCACCACTTGTATTTGCATTTGAGTGAAACTTTTCAGCTGAATACTTTGGCTAGAAAAGAAGTGATTGCATTTTTTTTAAATATAAAATTGGGGAGCTTAATTTTAATTCAATAAAATTATTCAACCAAATAATTCCTTCATCTTCAACCAGTTTTCAGTTATGGTTGGCTGTGGTTTGCGTCGTACAAATATGGGGACTTCATTCAGCATATGATTAACACATTTTCTAAATACTATTAATATTACTTAGGTAGTTTAGTTTAGAAATATTACTAAAACAAGCTACCCTGCATGCATTCTGTGGCTCTATACCTCTAGGCCATCCAAGTCCACTGTACACACTTGTGTATGAATGCATGTTTGTATGGGCGAGTGGTTTGTTGATGTACTGTAAAGCACTTTAAATGACATGAAAGTAGATTTTTAGTTCATCTATTTTACGTTTTCATAAGGAAATGGTATTAATAGTTTACATTGCTCATTATAGCATATGTAAAACGTAAGGATATGTAACTTATTATATTTAAAGATCCCATATTACACTATTTTTGATCTATGTTACAATGTTGTTTCCTCATCATAAACATACCTGGAATTGTGTTGTGTTTCATTCACACATGTTTAACACACAAACCAGTTAGTTAGGCTGAGTACTTCTCTCAAACAGAAACGCTCTGATCCACCTTGCAATGTTATGTTGTAACACAAGCTCCACTGTGTTTTTAAACTCCATATACCTTCAGTACAATGGTCTGGATAATTTCAGCTGTGGAATTGCCAATATCTACTGAATTAAAGGTAAAAGATAGCTGTTAACTTGAAAACTACCACTACATGACATCACAAGGTGGAACAGAGCATTTTGAGCATTGGAGATTTAGACAGACTAATAATGCAGGATTACTCAAACATGTGAATGAAATGAAAACCAACTCCAGGTATGTTTTTGCAAAGGTAACAACATCATAGTATGTCTTAAAGCTCAATTAATTTTGTGCTACAAAATGTCTCTCTGACTGTGGTAGTTTGCATGTATGTATGTGTGTATGTATGTATGTATATATGTACGTATGTATGTATGTATGTATGTACGTATGTACGTATGTATGTGTGTATGTATGTATGTATATATGTACGTATGTATGTATGTATGTATGTATGTATGTGTGTATGTATGTACGTATGTATGTATGTACGTATGTATGTACGTATGTATGCACGTATGTATGTGTGTATGTATGTATGTATATATGTACGTATGTATGTATGTACGTATGTATGTACGTATGTATGTATGTATGTATGTATGTATGTATGTACGTATGTATGTACGTATGTATGTGTGTATGTATGTATGTATATATGTACGTATGTATGTATGTACGTATGTATGTACGTATGTATGTATGTATGTACGTATGTATGTACGTATGTATGTACGTATGTATGTGTGTATGTATGTATGTATATATGTACGTATGTATGTATGTACGTATGTATGTACGTATGTATGTATGTACGTATGTACGTACGTACGTATGTATGTGTGTATGTATGTATGTATATATGTACGTATGTATGTATGTATGTACGTATGTATGTATGTATGTATGTATGTATGTACGTACGTACGTACGTACGTATGTATGTATGTATGTATATATGAATGTATGTATGTATGTATGTACGTATGTACGTATGTATGTATGTATATATGAATGTATGTATGTACGTATGTGTGTATGTATGTATTTATATATGTACGTATGTATGCATGCATGTACTGCTATACTGTTACTGTAATTGTTTTTGAAGAGCTTCTTAAATGAATGTCTGTTCACTGACTTGTCAGTGCAAAATATGGGAGCCTCAGATTAGAGCCCGACATGAGTTAGTGCTTCTCTGTTAATGCATGTAAAAGGCATTGAGGAGGCAGGCACATTCCTGTTGCTATCAGGGCCACAGATTTACACCACTATACAGCTTCAGGTGAGTGCAGATAAAATGTGTTTTCTTAGAGAAATCTATGGCCACAGACATCAAACAGACAGCTAAATTATTCACAAAGCGCAAGCACAGAAATCCCCTTCACTTGAGCCTGGTGCAGACCTTGGATAAACGAACACGCAAAAACAGCAACAAACATGTGAGCTGATTTACCACCATGCACATACAATATTGATCAAAGCTGACACCAACGTGCTGTACTGTGAAGAGTGTCAAAGGTCGAAAGTGAATCCATGGCGATGGTTAATGAGAGCTTCTGTTAGACTCATAATAGATTAGATATCAGGACCACAGAATGTGTAAAGAAGTGGAGTAAGAGAGTTTGGCATCACCCAAAGCGTTTGGCTCTAGTCAAATGAAGCTCACTATGCTAGCAGTTATAGGGGCAAATTTGAGCCACTTTCATATTAGGAATAGGAATTTATTTACGGACAAAATAGCAAAATGAAAACATCAGGATCATGTAGAGTGGTTCTGGTGAACATTTTAAGACCAAAATGACTACAGCATTTACAGAGAGAGGGGCGACAATTTTTCAATGTAAAGTTGGAAACGAAATGGATCAGTTGCCAATGTTCTGCTATAACAGAAACAAGCTTGGAGATAAATGTTCACATTTATATTGGTACTCTTGTTATGCTTGCTGTATAATTCATCACATTTTAAAATAAAATGATCAATGATCAGCTTGGCCCCTTTTAAAATGAGAGGTCTACAAACAATCCTGTCAGTAAATACTGTATGTATCCCCATGTCCTACTAAATGATAAACCAAATACCAATATTGTATTTTACGTTTTAATTTCAAGACACCCAAAGATACTGTTTCCTGTACAGACTCCATTGATCTTCACGGTCCTCACTCACACAACAGGATTCACCATTTCACCTGCCTGTGAAGGGAGGTGAGAGGTGGGCCATAAATACAGAGCAAGTGGATGTGAAACCACGTGTGATTAGGAAAAAAAAGGTCATAAAAGCGACAAACAGAAACAGTCATTTCCATCTTATTCAGACTGACTTCCATTAGTGTGACAATTTCATTAAACAAACATAATGTACAAAATCATTTCCTCGACTTGGCTGGCTCTGAGAAATTAACAGCAACATGGAAGTCATGCATAATTAATATGAACATTTGCCATCTACAAGTCTCCCACAGTCAAACATTAATTCAGCCCGGTGCTGGTGCGGAAGTATGGAGGGGAGGTGGAGAGAGGAGGGAGGATGAATGGGAGAGCAAGGACTTTGGGGAGGAAAAGTGAAACCTGCTCTGAAATTATGTACTCTTCTTGTAAAAAATATCTGTTTCGTGAAATACTTGAGCTTACGTTAGCAAAAATGCAAAACAAGGTGATATGTTAAGTTTGGAATAACTTGACTGGAGCAGATAATTACATGTAGCGCTATCAAAGCATGTGGGTGGACAGAAGTTACAGCTTTTATAATAATATGAATAGTACAAATTCTAAACAAATTCATTTTCTGGTGGGTTAATGAAGTGCTCATTTAACTTTGGAATTTTTGCATAATGCTTTTAAGGGTCCTACATTATGAAAAATTGACTCTTCTGAGCTGTAAGCCATATTAAAATACAGTTACCTCAATAAAAACATACCTACTCACAATTTCCTCGGCTCACAATTTCATTTCAATATGTTTAATGTCCCGTAAATTTAAATAGACATGTGTAAATTTTCCTTATTCTTTTATTTTTTTAGCACACAAGTAAACCAACAATATACTTTGTAGTGCAAAGTAAAATTTTAGCAAATCAGAAAATAAAAACAATTTAGTGCAAAGTGGTAGGTGCCTCTTCAATACAAATGAACTTGTAAAGATATAGAGGACGCCATACACAACATGAACAAAACAAATGAACACTGAAGAACATAACATAAACAGTTTAAAGGAAAAATAACGGTTTTTTTTTTTTATTTGAGCCTTATTTCGGTAATAAAACAAGTTGTTTTACTCACCCATATCACTTTGGTGTCATATGGAGGATTTCCAGAGATGTTTTAGATTAGCGTTAGGCTAACGCCGTTAGCCTAGCGCGACTTATAGCCATAGCTCGGGGCATTCCCCGAGCATGTAATATGCCCCGTGCGGGCTCCAAATAACACAAACTTTAGCACTTTTCAAATCATAGAAGCTCGATGTCTTTAGTCTACGATTTCGTTTGAATCAAAAGTGGCCTGTAATCCGAGATTTATCCATAGTTTTCAGCTTTGCGTTCCATGTTTGGGTCCCGGGAGCTGAGAGCACAGTCCACACATGCTTCTATGATTTGAAAAGTGCTAAAGTTTGTGTTATTTGGAGCCCGCACTGGGCATATTACATGCTCGGGGAATCAGAATCAGAATCAGAATCAGAAAGGTTTTAATGCCATATGTTTGAACAAGTTCACAACATTAGGAAATTGCTGCGGTGCTTGGAGCAGAATGTAAACCAACACTTAACATGCAATAAATAAAATAGAATAAAATAGAGTAGCAGAAAACTTAAATCTAACAAATTTACAAGTGCCCCGAGCTATGGCTATAAGTCGCGCTAGGCTAACGGCGTTAGCCTAACGCTAATCTAAAACATCTCTGGAAATGCTCCATATGACACCAAAGTGATATGGGTGAGTAAAACAACTTGTTTTATTACCGAAATAAGGCTCAAATTGTAAAAAACGTTACTTTTCCTTTAAATAACAGTAAAGTCAAATATCCCTGAACTTATTTAACACCACAATGTCCCCTGCAGTGGAAAAAATCCTTTCACTTGGAACAGAAGTTCCTGGGACACAGAGGTGGCGATGTGCAAGTTGGGTAATGAAAGCTGGAAGCATTTGTCTTCCACCACATGACAGGATCAGCATCAACATCAATGCTTGGTGCTGATTTGTATGCAGGCACTTCTTCCGCAATGATGGTATTAAAGGGCCTGGCCTGCTCTTGACTTTTAAAAACCTCTCCAAAGAGTTCAGCCATAGTGGACTTCTTCTCGGGGGGAGAATCGGCAGGATGCTCCTCTTCTGTAAGCCATCTTGTCCCTGCTGAACTCTGCCAGAAAAATAAGAAAAAGATAGTTAGACATATTGAATTCAGTAAGAGGCTGAAAGAAAATACCATAAACTGGGCAATATAATCAATTTTGAAAAATCCTGGATGGTTATCAATAATTTAAAAAAATACAATACTTCATCTGCTGAATGTCCTTGATGAGGTCTTCATACAACTGGAGCTGGAACATCTCATCCAGGAAAGACGGGGATTTAAACCTAGGATCCAGGGCTGTGGCGTTCTGGGGGTAGAATTTATATCTTTTTCAAGGTCCTGTGCAATAGCTGCTTTGGCTTCTTTAATGATTGCACCGTCTTCATTCTCTGGGATCATAGATTTGAGAATGAGGTGTTTCAGGTGGAGAATCATCAAGGTGGTAGGGTTTGTTCACTGCTTATGAGAGTGGTCACTGTTTGCTTTTCTTTTGCTCTTCATCACTCAGCATTGCTATGTTTTTAGTGACAGACTTGAGATCTTGTCAGGTAATGCAGAGAAAACAGCAGCTTGTTGCTCAACATATTGCTCCAACTTATCATGTGTGTGTTCCACCATGTTATGACATCATGAATCAATTTGTGTTTGGGCAAGGTTAACATTTCTTGTTTTATTATCAGTATGTGATGGGCTGTGGTGCTTCTGTGGAAAAAAGCAACAACTTTCCTCTTAGGAAGTGGAACACTGCATTTATTGACACCACCCTCTTTGCTGTGAGGTTAATCACATGAGCAAAGCAGCCTATTTGCAGTCCAAACTGTCATGAACACCACTGACAATATTCGCTGCATTATCCGTAATGACTGGAATGGTAACATCACCACACGTTTTAGTTCTTCTGCCAAATGTGTGCTTGTGTGGCTCTCATGCAAGGAGCAAGTTTGCAGCACTGCACTTTAAATTTGTCAGTCCAAGTCCACAATATAATGAACCGTTACAGTGAGGTAACTCTCTGCGGCCCAAGAGGTCCAGCTGTCCATTGTCAGTGCAAGGCTGTGTGTTGCAGCTTAATCGTCTATAATGTTTTGACGCACGTGTCATAGAGACTAGGAATGACACTGTCAGTAAAATGGGTCCGAGAGGGTACTGTGTAACACGAGTCCAGAGTTTTCATTAGGTAGCAAAATCCCTTGTTTTCTACTATTGAATATGGCTGCAAGGCTTTCTCCATATACAGCTACTGTGTGTGTTGTGTATTATTTTCTTGTGCTTCTCTGAGGTGAAGCTATAACTTTTCTGAAAAGCATCTGCGATAGATTGACCCCACTTTTGCTGTGCTACCTGCTGTTTGCATGTCTAAGAAGAAACGACTTGTTGGTGATAGCACCAGATGCACTCATGTTGGTCGTGTTGCCTGTGGCGTACGGAAGCAAAGTTTGCATACCGTGTTTTTCGGTTAGCTATTTTTTCTCCTTGGTCATTAAATTGAACAGTAAACCCAAAATGTTCCCACACTGCTAATTTAAACGAAGGAGGCACATCTTCAAACTTTGGTCTGTCAGAGGGGTCACTATTGCTTCCACTCCAGCTTTTAGAAGAAAACACGGGTCGGCATATGCAGTTTATTGTATTTAAATTATTTTGCATTTGAATTAATGTTAAAATGTCGTACATATATTGTATGTACTATATACGCGTATCAAACCATTTAATATTATATTGAATATCATTGCATCCCTACTGTCTACATCCCCAAAGCTCAAAATGCTCTGTTCCACTTTCTGATGCTATGAAGAGGTTGTTTTCAAGTTAACAGCTGGGTCATTCCAGAATTGGAGGACATTTTGGCTTTAAAATTCTTGAAAAATAAACTCCGGGCCGTAGCAGGCTCCACGTGAAAGCGCAGTGGAAGCAGCCCTCTGTCCGGCCCGTGTGCTCCGGTTCTCGGTGTGTGTGTGCGACTGTGCGTGTGTGTGAGTGAAATGTTTTCCCCGATCAATTCATTTTTTTATCATCTCATATCACGGAGCTTTTACAAAAAATGTCCTCAATTTATTTTCAATAAAGAATGCATTTTGTTATTCAGCATCAATACATTTGTCTGCTTTTTACTAAGGAATAATTAATTGAGGAATCTACAATATAATAATACTATGATATATTTATGACTCAGTGTTATGTTACTATAGCTTATATTCTTAAAGACCCTATTGAAACACTAAAATTCAGGTGAAAAACGCCACTTATCAGTTAATCGTTAATCGATCGATAAGGTCAGTCAACTATAGATTAATGAATTAATCGATAATTTGCATCTCTAATGTGGATTATTTAATATTTGATGGGTGGGACGTAAAATGTCCTCCAATTCTGGAATGACCCAGTGACCTTTAGTTCACTAGAGACTGGCAATTATTATAGTAAAGAAAATATTATAATATGGGCCTTTTAATTAGTTCTGTGACTTTAAGACTTTATTTTCACACAGTGTGCAAGTATGGCTTGAATAATTAAAAATGTTATATTTCCATGGAATCAATGGTGACATGCCCCTCCCCATTCCCAGTCTAGCCTAAAAGACAAATACGCTGTAATTAGACAGCCGTTGACACGAGTTAAAAGTCCACGTCACGTCAAATGGAGTCAAGTTCCTGCTCTTTCCCCATTGATCAAAAACAGGGTTCTGACACGACTCCTGACCGTGCCAGCAATACTTGGCATCATCTCATTCTCTTTGCATAAATCTTACCATCATTTATCCACATGCAACACAACAAAATGCTAATGTTAGCATTTTAGGGAGGGGAGTGGAGCTCATCCTTCACAGCGAGTGATTTATTACCCAGTACAGGGGGGGTCATACATTAATTTTACTCTTTATATAAAAGGTCTGTTATTTCAGCATGCATAAATGAGCCACTCCAGACAGCACGTGCGTATATGCATATTTTCAGCATTCACTTCATGTTTTGGTGAAATGTCAAATTGTCGAGAGGATGTTTATCTGGGGACAGATTTGATGGTTTGACTGAGCCAGACACAGACCCGCTTTTTTCCCATGATGCAATGTGGATGTGGATGTGTGCATGTGGTCTCTGAGTGACACGAGACCATGGGAGACGCCAGTGCTCACACAGACGCACACTGGATCTGCCATGAGTGTAGCACTGTACTCAAGGAAAAGTACTTTAACTGCAAAATGCTCAAGTGGAAGAAGTAAAGTTGAATCTATAGTTTTAAATGATTAATAACAAAATTCTAGTTACAATATACTGTGGAAAGTTCTTTCTGGACCCACATTTGCCCTGGTGTTGTGGCTGCCAATGTGCCAATGACTCTTATGACCACTAATCACTTATTCTCCATTAATAAATATGCTACAAAAGTGAAGTGCCTTGCTTAATAACACAGCAATGGTATGTATTGGTCGGAGCTTGGATAGAACCACCAACACTAAAAATAAAATGATGACCCTCTCTATGTAAATATATTATGGAACGGTTTGAGAGGGGAGTTAAAGAGGCTATTTTTGTCAAAAAAAAAAGAGAATCCTTCTCTGAACAGAAATGGTGGAGTCAGACATAATTTGTCTCCCATCTATAATTCCATTCTTAAGCCTAGATCAAGCAAACAGGGGAACAATAGGGCTAGCCAGGTCAGGGCCAGAGGTGTGAAAAACGTTCGTTGTAGGGATGAATAGGTATGCTAATCTAGACGCTAGAGAAACAAAAGACAGAAACCAATAGGTGAGATAGTTTCAGAAAGTAGTCAGCTTAGCTCCTCCCTGCAGCGAGATATAAGCAGTGTCCTTCAGCACTCTAACCAGAACTGACGAAGCCTCTCGGATGAGCGGCGAAACGTTTTCGACCAAACAAACTTTGTCCAGTTGACAAATTGAATTTCTTCTTTTATCATGGATTCTACCTGGACGACTGAGGGACTCTTCATGTATATTATGGAACCATTTTCCATTTAATTATTTTATGTGGATTTTATGTGGAGTTTATCTATCATATTTTTTGTCATTTTAAATGGAAAATAAACATGATAATCAAATTAGCAATCTATAATTTTTATAGCCTTGTGTACCAATCTACAGCAATGAGGTGGAGGTGGAAAGATAGCTGCATGATTCCATAGAAATGAAGTTAAAACCATACTTGGAGATATACATTTTATGCCATAATGTAGATTTCCATGGAAAGAGACTCTCTTCCAGGCAAAATAAGAGTCCGATTTGGAGATACAAATCTGATCAAGGACACATGATTAAAAAAAAAAACAAAAAAAAACATGCTTTTATTTTACCCTATTTTATTATTATTATTATTATTTTTATTTTTTAAATTTTTTTTGGCAAAAAAAATACTGCAGCTTTAATTCACATTTCTTTCCACTAGTTGTTTGCATTTATTGAGGTTTCCAAACAGCAACAGTCCTTATGGCTGTATTACTTCTAGTGCCATTACCTCTACTAACACTACTCCCTTCGCAATTTGCCCTTAGCCTTTTTCCCATGATGCAACGCATGTGCCTGCTCGCTGATGTGTGTCCCCTTTGACTGACACAGGACTATGGGAGATGCCAGCGCCCAGGCAGACACATATCGGATGTGACAACGGCGAGGCTGCAGCCTGACAGGCATGTGACAGGCCCAGAGCTGCTCCTAAATGACTTCTTAGGCCCCATTACCCTGCCAAAACTCCGGACACGCCATCTCCCATCTCCACCGCTCCCCTTCATGGTCACGGAGCACCTTTTACTATTCGCAAATAGAAGTCCTGATTGCACCCTACCCTTGCCCCGCCTCAGATTAATCACACGTAGATGCAGGCGTCAAATCAAAGGGGCGAGGGGCAGCGAGGAGTGTGGTGATTATGGCCAAAGAAGAATGGGATGTTAGTGTGTACTCTGATGTTTTGACATCAGTGGCCCAGAGAAGAGAGAGGATTTGTCAAGAAGGGCTCAGGGGGAAGGTATCCACGGATACGCATCATTAGGCAAGTGCAAATTAGTGAAGGCAAACTATAAGGAGAGACACACAAGAAGTTAGTACAAGGCAGATAAAACTGCAGACCTATAAGTAACACAAGCGCAGTAACAAATCGTGTATTATTGGAGCTTTTTGGTCGATTGTGGTGTGAAGCTAACTGAAAGCACTGCTCTGTTAGAAGCTCTGTTAGACTTAATCTGAGCTTTATTTTAACACAGTCCGACCAGAGAGCTGACTTGGTTGGAAATACAGCTGGTGAGCTGATTTATGTGCTTAAAAAAGTCTCTAACACAATCTAGTTAGCATTAGTTTCAGTTAATTACTCTCAGTTTTTTGTTGAAAATCAAACACCTAAATAGGACCATGGACACTTCTATTAATCACAGGCTCCTGAAAATGTGCTGTTTAAGCCCATTTTGTATTTTTTCTTGAGTTTTCAGACAATCTAAAAACGTTTTTTTCATAGTTTTGTGTGCATTGTGTCACCATGGTAACTGATGAACATTCCGCCATAGAAATACGTAGAAATACACCCACAGCATGAAGTCACTGCAAAGTTGCAATAACAAAACAATACTGAAGTACTTTTACATTTCTAAGATAAGATAAGATAAGATATGCCTTTATTAGTCCCACAGTGGGGAAATTCCAGTGTTGCAACGCACAGATCAAGAACAGCAGGAAAATGTAGCATTCACTAAAACAAGATAATAAATAATGGCTTAAGATAATTTAAAAATAGACTTAAAGCCCCAGTGTGTAGGATTTGTGGCGCATAGGTGGATGGTGCTATTGCACTTTCTGTTTTAGCTACGGCAGACCTCGAGGGTCACCCGGGCGCCGCTACTGTATAAATAAAACGCGGTCCCGGTTATTTATTTATTTTCCTTTTCTCATGAAAACACACATTCCCGATCATGTACCATGACACTCTACACATCAAATGAAACCTTACAGTCTCCTCTTTTTGACTATGCAATTCATTTCCCTGCACAACAATCACTCCCCGAGCACATGGGGCTTTTATACGGAAAAGCACAAAATGAGGTTAGCTTACCTTAGAATGCTTTGCACAGGTCAAACTCTGTATTTCACCATAAACTTGCTCTCAATTTGTCCGTAAGGATCCAGCGAATAAAATCCAGTAAAACAATTTAGTCCAAAACACGTGTTAGATCCATTACGACGTCTGATCCGGCAACATGCTTGTGTTGTTTACCCAAAACCACGAGCCTTGCCGAAGGCGGAGCCCAAATGTCCTTCTGCGGCTCTCATATTCAAAATGGCTGCTTCTGCATGGGGAAGATCCCCCTTTTATGTGACTATATCTAAGTCCAAAAGAATACTTTGATTTCATGATGGAAGTGAAAAGGCTTGGAAAACAATGTATTTTTGAATGGGTATCTTCAATTTCAGTAATTAACGGGTAAAAATCTTACACACTGTCCCTTTAAAAATAGACTCTAGAATATAGATGAATAATGTAGTGTAGATAAAGTTGAATGACATGTTAACAGTGTCAACATGGCATTGTTTTTATATGACAAGGGATAAATTACATTGTGTAAATATGTCAAACTATGTCATAATGATATTAAGTAAAATATTGTTGACAATAAAATAATTTCTACCAATTAGACAAAACAGCCATATAGTAAGGCAACACAAAAATCCAGTGTTAATTAATCATGGGTATCTGATCATTTTAAACAGAATTGAGA
This sequence comes from Paratrypauchen microcephalus, assembly GCA_036785185.1. Classification (NCBI taxonomy): domain Eukaryota; kingdom Metazoa; phylum Chordata; class Actinopteri; order Gobiiformes; family Gobiidae; genus Paratrypauchen; species Paratrypauchen microcephalus. Next base: position 882,433 of record JAVJIX010000227.1, on the reverse strand, counting down.
GTAAACACTTCACAACAGCCACATGTGTCATCTTGAATATTTTAACTAGCCAATTAGCTCATCCACTTTAAGTTTGAATATTTGGATCAGCTCATTATAAATCGTCATTCGAGCAAATATATTGAACGAGCCTTCAGCACGTGTCAACAAACTAAAAATCATACCCAGAAGCAAGATTATATGAGAATAAATGTATTCAAATTGTGGGTAGATTATTAAAAAATATTAATAGAAATAATAATATTGCAAATTTGTTTTTGAAAATTATGACAAACTGAATACTGTTTATAATTTTAAAAAGCTGCAAAAGCTGGAAAATCATAAGCTTTTCTGATCAATATTACAGTAATATCGCATTTGTATAACCCTTAAAGGTCCTATATTACGTAAAAATATCTAATGTGAACTTTAAGCCTTATTAGAACATTGTTACCATCTCAAAAACTTACCTGGAGTTGTGTTTTGTTTCATTCATTCATTTGAGTAATCCTCTAATAACAGGATTACTCTATTACAACATTATAACAGATCTGAAAATTGTGTAATATGGGTCCTTTAAATCTGAATTTACTAGTATAGCCTACATTTAAAGACATATTTCATCACATTTTGGTCAATATCACCAACCCCTAATGCAGAAACCATATAGAAAATGTGGCACATAATCTTAAAGCCCCAGTGTGTAGGATTCGTGGTGCATAGGTGGATGTTGGCTATTGCACTTCCTGTTTTATCTACGGCAGACCTCGAGGGTCACCCGGGCGCCCCGTAACACGGACAGCTCGCGTACCCGCGCACGAACCGCGCGCACCCGGCGCTGTGCGAGCCCTCGCCGACAACTACGGTATAAATAAAACGCGGTCCCGTTCACTGTTTTTTTTTTTTCTTTTTGCATGAAAGCACACATTCCCGATCATGTACCATGACAATCTACACATCAAAAGAAACCTTACAGTCTCTTTTTGACTATGCAATTCATTTCCCTGCACAACAATCACTCCCCGAGCACATGGAGCTTTTATACGGAAAAGCACAAAACGAGGTTTGTTACTTAGCTTACCTTTGAAGGCTCTGGACAGGTCAAACTCTGTATTTCACCATAAACCTGGTCTCAATTTGTCCGTAAGGATCCAGCGAATAAAATCCAGTAAAACAATTTAGTCCAAAACACGTGTTAGATCCATTACGACGTGTGATCCGGCAACATGCTTGTCGTTGTTTACCCAAAACCACGAGCCTTGCCGAAGGCGAAGGCGGAGCCCAAATGTCCTTCTGCGGCTCTCGTATTCAAAATGGCTGCCTCTATATGGGGAAGATCCCCCTTTTATGTGACTATATCTAAGTCCAAAAGAATACTTTGATTTCATGATGGAAATGAAAAGGCTTGGAAAACACTGTATTTTTGAATGGGTATCTTCAATTTCAGTAATTAACTCATTCACTGCCGGCCTGTTTTCAGAATTGTATCCCTCAGACTGCCGGAGGTTTCAGTGGATTTTCACTGATTTTACAAGACTCACAGAATACTCAGTTATTTGACTATATAAACATGGCACACATCAAAATAAAGCTTAGAATCTCTTCTTTCACCTGGGGAAAAAAAATGTTTCTAACCTTTTCGGTTCTCAAATAACTGATAGTAGAACATAGGGAAGTTTCAGCAAAAACACTGGTTTTTGACCAAAAAATGGAGAAAACGAGCATTTTGTGCAAAGAAGGATTTCGAGCAGATCAGTGATTTTGACATCAATATTTATCGATTTAGTGACACCTCAAACATCTAAAATAACAGAGAAAGAGATTTTTGATGACAAAGTACATTTTTTATTTACAAATATAAGAATATAAGGCTCTGTGAATTGAAAATTCGTTCAAATCAATAGTGGCAAGAGATGTTTACAGGATATAATAATATCTTTTCATATAAAATAGAACTTTGTTGAGGCTTTGTCTGAGGCACACACACACACACACACACACACACACATATATATATGTACATACACACAAGCCCATGCATAAACCTTTACACACACAGCTACACACACACACGCGCGCACACACGCACACGCACGCACGTACACACACATATAACTTAATTCATTACAATTACCACACAGCAGCATCAATGCTCCAAGTCAGTAAACTTCTTCTTTGGCGCTGTCGTAGTTCTGATCAGAGTTCCTGCTCCGCGCAGCGCACACACGACACGCCCCCAGCAGATCTCGGCACCGACCTCGCTGCTTGATCCGGCTTGTCTCTGCGATCCTCTGATCCAGGATCCTGGGTCCCAAGAGAGATCAGATCGCTCCGTAGGCGCTGATCAACAGTTGTCTGCTTTTCCGGGTTCTCTGGCCTCGCCATCTTGCTCCTCTGGCCAATACAGCATACACACACTGCACTCCTCCTCTCTTCCGTGTCTCTGATCGGCAAATAATGATACAAGATTGCTACCTACAGGTTGAGAGGTGTGAATTACACCGTAAAAGTTGCTCCAGGCCGTAACCTAGCAACCCCCGCTGAAAAACGCAATTTAGGTCTTTTTCCGTCTCCGGCAGTCTACGTTTGGATTTGAGGGGACGTAAAAAGATGTCTCCGGCAGTCAATGAGTTAAGGGGTAAAAATCTTACACACTGTCCCTTTAAAGCAACAGTGAGGCTTTTTTAAGCATCAATAAGAATGAAAGGACTTAGGATCTTTTTATCTTTGCCGTGAGGGAGCAGAAATATACGGCCGTCATGCGCTGAGCTTTTGATGTCAAAATAAAAAAGGAAATCTGTCATATTCTGTGGTCATAAGGCTTTATGATCTAACACAGCATTCTCTCAGCACATCCTATATCACAAGGGCCTTTCATGTACTGCCAATTTGCTGAGCCGAAGATCCGAATTAACCGTTCCTAATGAGGATGCAGAGGTATGTATTCTGTTTGTGTGTTTGTCAGGCTGCCTGTCGTCATTTAGCCAATTTAGCTTATCAGCACGTTGTGGTATTGTTCCATTTTTGTTACCTGACCAGCCAAAACGCTTTGAAAAAACTTTAAACAGCTGCTGTCTCTTGCCCTGTCTCCTCGCTCCTTCTGTCTACTCCTTCCCTCTCTCCCATGTTTGTTACACTCCCCTCCAGTTTTTCCCTCACCAGAACCTGCCACCTTCATGTTCATCATAGCCACTGTCTGGTCACTGGCTTTAATCAAGTTTGTTTGGGCTCTAACATTGTTTTGTCTTTGTTTAGGTTGCATCAGCTCATGAAGCTGAAGTTCAAGATCTGGCCGTGGGCCTTGTCTCGATCACATCCAATGAAACAGACGTCAGTCCTTTGTCCCTTAAGAATTGCAGTGGCCCTTGAGGGCAACATGGTGGTTGATGTTTCTCTGGCTGATGCGTATGTCATACTTTGATGTAAGCATTGTACTTAAGTAAGCTCAACTGGTAAGTCACTGACTTTCCCCCTGGGGGTTGTGGGTTCAAATCCCCCCTGGGCAATGAGCTAACCAGTGTGGGTCCTTGGGCAAGACCCTTCACGGTACTGGCCCCCGGGTGCTGAAAAAGATGGCTGCTCACTGCTCCTGAAAAAGGATGGGTCAAATGCAGAAGTCAAATTTCTCCCGTGTGTCACTGTGTGTCATTGTGTGTGAGACCAATAAAGGCTTAATCTAATCTAAATTAATCTAATCCAAAAAGCGTTTGACACTTTTTGTTGTCATTATAGAAAGAGATAAGCAGAAAAATGAAATCTTCAAAACAAAATTGTAGTTTTTAGGGGCCGTTTAGACGAGGACGATTGCGACTGAAAACAACAAAATATTATATCGGAAGTGTCTTTTGTTTACACGGCGGCGGCGCCGTCTGGCTCTGAAACCGCAAAAATCTGAAGACTCCTTCCAGAGTGTGGAGTTCTGAAGATGGCCCGGGTCGCGTCGCATACACATGACCTGATGCGCCAAGCCGGTAAAAACAATAACAATACGTTGCAGGCGACAGAGACGAGTTTGGACAAGACCGGGCAGAACCAGTCAGTGGTGGGACAATTTTGAGAATGGATTAGTTGATGACAGTGCTTGGGTGGAAAACTTCAGAATGACTAAACAAGCTCTTGTTGCATTAAGCGAAGAGCTCCGACCCGACATCGAGGGCGAAACAACCGTGATGAGAGCCCCTGTCGGTGTCCTGAAAAAGGTAGCTCTGACATTATATTAGCGGCCTGGCATGCATATTCAATCGAATTTGCCCACTTTTGCGTCTTCGTATAAACAAACATTTCCTGTTGAGAACGCTTGTCTAAACGGGGATAAAAAAATTGAAGACGAGACGCCACTTTTGCGTCTTCTGTTTTGATCGTCGCCTTAGGTTTTCTAAGACTGATGGTGGAATGTAACAAAGTAAAAAGTAGTAAAGTACTGTACTTAAACTCCTATATTACACAAAATTTACTTTTGTGAGCTTTAAGCCATGTTAGAACATTGTTGCCTCCTCAAAAACATATCTGGAGGAGTTTTGTTTCATTCACACATGTCTGAGTAACTCTTTAAGCTGTCGGCATCTCCAAAGCTCAAAAGCTCTGATAAGGTTTATGGAGTTTAAAAAGACATTTGGGCACTTCCTGTATTACTACATGACATCACAATGTGGAATAGAGTGTTTTCTGTTTGAGAGAAGATTTATGTGTAAAAAAAATGTTTGAATGAAACAAAACCCAACTCCAGATATGTTTGTGATGAGGAACCAACATTATAACAGATCATAAAATAGCGTAAAGTACATTTTTGCTTCACTACAGTTTTGAACAGGACTGAAAAGTATTTCTTTTATTGTCTGAGACCTGCTAAAAAGGCTGAGGGTTTAAAAAAACTGCTGTTGAACAAAATTCAGCATATTTCTCGTGATCCAGGGGTTGGCGGTTCGAATCCCGCTCTTGACGAGTTGACCGCATGTGATCCCAGCTCCCACAGATGAGCGCTGCCGTTGTGTCCTTGGGCAAGACACTTAACCCCACCTCGCCCCCAGTGTCTGTGGACACTGGTAGCCCCCATGGCAGAAGATACATCAAGGCCTGTTGTGACGTGAGCCGTCCTCCTGTGGACCCACCACCCGCGGGAGGATTCATGGGGGCTGGTGCATTGTGTTCTGGGCAGCAGAACACTGCTTGGACTGCTGCTCCCCGCGAGCCAGAAAATGAATGAATTCTAATTCTCTCTACATGGAGGAAATACATTTACTTTTAACACTTAAAGCAGCACTGTATAACTTTTTGGTTGCGGGTCCATCACATGTTTATTTCTATGGAGATGGCATTGCTCTGCCTGGAATGTTCCACATTACGACATTAAACAACTCTGCCTTACATTTATTAAATTACAGGTGGTTTTATAGCTCAAAAATACATAGAAAAACAGGCATTCTGCCAGTGACCGGGGTCGCCTCTCCACAGATCTGACCTGTAACTTGGTCTGGTTTGGTCTCATGAAGACAGAATGGTTTATTGCTTTACAGTGAAACATTTCAGACAAGCAATACCATCTCCATGAAGAAAAAACATTTGACAGACCTTCCACTTAAATAGGTCCCATGGCATGAAATTTTCACTTTCTGAGGTTTTTGAACGTTAATGTGAGCTCCCCTACCCTGTTTAGCCCCCCCCCCCATGGTTAAAAGTTGTGAAATGTCTAAACTGAGCATTTGCGATCCTTTTCTGCGTTACAAAAAATCGGAGCTCAAACGGGCGATTTTGAACAAGGCACCTTATTGACGTCAGATCGAAAAAAGAAATGCAAATGCAGTTCCACCCCCGTCTGTCTGTACTCAGCGTCTCTGTAAATCACGCCCAGAGAGTTTGGACTGCGAATGCGCTAGGCAATGCGAAATGCGTTTTTTTATTTGCCTGGAGGCACGTCCGAGTGTTTCTAGGCTCGGAAGTCCTTTATCTGAGCCTCTGGACCTTTGAACAGCAGTGGTTTAATTTTATTTTCTGTGGAAATGTGTTTATTTTTCAATGGAACGCTTCAAATCTCTCCCCCGTGCAAAAACACGGAAATGGATCAGCTGAGAGCTGAGAGTGAGAGCGGAGAGTTTGGCCACGCCCCCACCCTCTACTATAGGCCAGCTCTTTTCTCCTCATTTGCATTCAAGCAACAACGCCCATTATGGAGTGTTCAGAGAGAGAAAAAATACTCTTTCTCATCTTATCTCTGTTTCTCATGCACTGAGTGTTGATTTTGAAGAAGGATTCATTTACAGTATTAGGGAACCATTAAGGAGCCATATAAAAGCATCAAGAAGTACCATGTCATGGGACCTTTAATACTTTTACCTAAATATACTTTTGAGTAGATCTTTACTCTGGTATCTGTAGTACAGTAACAAAATTGAGTACTTTTCCACCACTGGACATTACTTGTTGAAAAAGTGTTTTTTAAATTCAAAAATGGTTCAATCTGTGTATGTATTATTAATAATAATGTATTTACTAAAAATCAAGTCAGTACTGGTAAACAGTTAAACATTTTGTATTGAAGGCACCAAAAAGTTTTATGTTTTGTGTGCTAGTTATGTTTTGTTGAAAAATATGAAAAATATTAATTACAAACTGCTTAAACCTTTAGGGCAGGGGTGTCAAACATGTGGCCTGGGGGCCTGATCCGGCCCTTCAAGACCTCGGCTGATTTTCTATTAAAATATTTCAATTATATTTGAGTTATATTTTAATTTTCTATTAAAATAATGGTACATTTCTGCGCAGCTTAGCATATCAGCTTCTCCAGGGCCTGTGTGTGGCCGCCTCCCAGTAGAGCAGCACAAATGAAGACTTGCCTCTTTCCAAACGCTTTGCATGTACCTACCTTTGTGAGCAGGTTTTCTCAGAAGAAGAAGAAGAAGATAGCCTTTATTTATCCCAGAGGGAAATTATTTCTCTGCATTTGACCCATCCTTTCAGGAGCAGCGTGTAATGAAAATGAATAAAACAAAGCAGCACTCAAAGCTAACACACAAGCACTTGAATAACATTCTGAAGTGGGTGGCTCCTCAGGACATGGTATTGACATGGTACTGATACTGATGCACTTGTGCAGCTAAAAGATGCCAAGTTTCAGGAGCAAAAATAAAGCATGACTAAATTCTGGGAAATGCAAACAAGTTCATGTTAAAACATTGTGTTGAAATTGCATTTTTCTTAAAGTTTCAGGTTGTTCATAATATTATAATATTTTGTAAAAGAAAGAGTTCATCAAAATAAAAACATCTTATCTAATAGATTTGCATTTCTCTGGACAAATATTTGGACTTATTGCTATTTTTGGGGTATATTTGCCGTAATTTTTCTAATCCGGCTTGGATATGGCCCCCGGACCAGAATGAGTTTGACACCCCTGCTTTAGGGTATTTACTGCTTAAAGATAGACAGTACGTTAACCTACCTGACCTTATAGTGACCTTATAGTACTTAAACGTTTAGGACATTCACTGCTTAAAGCCCCAGTGTGTAGGATTCGTGGCGCATAGGTGGATGGTGCTATTGCACTTTCTGTTTTAGCTACGGCAGACCTCGAGGGTCACCCGGGCGCGAGCACGAGCCGCGCACCGCGCGGTCCCGTTTTTTTTTTTTTTTTCTTTTCTCATGAAAACACATTCCCGATCATGTACCATGACACTCTTCACATCAAATGAAACCTTACAGTCTCCTCTTTTTGACTATGCAATTCATTTCCCTGCACAACAATCACTCCCCGAGCACATGGGGCTTTTATACGGAAAAGCACAAAACGAGGTTAGCTTACCTTAGAATGCTTTGCACAGGTCAAACTCTGTATTTCACCATAAACTTGCTCTCAATTTGTCTGTAAGGATCCAGCGAATAAAATCCAGTAAAACAATTTAGTCCAAAACACGTGTTAGATCCATTACGACGTCTGATCCGGCAGCATGCTTGTGTTGTTTACCCAAAACCACGAGCCTTGCCGAAGGCGAAGGCGGAGCACAAATGTCCTTCTGCGGCTCTCGTATTCAAAATGGCTGCCTCTGCATGGGGAAGATCCCCCTTTTATGTGACTATATCTAAGTTCAAAAGAATACTTTGATTTCATGAATCACGTGAAAAGGCTTGGAAAACAATGTATTTCTGAATGGGTATCTTCAATTTCAGTAATTAACGGGTAAAAATCTTACACACTGTCCCTTTAAAGATAGACAGTCTGTTAACTCAAAAACAACATTTTTTGTACTCAATTTTTTAATATAATCAATTTCATGATTTTTTTTTGAGTAGTGCTAACTTTTTACAGGGTTTTACAATGCAGAAGGATCTGTAGAAGGATCTGGCTGGTCATGCAAGCATTTTTGTAGGCTTAGTTAGGCCTGTTATGATAATTACTATTTCGAATCATCATCCTATAAATTAAATCTGGAACAATATATTTTGGGGCTCAATATTTATTCATGTGTTAAATTTCCTCATAAAACTGGTAGGATTTGGGGAATTTTTGTTGTAATACGAGAAAATTTGAGTTGTAGAGAAATGGAAAAGTAACTTAGCATTGAAGCATTATATCACGCTTCAAAATTTGTTATCAAAACATCTAGCTCCTCTACCTGTGGAAGGCTGAGAAATAATGAACACCGATAAAACTGCTAGAGTCAAGTTTAACAAAAGCACGAATCATTTATAGAACAAAATTAGCAGATGTGTGGTAAGGTTAGGATCTTTAGATGGAGCAAGTTGTTGATGTATAAAATCTCCAATACAACCAGAAAAGAGAGGCTTTAGTATGGCACAAACAAAATTTATTCATGCTCTGGGCCAGCCTTGCAGAAAATTGCGTGACCAGATTTAACTAGGCTACTACTTTAAAGGGCCCATATTCTATTATTTTCTGATGTATGTTATGATGTTTCCTCATTAAAAGCATACCTGGTGTTGTGTTTTGTTTCATTCAAACACGTTTAACACACAGAACTTACATATTTAGATTACGTTCTTGTCTCAAACTGAAAACACTACCACTACATGACATCACAAGGTGGAACAGAGCTTTTTGAGCTTTGAAGATGTAGAGAAACTAATAATAAAGGATAACTCAAACGTGTTAATGAAACAAAACACAACTCCAGGTATATGGAGATAGGTTAGTGTCTTTATTATCAAATAAATATCACACCATTCACAAATACATTTCTTGGTCCCGAAACAAATATAACGACATTCACAAATATAATTCATGAATTACAAATAATTCTAGCAACGTTCACAAAAGCATTTCTTGACTCAAAATGTTAAAGGAAAATTAACGTTTTTTTACAATCTGAGCCTTCTTTCGGCAATAAAACAAGTAGTTTTACTCACCCATAGCAGTTTGGTGTCATTTGGAGCAGTATCGCGGAACTTATGTTGAGCCGTTCTGTTCTACTAATGATCCCGTATCCGTTAGCGTGAGTGCTCGGGGCACTGATTTGCGGTGTCCAAATAACACAAACTTTAGCACTTTTCAAATCACAGAAGATCGCTGTGTCAGGGTAGATTTTTAGTGGATTCCAAAGCGGCCTGAAACCCGATATCCAGCTATAGTTTCATTTGATGACGTCATCAGAGAGGACAGTGCGCATGCGTGAACTCAGCTGTTTTGTAAACACCGCTAGTCCGAAAGAAGCTAACACCGCTCTGAACTTTACTTTTCTGTTGCGATATCGGGTTTCAGGCCGTTTTGGAATCTACTAAAAGTCTACCCTGACACAGCGATCTTCTGTGATTTGAAAAGTGCTAAAGTTTGTGTTATTTGGACACCGCAAAGTAATGCCCCGAGCACTCACGCTAACGGATACAGGATCATTAGTAGAACAGAATGGCTCAACATAAGTTCTGTGATACTGCTCCAATTGACACCAAACTGCTATGGGTGAGTAAAACTACTTGTTTTATTGCCGAAAGAAGGCTCAGATTGTAAAAAAAAAAACGTTAATTTTCCTTTAAATGTCAGTGCAGTTACTGTACATTTATTTGTAAACGGATGAACCTGCATTTACAAACACCGTACATATTTGTGACTACCCCTGCATTTATTTGTGGATTTTTGAGACCTTCCTGATTGCGGTCCATACACAAATGTGTGTGGGTTTTTTGGTTGTTTTTTTTAACAGCCATTAACATCATATTAAGTTTGAGTGTATAGTTTATGGTTAACACTGCGCTACTATTGTCCGTAGTAGTAGTAGTAGTAGTTAGGTCTATAGGTTCCAGATAATTTTCAGGTTGACATGTGAAAATAGTGGGGGAAGGTCAACTGTAAGTATAACTTCTTTATCTCCTCATAATTGAAATTCTTTAAAGTTCTTTATTCATGACTGAAAGTAAAAGGGAAAATTATCATCCAGGTTCTGTTGAATAGCAATGCAGACGAGCCAGTTTCCAACTGCTTCAAAGTTCTGTACATCCATGGATCCAAGCATTTACCGCTTTTGTTTAACCCCTTAAAGGAAAAGTAACATTTTTTTTACAATCTGAGCCTTATTTCGGTAATAAAACAAGTTGTTTTACTCACCCATAGCACTTTGCTGTCATATGGAGCACTTCCAGAGATGTTTTAGATTAGCGATCTTCATAATGTGAGTTCTCGGGGCACATGTTTGCGGTCTCCAAATAACACAAACTTTAGCACTTTTCAAATCATAGAAGCTCGAAGTCTTAGTCTACGATTTCGGTCAAAAGTGGCCTGTAATCCGAGATTTAGCCATAGTTTCGAGTAGATGAGGATGCCAGTGCGCATGTGCGGAGTGTGCTCTCAGCTCCCGGGACCCAAACATGAAACGCAAAGCTGTAAACTATGGATAAATCTCGGATTACAGGCCACTTTTGATTCAAACGTAATCGTAGACTAAAGACATCGAGCTTCGATGATTTGAAAAGTGCTAAAGTTTGTGTTATTTGGAAGCCGCACGGGGCATATTAGGTCCTTAGGTCCTGACCAAACCGAAGCAAGAAGATCATGGAGATGGTCCCCGGGCGCCCTAATGTGTGTGCTGCCCACTGCTCCTAATATATGTATATATATATATATAGGATGGGTTAAAATGCAGAGAAGAATTTCTCCAGTGTGAGATCAATAAAGTTCACTTCTTCTTATTCTTCTTCTTCTTCTTCTTCATATTACATGCTCGGGGAATATATTATATGCCCCGAGCTATGGCTAGAAGTCGCGCTAGGCTAACGCTAATCTAAAACATCTCTGGAAGTGCTCCATATGACACCAAAGTGCTATGGGTGAGTAAAACAACTTGTTTTATTACCAAAACAAGGCTCAAATTGTAAAAAAAAAATGTTACTTTTCCTTTAAGACACAGCCCCTGCCTCACTTCTCAGTACAAAATCATTCTAGTTAGCATAGCCAAGTGGTGGAGGCAAGTTTTTAGTCACTGACATTAGTTTCCATTCATTTTTTTCCATTAGCATAAATAAAATTATATCCAAATAAAGAAGTCATATCTGGAAATGCTTTCACTTTGCATTCACTTTGTTTATGCTAATACAAAGTGATGACTGGTGCATATTTGGTTTATCGGAATTACCACGAATGTGCACAGCTCATGCTAAAAGAATGCTATTGACTAACATTAGCCAGATATGCTAGTCATTAGCCAGACTTGCTAGTCTGCCAACTCAAATGGCGACATTTGCTAAATGTTAACTAAATGCTTTCAGATACTTTAAGTTCAGTCTCGAATAAAGGACTTTAAACAAATGAATAAATGTAACTACACTGGCATTTGTGAATCGCGTAACATTTTCTTTTGAGTCGAGAAATGCTTTTGTGAATGTTGTTACATTTATTTGTAAGTCATGAATTATATTTGTGAATGTCGTTAAATTCCTTGCTGGACAAAGAAATGTATTTGTGAATGTCATGATATTTATTTGATAATACAATAATTTGATAATATAATAAATAATAATAAATAAAACAGTAACCTATCTCCATACAGATAGGTTTTTGAGGATGTAACAGCATTATAACATGGCTTAAAGCTCACACGAGTCAATTTTATATTTTATAAGACCTTTAAAAGTGCACTATGTTACTTTTATAGTTGAATGTCCACCTGCTTGTCTCCATGGAGATGCTTTGGCTATATTGCTTTGAGGTAGTATATGTTTAATGCCATACTGTGGAACAATTTGGCAAAGCAGTACATCTCCATGGAGACAATTAGGTGGTGAGTCAGAAAACGTATAGTGCACATTTAACTCTTTTGTCATTAATATAAAAGTAAACACATCCAAATAGTAAAAAATCTACTCCAAAATATTCCAAAGAATGACTTAAGAGTCTAGTACTGTAGATACTTATGTTTTTGGAGTTGTCCTAGCAGTAATTTCTTCGGGATCGGGAGTTCCTTTGTTTGTGAAAAGCTCCCGGCGCATGAATTGTGAATGGAAATGGGATTTTGAGTGCATCCTGTCCGACTCTACACTGCGTGAACCTCAATAAACTCTATGGGCCCTCCTCATTTCATGCTTCCCAAAGTGAAGCGGTGCACATTCAAATGAAAAGAGAACAAGGGGAGAGAGAGGGAGCAGAGTCTATCTTTTCTCAGCCTTGTTTAATTTGCCACCTCCTGGGTCACTGAAATGTGCCTCTGCTGTGCTCTTGTCTGAGGGACTGTTTGTACGGATAGCATCACTTCAAACTGAGATGGAGAGGAGGCCAGAAGCTGAGAAGCCAAATAAAGAAGGCTAAATTGAATAAACTTGATAGATTTCAGAGAGGTTCAACCATTACAAAGGGGAGGTAGATCTAAAGCTGTATTCAAAATTGCAGACACAGACACACCAAAACTTTTTCAGGTGTAATAAAGCCTGGACTAGACCTGGGCTAAACCGAGACCAGAACATAGACCTGCGTGATTTAGCGATTAAATCGATTAATTCGAATTTACAATTCAGGACGATGTGTTTTTATGAAAATGGATTTTATTTTTTAGTTATTTTTTACATGCGAACATGCGTTATTTTTTACATGCGAACGGAACTAATGCAACCACGTTGTACACGGGTAAGTTAGCGGGGCGTACCGAAACATTCTACAAGCTAGCACGGCTAGCGACTGAGGGAAAGCCGGAGCTTGTACCAAACAAAGGTGTTGCTACATCTGTTATATGGAACTAGTTCGGTTTTCTTGCGTCGGACTTAGAACAAACGAGTGCTTGCTGTAAGGTCTGTTCAAAAGCTGTTACAGCACGACAAATGGGAGCTGCAGCTGGTTGCATCGCGCTCCTCTATTTTCCACATTTTTTTTGCTCTTACCTGCTTTGTTCGTTTGTACTTTTTGTAAATAGTGTATAAAGCTAAGTACTTCAGAAACGCGTTGTTTCTGCTCCGTTTCAACTTTTCTTTTGTTGGATTATCGCTATTTCACTGGCGCGATGTGCGCGGGGTTGTGCCCCCCAATAGTGTAAACAAAGTATCAGCTGTGCTCCCCTGAGACCGCCGTGACATCCCGGAGGAGTTGGTACGGAAGACGCGCAGAGGCCGACGCGCTGGACACAAACTCCGGGAAAAGACAAGACGCTGCAGACCTGTGCTCCCCTCTGTCATCGCGGGAAACGTGCAGTCTATTTCGAATAAGACGGACGAATTAGCGGCGCTCACGCGGTAACAGCGGGAATACAGAGACAGCAGCATCATGATTTTTCATGGAGTCCTGGTTAACCCCGCAAATCCCGGATTCAGCTGTTTCTATGGACAACTTTCACCTGCTGCGCGCGGACAGGACGGCAGAGAGTGGGAAGAGGAAAGGAGGAGGCCTGGGTGTGTTTGTAAATGTCTGCTGGAGCAGCAGCATCACAGAGAGGGAGAGGAAGAAGCTGGACAAGGTCATCAAGAAGTCCAGCTCTGTCCTGGGCTGTCAGTGCAGGAGGGGTGGGGGGGTGGGGGGGTGGGGGGGGGCAGGAAGGTCCTGGCTAAGGTCACCTCTATGCTGGACCATGAGTCTCACCCCCTGCAGGACGCTCTGTCTGCTCTGGAGAGCAGCTTCAGTGACAGACTGATTCACCCTCGCTGTGTGAAGCAGAGGTTTTGCAGGAATTTCTCCTGTGTGAGATCAATAAAGTCACTTCTTCTTCTTTCCTCCCTGCTGCTGTCAGACTGTACAATGAACACTGTTAACATGTCGTTCAATTTTATCTACACTACAATATTCAGCTATACTCCAGAGTCTATTTTTAGGTCTATTTTTCAATTATTTTAAACCATTATTTATTATCTTGTTTTATTGCTTCCTACATTTTCCTGCTGTTCTTGATCTGTGCGTTGCAACACTGGAATTTTCCCACTGTGGGATTAATAAAGGCATATCTTATCTTATCTTATCTTATACAGACTGCACAATGCTACAGGTAAGGGTCTTCAAGTGATTTTTTTTAAAAACAATAACAGCTTAATTGATGCAAGGTGTAATGTATATGTTTTATAAAAGAACGTTGTATTATCTTGAGACATTTGTCTGTCATCTGTTATTTGTTTTTGAGTAGGGCAGAAAAAAATCGATTAAAATCGGGAATCAGATTTTTTTTATTTTTTTTTAAATCGGAGATTTTATTTTTAGGCCATATCGCCCAGCTCTACCAGAACAGGACCAAGCCAGTCTACAGTACACCTGGACTAAACTAATCATACCAGGACCAAGCTAGGACAAGTGTCAATATAGGTTTGTGCATCAACCTGAAACTATGGGATAGGCAATGTGTCTTAAAATTAATTATTAAATTGTAAAAGAAGACTTCCATTTCTATTTTTTTTTTTTTTAAACCCAATATATACCATATATAATTGTCGTATCTTCAAAAACAGCATTTGCAGTATTTGATCAATTCCCCACCTCTACTTGAGACCAAATTGCTAAGTTTCAGTTTTTCATTTTACAATTCAAACCCAAAGGAGTTAACTCGAACATTCAAACAGAAGAAGACTAATTGAATAAACTGGGATTTTCACCTGGAGCAGTCGTGCTGAAATCAGACTCACACTGTGCTCCGATAATGCCTGAAGCTCCAACCGTGCAGCCTCCTGCTCGCCTGGGAATACCACCGATAACGCAAACCAACTTCAAGACCACCCTCCCCACAGACCACCACACAAAAGACTAGACCTTATCTGCCTTTATCTCATTAAACACTCTAGAACTTGTCTGATTGTTTATGAAGGGATTTGCGAGAATAACACAACAAAGGTTTATCAATAGGGCCGGGCTTAGAGCTGGTTCACATTCAAGCGTGTTGTTGGAAGTGTGTGCAATTGGCTGCAGTCGAGACTTAAGAAAGGGGTTTTAATTAGGAAGGGTTCTGGTTAATCAGATATGGAAATGGATTAGGCAACAAAAGCAGGATTTAAATATTTAATTTTCATCTATCAATCCAACCAACCCCCTCTCTTCCCTAAGGCATAACTCCATCAATGGGACAGTGCTTCACCTACAGTATGCACGTCCAGGTTACTAAGGAGCTTAAGAGGTACAGAGGTATTCATTTTTGTTACAATCTTCATTGAAAGTATTATTTGGCCTTGAGTTTTTGACTAGATTTTAAATTACTTTACAAGTTGAGAGTCTGCCACCCCCTTGAACCGATGGAAGTGTTATTGCTTTGGCTGCAGTGTGTCACAGTATGACTTTAAACACATAGCCAACAAAGCTAAGTTACAGGTCAGATCTGTAGAGAGGTGACCCCACCCATAGCAAGACAGGATTTTTAAAGGTGTTTATTAGCAATTAAAACACCAAGATATGTTAAATACCATATTGTGGAACATACGCAAAGCACTAACGTCGCCATGAGGACAGGTAGGTGGCGTATCCACAACACAATCCAACATAGCTGTACAATGTCAGTTGTATTTAAAGGAAAAGTAACATTTTTTTACAATTTGAGCCTTATTTTTGTAATAAAACAAGTTGTTTTACTCACCCATAGCACTTTGGTGTCATATGGAGCACTTCCAGAGATGTTTTAGATTAGCGTTAGCCTAGCGCGACTTCTAGCCATAGCTCGGGGCATATAATATATTCCCCGAGCATGTAATATGCCCCGTGCGGGCTCCAAATAACACAAACTTTAGCACTTTTCAAATCATAGAAGCTTGATGTCTTTCGTTTGAGTCAAAAGTGGCCTGTAATCCGAGATTTATCCATAGTTTACAGCTTTGCATTTCATGTTTGGGTCCCACGAGCTGAGAGCACACTCCGCACATGCGCACTGGCGTCCTCATCTACTCGAAACTATGGCTAAATCTCGGATTACAGGCCACTTTTGACTCAAACGAAAGACATCAAGCTTCTATGATTTGAAAAGTGCTAAAGTTTGTGTTATTTGGAGACCGCAAACATGTGCCCCGAGAACTCACATTACGGAGATCGCAAATCTAAGACATCTCTGGAAGTGCTCCATATGACACCAAATTACTATGGGTGAGTAAAACAACTTGTTTTATTACTGAAATAAGGCTCAGATTGTAAAAAAAATGTTACTTTTCCTTTAAGACAGTGTAATGTACATTTCTCCTTTTTAATAAGAGAAGAAAATAGGGTTTAACCATGATGCCACCCCACTGCAAGTAAAAAAAATCCCTTTAAAATCTGGTGCAGCATTCTCCAAGTCTATGAGTGGGGGACAGGGGACTGACCCAACTCTCCAGCATGCATCAAGAGTCAGGCTGGTGATTGCAAACAGAGTTAAATTTGCAAAGCCTCTGACACATCTGTCCAGAGATACAGGGCTCTGCAGTGTTTCATAATTCACAGATGAGATTTTCCCATTGCAGCTGGTCCATGTCATCCACCCTCTCCTTTCACTCGTGTTAGATATTCAGCCAGCAAAGCCCCTCACTGCCCCCCTACCCTAACCCCATGGTTTTCAATCTGCCCATCGTAACACTTGAGCCTTGATCCTCTCACCCAGGTCTCCTCGTTCCAGCCCTACAGTGCTCTTTGGCTCCATCCATGTAACTCTACTCATGTTTAATACCTCCCATATCCATCTCCATCCTCTTACACCTCAGTAACTCCTCCATTCTTCATCTCTTCATCTTGCTAACTTGCCCCCCCATTTCATTTTTTCTTCCATCAGCTTTGACTGATTGATCTTCACTCCCAAAGTACTTATTAGGGCATTGCTTTTCATTACAGTTTGCGCATTGATCAGCTGTTGCATTAAGAGTTGCTCCCTTTAGGCTTGTTTCCATGGTGATGGACTGGCCAGTGGAGGGGACAGAATTAGCTGTGGTCATCGGTGACATTCACAATGCAGATTGCTTAAGCCCCGGGCAGGCTCAGCTCACCCATGATTTTTGACAATCTAGGTTCATGGAGAAAGTGTGATAAAATACAGACTACTAAGACTACAGCCTAAAATGGTGTTAAAGGAATAAAAAGGCACAAGCTATAAAATTAAAATAGAAACGATTTGCATGGATAACTATCATATCACTCCTTATTGGTTTAAGAGGTTGCATCAATGCTTTACTCAAAAGGACTTCTTACTTTGGAATACTACTGAATGACAGAGGGATATTATATACGGTAATAAAAAGTGAATAAAATATACAAACTAAATTGAAACAGTCATAGACACAGCAATATTATTAGTTGAGCTCTTGCACTTTTTAGCAAATTGGCTGTCGCCCTGAAACCTCCACATGCTGATATTTTGTTTTGGCCGACCTGCTGCCTTAAAGGTTCACTGAGTAACTTTTTGGTTGGGGGTCCATCACCTGCTTATTTCTGTGGATAGATCATTGGTCTGCCTGGGGAATATTCCACAATATGACATTAAACAGCTCTATCTTAGATAGCTGAAAGATATCAAGAAAAACAGGGATTCTCACTGTGCGCACAATTGCATCTCCACAGACCTGACCTGGAACATGGTCTGTTTTGGTTTTCAGAGAAACAATTCAGACAAAAACAAAAAACAAAAAAATACAGAAAATAACAATGTTATTTGACACCTTGAAGATCCCATGACATGGTACTTCTTGATGCTTTTATATGGCTCCTTAATGGTTCCCTAATACTGTAAATGAATCCTTCTTCAAAATCAAGACTCAGTGCATGAGAAACAGAGATAAGATGAGAAAGAGTCATAAATATCTCTCTCAAACGTTGTTGCTTGAATGCAAATGAGGAGAAAAGAGCTGGCCAATAGTAGAGGGTGGGGGCGTGGCCAAACTCTCCGCTCAGAGCTCAGAGCCCTCAGCTGATCCATTTCCTTGTTTTTGCACGGGAGAGAGATTTGAAGCCTTCCATTGACAAATAAACACATTTCCACATAAAATAAAATTAAACCACTGCTGTTCAAAGGTCCAGAGGCTCAGATAAAGGACTTCCGAGCCTAGAAACACTCGGACGTGCCTCCAGGCAAATAAAAAAACGCATTTCGCATTGCCTAGCGCATTCGCAGTCCAAACTCTCTGGGCGTGATTTACAGAGACGCTGAGTACAGACAGACGGGGGTGGAACTGCATTTGCATTTCTTTTTTCGATCTGACGTCAATAAGGTGCCTTGTTCAAAATCGCCCGTTTGAGCTCCGATTTTTTGTAACGCAGAAAAGGATCGCAAATGCTCAGTTTAGACATTTCACAACTTTTAACCATGGGGGGGGGCTAAACAGGGTAGGGGAGCTCACATTAACGTTCAAAAACCTCAGAAAGTGAAAATTTCATGCCATGGGACCTTTAATGCAAATATAACTTGAGATAACTGCTCAAAATGTGAAGTCTTGGGACTGTAGGTGAGTTTGTTGTAAATTAAAATTACATAATTGGGAAAAATAATCAAAATCAGATCTGCATACTGTATCGCCCCAAAAATATTGGCAGACCTTATTGGCCATGAGTTGCTCTGCATTTTAAATATCTTGATTGATCTCTACTTGAAATGTATATTAAAAAAAAATAAAAAAAACTGTAATAGTGTCAAATAGATTTTGGCCAACACAATAGTTTTTAGTAGAGATCATTTTCCAGATTATTTTCCCCAAATTACCGTATATCATTTCAATTTACTACAAACTGGATAAGACAATAGTATGATTACCAGAAGCCTCGACTTTTCCACCTCATTCAACGCAAGCAAGAAACTCAATTTGCAACTACGCCACACATGACACTCTCTGATGCTGCATTCATACATTTCATTTCAATTTACATTAATGAAAGATAATCTGAACCTCTTTGAAGTTCTCGCCTGTCCCTTGGGAACAGTGGAGAAGCTGGTTTTCTCACATCAGATATTTCTGCTTTGCATGCAAAACATCAGATCCTACACCTGGGTCTTTGCCCACATAATCCTACTGTAATCTGACCATTGCTGAGATTAGGATACAAACCTCCCCATATTTTAGCACCATACGAGACAGGCTAACATTTGGAACTCCATACAAGAATCACTAACATGTTTACATTGGAAATAAAACTGTTTGTTCAACACTATAGTGAGGAAAAAGTGACATTATGGAACATTACACAGATAGTTACGCCAAATGAGGTCCCAAGCATTGGCTGCTGGACTTCCTCAGTGAGAGGCCACAGGCAGTGCGGGTCGGCAGAAACACCTCAAGCTGCATTAGACTGAGCACAGGAGCCCCCCAGGTCTGTGTGCTCAGTCCGATGCTCTTCACTCTGCTGACCCACGACTGCTCACCAGCGTTCAGCACCAATCACATAGTGAAGTTTGCGGACGATACGACTGTGGTGGGTCTCATCTCTAATAACGATGAGACAAACTACAGGAGTGAGGTGAGCCTTCTGACCCAGTGGTGCAGCAATAACAATCTCCTTCTTAATGTTGAAAAGACCAAGGAGATTGTTATTGACTTCCGGAGAGGCCCCACCCAGCACCCCCCACTGTCCATCAATGGTGCTGCTGTAGAGAGGGTGAGCAGCACCAAATTCCTGGGGGTGCACATCAGTGAGGACCTCTCCTGGACAGTGAATACTGTATCACTGGCAAAGAGGGCTCAGAAGCGCCTCTATTTCCTCCGCAAACTGAGGAGAGCTGGAGCCCCTCCACCCATTATGACCACCTTCTACCGAGGCACCATTGAGAGCGTCCTGACCAGCTGCATCACTGTGTGGTACGGGAGCTGCACTGAACAGAACAGGAAAGCCCTGCAGCGCATAGTGAATGCAGCTGGGAGGATCGCTGGTGTCTCTCTCCCCTCCCTCCTAGACATTTTTAACACCCGGCTCACCCGCAGAGCGTCCAGCATTGTGGGTGACCCGAGCCACCCCGCACATAGCCTGTTCAGCCTCCTGCCCTCGGGGAGAAGGTACCGGAGTCTCCGGGCCCACTCCACCAGGCTTTCAAACAGCTTCATCCACCAGACTGTCAGGAGGCTGAACTCACACCCGAACTCCCACCTTACCCATCTCCCCCCCTCCACCCCCCATATTGGCATAACCTGTATTCCATAAAAGACATATCACTCTAGACACTTTAAAAAACTGCTGCTAAGGACGACTGTTGCACTGTTGCACATTTACATTTACTACTGGATTTTACTCCTGTTGCACTGTTGTTTACTACTGTTATTGCACACTTACATTTACTACTGGAATTCTTAGTACTGTTGTTTACTCCTGTTATTGATTTTTACCCCCGTTGCACTGCTGTTTACTACTGTTATTGCACATTTACTACTGGAATTTTTAGTACTGTTGTTACTCCTGTTGCACTAGAATTACTACTGTTGCACACTTATTTTTATTTATCTTAACTCCAATGCACATTCTACTGCACATGACCAATTCACTGCTGTATCTTCCATTGCACATTTTGATGCACACTGCACACTTTGGAAATCTGTATATAGTATAGTTTATTTATTATGTTGCACTGTTTTAAGATTTTAGACCGTAGACTTTAGTTTTAACTTAGATCTCTGTCTTAGATAGTTTTTGTTGTGTTTTGTCTTCATATTGTATTTTGTACACTGTCTTTTTGCACTACCTGGCCAGAGAGAAACGAAATTTCGATTCACTGTATGTTGAACACATATGGCAGAATTGACAATAAAGCTGACTTTGACTTTGACTTTGAAGCAGGCCTGTCACAATAATAATTACTATATGATTTATCATTCAGTACAGGGGGTCCTCGGGTTACGACGTTGATCCGTTCTTAAGACGCGTCGTGTCAGTTTCAAAAAAATGGGTCAGAAGGAGGTCAGAAGGAAGGCATTAGTCGAAATTGAGGTTATTCAGCATTTGAATGTAAAAATAGCAGAATACAAACGAAATGGTGACATCAGACATCTTCAGCATTCATGTTGCAGCTTTAGCAGAGAGACGTGAAGAGGGACCTCCCCAGTGGGGACAGATCACACACACACAATGACCACAAGGGGCTGTCTTTAAATACAGTTCACTGTTGAATATTTATGACATCAGCAACAGCTACCCTATCAGAGAATAGTTTAGTTATGCAGAGTGTCCAATAGTGAGGTCAGCCAATCAGACAACAACTGTCACAACACAACCCCACAGTAAATGTAGCATTAGCTGTTTACAGCACCCTGTGTATACAACCCACAGGAAGGGTCTCACACCCCAAGTTAGTTTACAGCCTTTTATAACCTATAGCCACACTTGATGTATACAACAAATGGTGAAACAAATGGTGAGGTGAGACGGTTCCCACAGTAACTAGACTAGATATGAAAAACACTTCAAGCATAAAAGAATAGATCTCACAGTCGTAACCCGAATTTTGTCGTAAGTTGGATTTTGACTTTAATCTTCCAACCAAAGCACCAATAACCTTTCCATCTCAATAATTAGACCACTACGCTGCTTGGTTATCACTGTCGCTTTCATAGGAGCAGATCAGAGCCCACATCAGGTACTTCCGCCCACACGAGGCCGTCTTCTTCGCCCTACAACCACAACAAAGCGTATTCTTCCGCCGTGCGCCGCGCGCCGTTCGCGTTTGTTTACGTCGCTTACCACGCTAAACCGCGTAAGACGGAATGACGCATTATTTTATTTTATTTTTTTAATGGGGGCGTGTTCGTAACCACGGAACGTTGTAAGTCGAGACCGTCGTAACCCGAGGACCCCCTGTATATCAAACATGAAGCAATACGTTTGGGCCGTCAATATTTATTATATGTTTTTTTTTTGTACTACTGACAAATTGTTGGTTATTTTTATGCTATATGATTAGATTTTAGACGTAAAAGGTTGAATGATTCCATGAGTCAATACAGATACAAAATACATACTCAAGTGTTTTCATTCTGCTGTTTATATATTGCAGCTTATGACTACTTTGTACATTTAAAATTGTACATTTAAAATTGTTTAGAGGGATAATTCTGCTGTATGGCTCCAATATGATCCTTTATATTTACTTCAGCAACTTTACTTTGCACTTCAAAATTTGTTATCATGACAGTCCTAGTCCCAAATGCCATAATAAAACTGGAAAGGTCATATTGATGATCCAAAAAAAAAAAAAAAAAAAAAGTTCTTTAGTGATGAAGAGACATAATTTCTGGGGGAAAAAAAAAGCATCCATAAAAATAAAACATAAGATGAAGAGAGATAGCTGCATGCATACAAACAACACATACAAATGAGATCACACACTGTTCACTGCAGATAAATTATACAATCAGGTCCCACTGTGACTCTATACGTTTACGGGGGTTCATCGGCACAGACTGTCTTCTCCAATGACTTCAGCATACTGTGATCTTTGGCAAAACTAATACACAGGTTTAATAAGACTAATTGTTTTGGACGGTAACAGAGGCGCCTTCTTTTTCACATCTAAATGAACTATACTGACGTTGTGTCTAGCTCACCACCCACTGTGTCCTCCGCATGCATAAATGTATACACTTGCAGACCCAAACTGATGAATAGGGAAGTTATCTGCCCTGAGCTATGCCTACAAAACAACAACATTGATTTTTGCAAAGAATACCAAAAAAGCAGCAGAAACCCAACTATAATCTGCAAATGGGCTAAAATAAAAAAAATATATATAAAAAGTTTGTGCAATTTTGACAAAAAAACACATAATTCCCAAGAGCAAGAATTCTGGATGAGAACAGTTTTTGTTGGCATTTAAGATTTGCAATTAGGGATAGGAAATGCTGATAAATTAAAATTCTATACATTAATGGATTGCTTTGATAATGATGAGCAGACAATATTATATCAATATAAAAAACAGCCATCATGTGGCTGTAAATTGTTGGAGCTTGCAAATGTATTCTAATTTTACTTATCTCTAAAAAAAAGTTTGATATCATTAATTACAATACATATCCAATGGTGAGTATCAATCAAAAGAGTAACTAGGAATTCACAAGGTTGTAGTCGATGTTTAAAGGTCCTATACAGTGGTACCTCACCTTACGAAATTAATTCGTTCCAGAAGTGGTTTCGTAACGTGAAAAATTCGTAAGTTGAGTAGCTATTTCAATGGAAAAAGCCTGATCCGTTCCAAGGTGGTTTTTTTTATAGTGTAACATTTTTTTTAACAGTGTAACGTTGTGTTCCTGACGGGCTAAGAGACTAGACCAGGACTAAAAGAACGTGGAATAAACCAGGTCTGGCCAGAACTAAACCTGGATTGGACCTGTTATTATTATAACATGGCAGTGCGGTTGGAGGAGCGCGGTGCTCGGTGCTCGTGTCTGCGCACCTTTAAGAGGCCGAGAAAGACGCTCTTTCAGCGGGAATAAGAGCGGGGCGGAGCGGGCTCTGCTTCTATCTGACCTCCAGAGCCGGGGGGCTGACACTGTGAGCTAACAGGCCGCTCTATCTGCGGGCAAGACCGCGGGGTCTTGCTCTGGGTGGGCTCTGGTTCTATCTGACTTCCAGAGCCGGGGGGCTGACACTGTGAGCTAACAGGCCGCTCTATCTGCGGGCAAGACCGCGGGGTCTTGCTCGGGGTGGGCTCTGGTTCTATCTGACTTCCAGAGCGCGGCTCACACTGTGAGCTGTGAGCCGCGCGGGCTCGGCCCCGAGGAGGAGGCACGCGGCGCCGTGGCTCAATCCCGCAGCCCCGGTGTAGCGCGGCTTTGCGCCGTATGGACGTTTTGATCCTTCGATGTCGGCTCTTCCTATCATTGTGAAGCAGAATTCACCAAGCGTTGGATTGTTCACTCACTAAGGGAACGTGAGCTGGGTTTAGACCGTCGTGAGACAGGTGAGTTTTACCAGACTGTGTTGTTGTGTCTCCGCTCCCATCGCACGTTTGGCGGCGCTATATTGAGCCGTGTCCCCCCCAACACATTCCACTGAAAATCTATGAAAGTTCGAGTGTTTAAACAAGAGAGAAATGCGAGAAAAAAGTGTAGAATGTGTGTGGTGAGGCATTTACAGCCCTAAAACATGTAGAACAATTGCCAAATACAAAGTTGTCCTACCTCGTGGACCTCTCCCACCGCGGGTCACCTCTGGAACCTAACCCCGTGTGTGTTGATAAAGTGTATTTACGTTTCGGGGCGTGCATCTGAGCGCGCATTAATTGAATTTTTGAGATTTGTTGTTTTTAAAGTGCTTTATAAATAAAGTTGGATTGGATTGGAGATTTCACGTTTCGTAACTTGAAATTTCATTCGTATCTAGAGACCAAAATTTGATGTGAAGGCGTTTCGTAACTTGAAATTTTCATTTGTTGGGTCATTCGTAAGGTGAGGTACCACTGTATTACGTACAATTGACTCTTGTGAGCTTTAAGCCATGTTAGAATGTTGTTACATCCTCAAAAACATACCTCTCCAAACATACCTCTGCAATGTAGCGCTCAGAAACAAAACAGCCACTTCACAAGAGAATGTACCAACACAGGCGGGAGAACCAGAGTGGACCTCAGTCTGCCGTACATCTCCACCTAGAAGCCACGGGCCACTCCTTTGAGGACAGTGAGGTACAGATCTTGGCCATAAAAAAAGAGAGGGGAGTTAAAGAGGCTATTTTTGTCAAGAAAGAGAATCCTTCCATGAACAGAAATGGAGGTCTCAGACATCATTTGTCTACCATTGATAACTCTATCCTCAAACCTAAATCAAAACAACAAAGAAAGCAATAGAGCAGCAGGTCAGGTCCAGTGATCCATTATGGCCCTGAATGTTAACAAGACTCCACACTCCACTCCCACTGCAGGTCTAATAAGCCCACCTAACTAACAGAAACTGTAAACAAGTTTGTGTGGTAGTTTCAAAGTAATTTCATTGTAGTTAGCTCCTCCCTTCAGGCAGATAAAAGGCAGTGTCCACCAGCGTCTGACCAGAACTGAAGAAGCAGCTTGGATGAACTGAAACGTATTCGACCAAATAAACGTTTCTATAGTTGACAAAATGAATTTCTCCTTTTGCCATGGATTCTACCTGGACGACTGTGGGATTCTTCACATATTACAGTAATCTGTTATTATTAATCTGTCTACATCTCCAAAGCTCAAAATGCTCTGTCCCACCTTGTGATGTCATGTAGTGGTTAGTTTTCAAGTTAACAGCCATCTTTTATCTTTAGGTCATTTTCACACCAGGAAAGTCCGATAGTTCACTTGCTTTGATCTGGACCAATTTATTTATTTATTTTTTTTGTTTTTGGTGCGGTTCGCTTTCACACTGCAGTTTTTCCCCAAGCGAACTAACATCTATAAACAAAACCACGTGTGCTGAGGTCGCTCAGCCACTGGGCAGAAATGAGCCGTGTCCAAACGCCGTGTCCAAACACGTGAAGGAGGAGAATAACGGTGTTACGTGCTGTTTTCAATCTAGCCTTAGCGATATGGTTTGCTCAGTTTTTACAGTTCGCACAAATGTTTGAGCAGCATCGTGAGGTTTACACTATTTTACAATCAATTTCCAAACGACGAAGACACAGGGCAAGACGACTACGGACTACGGAGGACAGCGCTCATGTGCGCATCAAGTTCTGACTCTTGCTCTTCACGTAAAACGTAAGTAAGCCTCATAAGTTTAGTTTCGTTTCGTTTCGTTTCGTCATCCTCGGTTTCCCATAATGCTCGACATATAACGGGAGCTCGTTAAGTACAAAAAGCCAACTTGTTTCGGATCGAGTCCGGTCTGCATTCTCACCTCAAACGAACCGCACCAGAGTTCGAATGGAACCGTGCTGAGACCCAGCATTTTAGGTGGTCTCGGTTCGCTTGTTTGCTCCGGATCGAGATTTTTGGTTTTTATTCACACCAGAACAAAAGGTCCGAATCAAAGGAGCAAACGAACTCTGGTTCGTTTTAAACAAACCAAACAAGGCAGGTGTGAAAACGACCTTAGTTAAGCAGAAATTGCCAGTTCCAGGGCTGAAATTGTCCAAATTATTCCAGTGATGGTGTATGGAGAACACAGTGGTGCACTTCCTGTATTACATGACATCACAAGGTGGAACAAAGTGTTTTCTGCTTAAGAGAAGATATGCAGGATTTGTGTGTTAAACAAAACTCCAGTTAAGTTTTTGATGAGGAAACAACATTATAACAGATGAGAAAATAGTGCAATATGGGCCCTTTAATGAAATGTATGTTTGTTGAAAAAGGTTGTAGAATAGTACAGTGTAGCACAGTGTAGTAGGGGCAGACACTTATAGACAAAATGCTACCACCATTTGGCAGATTTCAGTTAAGCCTTTATTTACTGGCAGAGCTATTGAGAACAACTGTGAAACTGTCTTGCCTTGGAAACTTGCAGACACCATTAATATTCACCAAAGATTCAACAATCTTGAGGCTGGATCAGGCAAAACAACTTTCAAAAATGACTTGAGGAATCGAGTTGGACGAACATATAACAACACATCAAAATTGGAAGCAGCCCTCATCCTCTCCTCAATTGAGAAGTGTCGAGAAACTGCCAGAGGTAACTAGCATCCACATTTCAGCTGAGATCCTAATTTGACAGAGCTCAAACTATGTTTTGTGCCTGGCTATCTCATTTGAATGCCCTTCCAAAAGCGGAGAGGAGGAGGAGATGGCTAAGTTAATGGTGTACAGCGTGCTAGCATGTATAATCTTATTACCTGTCCCGTTGTCTAACCTGGGCGATGGTGCTGTGATAGCATGGCATTATTCTGATTAAAGCGACAGGGAGGGAGGTAAGACACGATATATGTGGGGCCTTAACTGAAATGTGTGCGCGTATGGCCGTGCAAATGACATAAGCACTTATTGGTATTAGAGGGTAAACTTTCAAAGACATCCATCTCTCCAAGTGCAGGGCAACTTTCCGGTCAAAGTAACCACCATCGTTTCCTCGCCGTGATCAGGGAAAATGACAATGATGTATACATTTGAACAGAAAAAAGAAAAAAGGCCCCTTTGGCTTGAACCTGAGGTCATTAAGTCGCAAATAAATAAACATAAGAAGTTTGCATATTGGATAGCTGTCAACTCGGGGCCAGCATGCGTTCAGTTTCAGCTTGATGGAGAGCCTTCTTTTCTGGGCAAGCCTTCGGACTCGGGGGCCTATGAATCAGTGAGAGTGGACACATTGGCAGTTGTCATGTAATGATATTGCCTGACTGTCGGTCGCAGTAGGAACAGTCTGGCACATATCTCCCAGAAATGTGGAGGATATAGAGGCAATGTCATGTCTGCAGGTCGGAGGATGTCTCATACGTTAATGACACTGATGGAGACTATTTTGCAGTACTCTTCATGCATTTTGTCATTTGTATAATATCATTATGGAAAATCCAATCTTCATATCATAATCATAATCATAATGTTTAAAACGTTAAATGGGAATATGACATTGCTTGCACTTGATTCTTACATGTTAAAATCCATTATTTTCCAATATCTTTCATGTGTGGATCTGCAGATTTTTAGACAGGGCAAATGGTGTTGATTGTATAATTAAGTATATATTTTGCTGTACACATTTAAGTATTTTGATATTTATGATAGGGAGACTAGAAACTTTTTTTTCTCCATATATGCTAGCAGCATGTAACTGATCCCTGTGAAGCACAAGGCCCAGTGGAAAAGTATCTGTGACCCTCACAGGTGCCTCACACAACCACAATCAGATTTAGGCCTCAGACCAGGGCAAATATCAAAACTCTATTCAGTATTCCCCAGCCCAACTTAGTTGTCAACAAGTTGTCTACAAAGCCTGCCTGTAGTACTTACATTGGGGGATGACAGATTAGTTATTACATTTGTACTTTGTAGATGTAATAATGGGAAGATTGGAAAAGAAAAGAACAGCCAAAAGCAGTAGCAAAAGCAATTTCAAAATACTGCTAAAAAAAAAACGTGTCATTTTTCTTCTGAGTTTAGTCTCGCTACTACTTCATTATCTAAAAGCATCATATCTTACTCCTATACCACATGGTCTCATACATCAGAGGCCATTCTGAAGCTCCTAAAGTCCCTCTTTAAAAAAACTTCGAAAACACTTGACAAAAAGCCTCTACAGTATCACTATTGTAATACCTTAAGTAAGTATATTTTGGATCTTGAAAGTTATCAGGTTTTTATGGATGTTTGCCTTATTTTTTAAAGTTTTAAATGGACCCGCTCCTCCACCATTCATGGATTTTATAAATTAAAAAAACTACTAACCGAGTGAACACGAGACCATTGACCAAATTTGGCCAAATGGTGACGTCTATCAGAGGATCACAGTCATGGAACTCATGACCTGCTCATGTCAGGAACTGTGGGTCCTTCTCAACCTTCAAAAACACACAGAAACATTGGTTGAAAAATAATCAAACATGCTCTCACAGGTAGATAGATTTTCTTCTTCTCTGGGCCTCTTAAACTCAGAAAACAGTCTATTGTGGTTAAGTTGCAGTCAGGTCTATGTGCACTTCTGTCTCTTCTGTGTGTTCCTCTAAATCAGGGGTGCCCAACTAGTCGATCGCGGTCTACCAGTCGATCGCAGGCAGAGAGTGTTAGTTGATCACGTATTGGTTACGTTCAGACTACATGGCTTAATGCTCAGTTCCAATTTTTTTGTGAAATCCGTTTTTTTTGCGAGGTTGTTCACATTTCCAATTAAATGTGGCTTGTCTGTGATCTCCAGTGTGAACTTTAAACTCCCCAAAAGTGTCCCGCATGCGCCTTGGAGGACACGACGAGATCACGTGCAGCGAGCGTGCTCAATGTTTATGGAAGTCGCCTAAAGTTGCTGTCGTACCAGAGCCAAAACATGTACAGCTTATTTGTTTTAAGGAGGAGACGGAGAAGGAGAAGGACGAGGTTTTTGACCACGGTATTTTGAGGGCAGCGGCAGCAACGTCCGTAGAAATGAATGTGTTGGTGCCGAGTCGCAGCCAAGAGTGGTGGGATTGGTACGTGCGTCGCCGCTTCACTGACACGGAGTTCATATACTATTTTCGCATGACGAGAAGAACGTTTGTGTACATTTGTGAGCGTCTACTTGTACCACTCTCGCTGGAGGAAACACACCGAGGTCGGATGAATGCGACCTGGCCGTTCAGACTGAAGTCCCATGCCAAAAGATCGGATATGTATCGGTTTTAGGACCACGTATCTTGGGCTACATTAACACTGCAGCCTGAAGTGACCCAAATCCGATTTTTTCGCCCCTATGCGACTTTAAAAATAATCTCACTCCAAAAGCCCATATTTGCCATGTCTAACAGGTCATTCTGTTCTGACCTGCCTTAGGACAACGGATGTAAACTAACTATTGTGCTAATTCCGGCATATTTACATTGATGCTCTTTGTTGTCATGTTGATTATTATGCACTGTCCTAATTCAAATAAAATAAATAGAAATAGATTCCTAGAAGTCGCACACCAAACCACAATGCTCTTCAAATACAATATGAATTATAGTATAAACTACCTTATCCCACGCATGTCATTAACTCTTTGTATACATTTATGTTTTTTGTTTCTTCCACTTCAAAGCTGTTCTGAAAAAGAGGCCCTGAAATTCTCACTGCATTCTATTCATTTGGATGAAAGGCTCTGCATGGATGAAGGTGGGAGACATAATAATTGTCAATGCGCTTCGGTGCAATACAAAATAAAGGGGGATTTTGAGCTTGACATACCTATCCACATTTAAATTTATGGGCCAGCCAATTTATATCTGACTAGACACTAAAATGAATGCAATTTCTCAGCATTCAACATTTTGACAGCTAACGGTGATCTCAATTCCTGTCCTCAACTTGCCACATCCCTTACAATTATAAGCCATCAATGACTTCCGCCCGCAATGCAATTTACTCTGACAAAACAGAATAGTGTTTTTTTTTTTCCTTCAAAGTGCTTAACCTGGCTGCATTGGAAACCTGGATGCACAGAGATAAAGGGAGGAGACTGTCCCATGCTGTTATGTCTGCACTTGAGTTGTGATGATAAGCATTTTCTGACATTGCCTCACATCCAATAATATACCACTGACTGGACGCATTATACATGAGTATACAGCAACGCACATGCACAGTTAGAATGTTGGAATCCCACTTTTCAAAATTAACCTGTTTAGATATTAGTCTGAGTGCTGACTTCACACTGGGAAATTACTTAATGAAACTTAAAGGGATATGCCACCCCCAGGTCAAATTTGGGCATCTCCCCACAGTCCAGAGACTAAAATAAGTGGTGGAAAGCGTTTTCCTGCTCACCCAGCCATTGTCCGAGTCTGTCGCCACTGACCGCCGTGGTATCTGGTGCTCCTCCGCCTTAGACTGGAGTCTAACGTCGCCAGAGAAAGATTTGGGCCAAAAGGAATGAATATGCTCGATGCGTTTCCCAATTACTTTGCGTGTAGTGCGCATTCATATCGAGTGCAAATAAATGTGCAAATCAACACGGAGAGCTTGCCTTGGTCATTTTGGGTGGGAACTATTTTCCAGTGCGTAAGAATACAGCCGTATCACGCAGTACGCTGCCAGGGGAATCCCAGTTACGCACCGGGAAGGGAGTTCCCCTGTTGCACAACGTGGTGTGTGATACGGATGTATTCTTACGCACTGGAAAATAGTTCCCACCCAAAATGACCAAGGCAAGCTCTCCGTGTTGATTTGCACATTTATTTGCACTCGATATGAATGCGCACTACACATAAATTAATTGGGAAACGCATCGAGCAAATTAATTCCTTTTGGCCGAAATCTTTCTCTGGCGACGTTAGACTCCAGTCTAAGGCGGAGGAGCACCAGATACCGCGGCGGTCAGTGGCGACAGACTCGGACAATGGCTGGGTGAGCAGGAAAACGCTTTCCACCACTTATTTTAGTCTCTGGACTGTGGGGAGATGCCCAAATTTGACCTGGGGGTGGCATATCCCTTTAATACTAAGGGTATGTAATAAGGGAAAATTTAAGCATAATTATATACATTTGTGTAACTCTGGCTCTAAAAACTTGCGCTTATAAAGTTAGTAGAATCATGAAAATAATTTGAAGCCCTATTCAAATATTTTTTCTTTGTAATCAGTAGTTGGAGTTAAATATCCCATATTATCCTATTTACAATCTATGTTTTAATATTGTTTCCTCATCAAAAACATACCTGGAGTTGTGTTTTCTTTCATTCACATGTTTAACACACAAACCTGATATATGCATACTGAGCGCTTAGAGTCTTAGGTCGTTTTCACACCAGGAAAGTTCGATAGTTCACTTGCTTTGGTCTGGACCAAATGTTTTTTTGTTTTTTTTTATTTTGGTGCGGTTCGCTTTCACACTGCAGTTTTTCCCCAAGCGAACTAACATCTATAAACAAAACCACGTGTGCTGAGCTCGCTCAGCCGTTGGACAGAAATGAGCCGTGTCCAAACGCCATGTCCAAACCCGGAATGAGGAGAATAACGGTGTTACGTGCTGTTTTCAGTCTAGCCTTAGCGATATGGTTTGCTCAGTTTTTACAGTTCGCACAAATGTTTGAGCAGCATCGTGAGATTTACACTATTTTACAATCAATTTACAAACGACGAAGACACAGGGCAAGACGACTACGGAGGACAGCGCTCATGTGCGCATCAAGTTCTGACTCTTGCTCTTCACGCAAAACGTAAGTAAGCCTCGTAAGTTTCGTTTAGTTTTGTTTCGTCAGCCTCATAATGTTTCGTTCCCCATAATGCTCGACATACGGCGGGAGCTCGTTAAGTACAAAAAGCCAACTTGTGTCGGATCGAGTCCGGTCTGCATTCTCACCTCAAACGAACCGCACCAGAGTTCGTATGGAACTGGGCCGAGACCGACCTTTTTAGGTGGTCTCGGTCCGCTTGTTTACTCCGGATCGAGATTTTTTTATTTTTTATTATTTTTTTGGAACAAACGAACTCTGGTTCGTTTAAAACAAACCAAACAAGGCAGGTGTGAAAACGACCTTAGATAGAAAACACTCTGGTCCACCTTTTGATGTCATGCAGCAATACAAAAAGTGCTCCAATGTCTTTTTAAACTCCATACAGCACAGACTGATTTCAGATTTCAGCCCAGGAATTGCCAAGCTCTACTGAACTACAGGTTAAAAAAAAAAAAAAAAAAAGCTGTTCACTTGAAAACTACCACTACATGGTGGAAAGGAGAATTTTGAGCTTCAGGGATGTAGACAGACTAATAAATAAGTTACTCAAGCATGTGTGAATGAAAACACAACTCCAGGTATGTTTTTGAGACGGTACCAATATTGTAACATGACTAAAAGCTCAAAAGAGCAATTTTGCATAATACAGGATCTTTAATTTTTTTTTCCATCCAGAGTCACATTATCAATCAAATCAAATCAAAGTGTGTAGTAATATTTATGAAGTAGAAACATTTTTCATATAAGCTTTCTATGCAATGCAGCTTTCAACAAGGCATACTCAAAACTGCACTCAAATGCATATTATAAATATTAAAGTACTACTTAAATCCACAGACTATTGTACAAATGGTAAACAATTACAGTAGATGCCCTTTTATTCATTTTGATTATTTACATTTTGCCAACATGTAAAGTGAGGGAGAATTAACCAAAGAGTTCACAGTAGAGCAGGTTTGATGGAGTGTAGCGAATTTCAAATGAGTCCAGAGTTTAATGTCTTTAAAAAGTGGGCGCAAGGATGAATGGGCATGGCTATCTGTCATGTGCATCTAAAGTGTATGCCAGGAGCTGTGAATGGGTATTTATCACATTGTGGGGGCTTGTCTCACTTATGAAATCAGGACCCCACAAGGTAACTCCTTTATTATAACATCAACAGCATGATTTAAGTTCAGATATAGATTAAAATAAGGAATGTGAGTCCTACAAAAAGCATGGAAATGGAACATGTGTTCATACTGTTCTTGCCCCTGTATAAAGTGCAATATGTCATTTTTCTGGTGGAGCGTCCACAACCTGATTGTCTCCATGGAGATGTTATTTCTTTACCTTTCTTTGCCTTTCTGTGGAGAGGCAACCCCGCTCACAGTAAGAATGCATGCATTTTCCAGTGTATTTCAATGTATTTTTGAGCATAAACACACCTGTAATTGTATATATGCAGGATACATGAGTCTAATGCCATATTGTGTAACATTCAAGGCAAACCAATAATATCGGCATGGAAACAAACAGATGGTGGACCCTCTTACTTGCAAAGTTACACAGTGCATCTTTAAAGATCCCATGACATGGTACTTCTTGATGCTTTTATATGGCTCCTTAATGGTTCCCTAATACTGTAAATGAATCCTTCTTCAAAATCAACACTCAGTGCATGAGAAACAGAGATAAGATGAGAAAGAGTCATAAATATCTCTCTCAAACTCTTTATTCTGGGCGTGGTTGCTTGAATGCAAATGAGGAGAAAAGAGCTGGCCTCTGGGTGGGGGCGTGGCCAAACTCTCCGCTCAGAGCCCACAGCTGATCCATTTCCTTGTTTTTGCATGGGGGGAGAGATTTGAAGCGTTCCATTGAAAAATAAACACATTTCCACAGAAAATAAAATTAAACCACTGCTGTTCAAAGGTCCAGAGGCTCAGATAAAGGACTTCCGAGCCTAGAAACACTCGGACGTGCCTCCAGGCAAATAAAAAAACGCATTTCGCATTGCCTAGCGCATTCGCAGTCCAAACTCTCTGGGCGTGATTTACAGAGACGCTGAGTACAGACAGACGGGGGTGGAACTGCATTTGCATTTCTTTTTTCGATCTGACGTCAATAAGGTGCCTTGTTCAAAATCGCCCGTTTGAGCTCAGATTTTTTCTAACGCAGAAAAGGATCGCAAATGCTCAGTTTAGACATTTCACAACTTTTAACCATGGGGGGGGGGGGGCTAAACAGGGTAGGGGAGCTCACATTAATGTTCAAAAACCTCAGAAAGTGAAAATTTCATGCCATGGGACCTTTAAGTGTCTCATAACCTGATTTGTCTCCTGTTTAGTCGCAAAGTAGTCCTGGTTTAGTTTAGTCCTAGTCTAGTCTGGGTTTAGTCCCAGTTTAGTCCAATGTTTTGCTGTGTGTAGTGTGAACACAGCCTGTGCGATGGCACACACACACACACAGTGAGCTCAGAGACTCCTGTTAACCTGCAGAGCAACATGTGTTCATGCCTTTCTTGGTTTAGTCCTGATTTGTCTTCTGCTTAGTTGTGAAGTAGTCCTGGGTTAGTTCTCTTGTAGTCCTAGTCTAGTCTGGATTGAGTCCTGGTTTAGTCCATGTTTTTGCTGTGTACAGTGTGTGTGATGGCAGACACATACAGAGTGAGCTCAGAGAGATGTTGTAACCTGCAGTGCACACGTACACACTGCGTACTCCTCACCGCACCCATACATCACTGTGCTCACACCACAAATGAGGCAATCGCTCAAAATTATTTGCATATAAACTAATGAAATATTGCTGGGTGAAACTCAATTGAATGTTAATTACAAAGGTAATGCACTATTTGCTGATTAATGGATCGTCTCGTTTTGGGCAGGAGTGAGAGGGGGGGCTGAAAGACCCACTCGGCTGAGGAAGGCAACTGTACCTGTGCGACAGGTGTAAGGAAGTAATCCCTCAGTTGTCCATGCAGACTCATACATTGATTAGCCTGGTTGTTTGACCAGTTTGAGAAAATTCTTCTTTTTTTCCACAAACAGGGCATATTCTGACACACTGCAAACTAGGGATGCACCAATATGGATATTGAATGATGGTTGGACTATTTACTGACAGATGTAGCCCTGGACATGTCATGATGCTTGAACTTTTATTCATACAAAGCTGTTCAGTAGTTACTCACAGGATAAATAACAATCGCATTACAAAATTGGATCAATTTTGTAATAAGTTAACAAAAAAGCCATTTTCAATCCCTACACTAGTATCAACTAATATTGGGTATTGTCAGATACTTAGCCATAGTATATTGGTATCGAAACTCAAAATGAAATCTACAAACAAAATCTCTGTTGCTGTTAGAATTATTAAGGTTAGAGTACAGTTTATTTTCCCCATAGGAAAATGTGTCCTTTGCATTTGGCCTGTTCTTCAACTCCACTGGGGCACCCTGTCAGGAGCAGAAGCACACCACTCATGATCTTGAACTAGGCTTGGACAGGACTACTGTAGAAGGAGAATTTTACATATTGTGCATGTTTTTGGTTGATTGGGATAACTTTAAAGGTCCCATGACATGGTACTTCTTGATGCTTTTATATGGCGCCTTAATGGTTCCCTAATACTGTAAATGAATCCTTCTTCAAAATCAAGACTTAGTGCATGAGAAAGACCCATGAACACAGTCAGAGTCAAAAATGTGTCTCTGGAACACCTCATTATGGGCGTTGTTGCTTCAATGCAAATGAGGAGGACAGAGATAGGCCAAGGGGCAAACTCTCCGCTGTTTCCTCGTTTAGCGGTGCGCTGGTGCGCTAGCTCCACTTCCGCGTTTATGCGCGAGGAAGATATGAGACGATTTCCACTGAAAAATAAACACATTTCCACAGAAAATAAAATTAAACCACTGCTGTTTCAGAGGTTCGGATAAAGGACATCCAAGCCTGGAAACACTCTCACGTGCCTCCAGGCAAATAAAAAAACGCATCTCGCATTGCGTAACTCATTCGCGGTCTAAACTCTCTGGGCGTGATTTACAGAGAGTGTGGGTAGAAACAGAGACGGGCGGTGGAACTGCATTTGCATTTTTGCTTCAGTGTGACGTCACATAGCTTCCTTGTTCAGAATCGCCCGTTTGAGCTGTCTTTTTTTCAAACGCGGAAAAGGACCGCAGATGTTCAGTTTAGACATTTCGCAACTTTTAGCCATGGGGGGGGGGGGGTAGGGGAGCTCACATTAATGTTCAAAAACCTCAGAAAGTGAAAATTTCATGCCATAGGACCTTTAAGGCTTGGGAATGTCACAAAATTTCAACTTTGTAATTTTTTTCACTCTCTGGCTATGTTTATGCGTAGCCAGGTATGTTTTCTGTTTTCCAAAATAAGGCCCTGTTTACACGTACACTGGTGTTTTTTTTTTAAACTGAGACATTTCCCTTTGTTTGTACCCATCTTTTACATGCAAACAGCAAATTCACCTCTGAAAGCGAAGGAGAACGCTCTGCAAGCCAATCAGAATCGCACTTTTGGTGTGTCAGCTGCCTAAAACTCAGTTTATCTCACTTTGCACGCAAACTTGAAACCGTAGTTTTCAAGAATCTCCACTCTGGCCGGAGTTTTTAGAAAGATTCGTTTTCAGAGGCAAACGTTTGCGTGTAAAAGATGGGTACAAATGAAGGAAAATGTACCAGTGTACATGTAAACAGGGCCTCTATATGAGATAAGATACTGTGCAAAATATTTAGTTGAGTTGAAGTTATAATTTCCCTTATATCCTAGAATAGCACATTGCTTTTCTTGAACCAAGTTATAAATTAGTCAGTAGGCTATTTTAGAGAAAACACTTTATCTTCAACAAATCCTACAAGAGCTGTCCCTCCAATGAACTCATCATGTTCTGTCGTTGCTCCCTAAAAAGAACCACATTTTAAGCTCTGTTACCTCCAGATCTGCCAACTGTCTCTTAACCATACCAAGTGGAGTACTCATTTTTTCCACACAAATGCTAACTTAACAGTCAACTCCAGCACTCTGCACACTAACTTGCTTTTACTTTTAATTAGTCTAGCAACTTTCAAACTTTGCTGAAAATTCCCAAAGACGAAGCAGGCACACACCCTTTCTCTGGAGACGCAGGGAGGACAGGAAGGAGAGGAAGGAGAATTGAAATTAATAGCAAACAATGGTCAGAGTTTGAGCGGACACGGTCACACTCCACGGGATCATGTTTCAGTTCTGCACAAGATACATTTTTCATTTATAGATCATTAATTATGAATCTAGCCGACGCAGCAGGAGAGGAAGAAGAGGGCTGAGGTGTGAAGAGTGAGAGTTTGAGTCGTTTTTTTAAAGGGATACATGCTACATTTTTCATCAGGCTGTCTGACCTTAGAATTCCGAGAAACGTTTGTGATTCCAGGAGTCGAATCACTCACAAAGAACATAATAAGATGAATAAAATATGCGCTGTGTTCAAGGGATAAAAAGGAAAAGGAAAGCTGGTGATAATAGAGAGTAGGATGCTGCACTGGATGTGTTCACACTTGTCCTGGTTTAGTCCTGGCTTAAAGGTCCATTGTGTAACTTTTCTGGATGGTCAGTGAAATGCTTTTCTTCATGTTATTGCTTTGAGACTGAACCAAACCAAGTTACAGGTCAGATCTGTGGAGAGGCAACCCCGCTCACAGTCAGAATACCTGTTTGTCCAGGAGCAATAAAACCACCTGTAATTGTAAAGTAGATCTGTTTAATGTCATAATATGGAACATTCTAAGCAGTGACCCCCAGCCGAAAAGTTACACAGTGCACCTTTAGTGCCCCAGTTTAGTCGAGATGCAGACTTGGTTTGATTGTGTTCTAGTCTGTTTTTTTTTTTTGTTTTTTTTATTCAAGATCCCATGACATGGTACTTCTTGATGCTTTTATATGGCTCTGTAAATGAATCCTTCTTCAAAATCAACACTCAGTGCATGAGAAACAGAGATAAGATGAGAAAGAGTATTTTTTCTCTCTCCGAACAGGCCATTATGGGCGTTGTTGCTTGAATGCAAATGAGGAGAAAAGAGATGGCCTATAGTAGAGGGTGGGGGCGTGGCCAAACTCTCCGCTCTCCGCTCTAGCTCTCAGCTGATCCCTTTCCGTGTTTTTGCACGGGGGGAGAGATTTGAAGCGTTCCATTGAAAAATAAACACATTTCCACAAAAAATAAAATCAAACCACTGCTGTTCAAAGGTCCAGAGGCTCAGATAAAGGACTTCCGAGCCTAGAAACACTCGGACATGCCTCCAGGCAAATAAAAAAACGCATTTCGCATTGCCTAGCGCATTCGCAGTCCAAACTCTCTGGGCGTGATTTACAGAGACGCTGAGTACAGACAGACGGGGGTGGAACTGCATTTGCATTTCTTTTTTTCGATCTGACGTCAATAAGGTGCCTTGTTCAAAATCGCCCATTTGAGCTCCGATTTTTTGTAACGCAGAAAAGGATCGCAAATGCTCAGTTTAGACATTTTGCAACTTTTAACCATGGGGGGGGGCCCATGGGACCTTTCATGGTTAATTTATTATTGTAAAGTAATTAGTATACACCAGGTGAAAAGAACTTTGGCAGGGTTATGGTGTCATTGAACTATAAAGATTGTTTTTCTTGTAATAAATTATTTCTATATTTCTACTACGAGCACTCAACAATACATCGTAACAAATCGTAAGAAGAAAATTCAGAAAATTCTCTAACCGGCGGCACGGTAGCAGAGTGGTTAGCGCTCTTGCTTCACAGCAAGAAGGTTCCGGGTTCGATCCCCGGGTCGCCCAGACCTTTCCGTGTGTGTTCTGTGTGGAGTTTGCATGCATGGTCTGGGTTCGATCCCCGGGTCGCCTGGGCCTTTCTGTGTGGAGTTTGCATGTTCTCCCCGTGTCTGGGTGGGTTTCCTCCGGGCACTCCGGTTTCCCCCACCAACCCAAAACATGCACCATAGGTACTCCAGCTTAGGTCCTGACCAAACCGAAGCAAGAAGATCATGGAGATGGTCCCCGGGCGCCCTAATGTGTGTGCTGCCCACTGCTCCTAATATATGTATATATATATATAGGATGGGTTAAAATGCAGAGAAGAATTTCTCCAGTGTGAGATCAATAAAGTTCACTTCTAACCACATATTGCTTTCCTTTGCTCACAGTATTGATTATGTAAGATTCAATGAGAATTACTTATTTTGTCCGACTATAGCATGCTTGTATTAATTGGTGATTTTTAACAGATTGAACACATGGCCTCCTAGGTTCCCATATGGCCCCTCGTTGTTAGTCACCCACAACCTGAATACAGATCAGTAGAATACAAGGAATACAGTGGTACCTCACCTTACGAAATTAATTCGTTCCAGAAGGGTTTCGTAACGTGAATTTTTCCTAAGTTGAGTAGCTATTTCAATGGAAAAAGCCTGATTCGTTCCAAGGCCCCGTTCCAAGTTTTTTTTTAATAGTGTAACATTGTGTTCTGCATCCTGATTGGCTAAGAGACTGTAGACCCAGGACTAAACGTGGACTATACCAGGTCTAGACCAAGGTCTAAACCTGGACTGGACCAGGACTAAACCTGGACTAAACCAAGACTAGACCAGGTGGATTAAAGCGCCGCGTGTGGGTCTATTTCCTGGTTTCGTGCTAGCTCTGCTATTAGCAGCAACGCCGGTGTACCTCACGAGTCACGGCTGAGACGAGCAGCGACTGCGTGCGTGGGGGGGGGGGGAAGGGGGAGGGTGGAGAAGTGTGCGCGCGGACACATGTGATGCATGACCCGGCGCGGGGCTGCGAGCACGAGACCCGTGCTCAAACTGTGCCTCCTCTAGACCAGATCTAAACCAGGATTAAACCACCGCGTGCGGGTCTATTTCCTGGTTTTATTTCGAGTCACGGCTGAGGCGAGCAGCGAGGGGGACCGCACGCAGTCTGAGCGCATGGACGAACGCATGCAAGAGCCGCGGTGGTCTAATCCTGGTCTAGACCTGGTTTAGACCTGGTCTAGAGGAGGCACGGTTTGAGCACGGGTCTCGTGCTCGCAGCCCCGCGCCGGGTCATGCTGCGCTATCACACACGTGTCCGCGCGCACACACACCGCCCTCCCCCTCCCCCCCCACACTTCACTATTAATACATTGTGTTGAAAATCTATGAAAGTTTGAGTGTTTAAACGAGAGACAAATGTGAGAAAAGTTTAAATCCAGTCTGAGAAAAGTGTATAATGTGTGTGGCTGAGCGCGCATTATTTGAATTTTTGAGATTTCGCGTTTCGTAACTTGAATTTTCTTTCGTATCTAGAGACCAAAATTTACCGTGAAGGCGTTTCGTAACTTGGAATTTTCGTTTGTTGGGTCTTTCGTAAGGTGAGGTACCACTGTATATTAACTGCACACTTTTTTCATTTAAAGGTGCACTACGTAACTTTTCTGCTGGAGAGTCTGTCACCTGCTTCCCTCCATGGAGATGTTGCCTGGAATGTTCCACAGTATGGCATTACACTTATTTATTGCTGCAGAGACAGCAGGAGGCACCACAGGGCTAAGTTACAAGTCAGAATAGTGGAGAGGCAAGCCCACTCACAGTAAGAATGCATGTTTTTTAGGTCAATTAAAAACATGTTAGTGAATAAATACAAAATGGATATGTTTAATGCCATACTGAAACATTCTAGACAAAACAACATCTCCATGGAGAAGTTACATAGTGCACCTTTAACCACTGACATCGGTTCATTTTTACAATTCTCGGATTTATTGATGTGCACTGAACTTTTGATTTACATAATTTAATTTGCCCAGCTCTAACATTCAAAATAAGGTTTGTCCAGACTTAATGAACTGTTGGTCTAGCCTTAATAGGTCAAGGATCCTGCCAATTTCGCTCTATTCCCGGTTGCAGCTGCCCCTCCGAGCTCCATCTTGGTAAGGTTGCACTGCAAAAACTAAAATCTAGCCAAGTTAAAATGAATTTACTTAAGAAATGTGCCTAACAATTTGAGTAAACTTAAAATTAATTAACTAAAATCATCTACCAATGGAACAAGGCTTTTTGTATTTAAAATATGAAAATACATCTTGCTACACTTAAGAAAAACAACAGCTCTTAGCACTTAAAATAAGAAACAAAAATGAATGTTGCTTAAATTAAGAAAGCACACACTTATTACATTGGCAGATAATTGTCCTTGTCGAGTTGAAGCTACAAAAATAAAGTGACTTAACTTACCTATGTATTGCTTTTTGCAGTGTGCATATGTTTACAAAAGGCAGTTGGCAGCGGAGGAGAAATGAACAGTTTGTCTCATTCGGACTAACACAAATACATAATGCATGGAGCCAGGGCGTGCTACAGGACTGACAGATGATTGATAGATTGATTGATCGATGATGACAGTTATGACTAATTCATTAAAAGCCTGAGCTGCCCGGGCGTGTCACTCATTTGACTGAGAAGAGAAGTCCACTGCACAGCGCTGCTATTGGGTTGGAGGGGATCTATATACAATTCTGAGTGACGTGTTCAGATAAGTGCATTTTTTTTATAACCCAGTGTGTCCCATTCAAGTAAAAACTATTTATGTATACCCTAACAGTCAAAAGCCTGGACACACCCTCTCATTCAGTGTTTGTTATGGCCCCGAATGGTTCTGCTAACAAGACCCCCACACTCCACTTCCACTGCATATTGAATAGAAACTGTAAACAAACAGGTGTGGCAGTCTCAATTTCATTGTAGTTAGCTCCTCCCTTCAGGCAGATACAGGCAGTGTCCTCCAGCATTCTGACCAGAACTGAAGAAGCAGCTCGACCAAATAAACTTTGTCCGGTTGACAAATTGAATTTCTCCTTTTGCCTTTGTTTCTTATTCTTACTACTTTATACGGTTTGCATACACACAACAAATACGACATCAAATATATGAAGTAAGACATATGGAATTATGAAACACTTTAGTGCAGGGGTCTTCAACGTTTTTCAGGCCAGGGACCCCCAAACAGATGGCGAACTGGGCCAGGGACCCCCTACTATATATACGGCATAGAATTATGTTTTATATTAAATTGAGCTTAGTGTCATGTATAAACATTGCTACTCTGTTATGGTACATCCAATACAAGGAAATAATACACAGGTTAATACTGTATTTTACACTATAAAATATAAAATGATATTATTTTAAAGTGAAATCAAAAGATTTCGCGACCCCCCTGCAGTACCTCCGCGACCCCCCTTTTGAAGACCTCTGCTTTAGTGCATAATGATATCTTACTTTATATATTTGATGTCTTTCATATGTATCTAAATGAACAAAGTAGTAAAAATAAGAAACAAACACTGAATAACAGGGTGTGTCCTAACTTTTCACTTGTGTTGTTTGAACACAAAAATAAAATAACTTTTGTCATTATATATCTCAAATATCTTAGTTCATATATTTGATATCTTCTGTGTAGAAAGTAGGGGTGTGCAAAATAATCATCATGACAATGCATCGCGATACTAACTTTCACAATATACTGCATCGATTCTTGATGCCAAAAATCGATTATTATTAATTAATCATTTATTATTCATTCATTCATTCATTTTCTTCCGCTTTTCCATTCTCTGGGTCGCGGGGGCAGCAGTCCAAGCAGTGTTCTGCTGCCCAGAACACAATGCACCAGCCCTCATGAATCCTTCCGCAGGTGGTGGGTCCACAGGAGGACGGCTCACGTCACAACAGGCCTTGATGTATCTTCTGCCATGGGGGCTACCAGTGCCCACAGACACTGGGGGCAAGGTGGGGTTAAGTGTCTTGCCCAAGGACACAACGGCAGCGCTCATCTGTGGGAGCTGGGATGCGGTCAACCCGTCAAGAGCGGGATTCGAACCGCCAACCCCCTGGATCACGAGGCATATGCTCTACCAACTGAGCTACTGCCGCCCCCATTATTAATTAATTATTAATTAATTAATTAATTAATTATTAGTTGTTGTTTTTTGTTTTTGATTTTTTTTTATAAATCCTATGCACTTTTTTCTTTGTGAAAGGGTATTGTTTGTTATGATGGCAGCTACCTCCAAAATGGCAAATGTTTGAACATCATTTTTTGTTTTAGAAAAAAATCCTATGCACTTTTTTTGTTATTGGTTTGGTTTATTTGTTTTTGTTATTCAATAAATTCAGTTATGAATTGAGTTGCTCAGAGTTATGTGTCAATTGAAGACACGACCCAGATACACAGCCACTGATATTTAAGTTATCCTCTTTTTTTTGGTACATTTTCACTGAAGTATGTCGAATATATTGCAATGCATCACAATAATTCAAGTATCGTGATGCATCGTGATAGTATCGCATCGTGGCATATGAATCGTGATTCGAATTGAATCGTGACTTCTTTGCCAATACCCACCCCTAGAAGAAAGTAGTAAAAAATATTATACATGTAAAAAATTGAATGAGATTGATGAACATTGATACTGTTATTATAGTAAAGCCAACATAGTACTGTACATCAAAAGAACTGTTAATCGTTAATACAAACTTAATTTTTAAACTGGGCCCCTAAACGTGGAGAAGTGAAGTGTTAAGATCACGCTGGCTGAACTTCCTGCTTTGGTCACCACGGTAACACTCCAGACAAGACATTAGACATGCACACATGAGCAGATCTCAGTTTGAGTGCTGGGATAATTATGCAGCTGAAGATTAAATTTAAACAGCCACAGCCGCGATGAAAATGTGGTTTCAGTTTTGGACCAAGCACAACTCGAAAGTATGTTGGCAGAAGAGTTACTAAGCGCTAATTTCTACTTTAGCAATATGTTTGTGTTTTCTTTTGCATCATCTAAAAAAGAGAGAGAAATAGCAGTTTGTGGTTGGAGAAAAGCCACTATGGAAAAACCTTGGCCAAATTTTAAAATGTAGAACCAAAACAAGCATTGTGGATTTCTCTCATCTGTAAACAGCATATTTACAAAGGATTCCCACCACTACATATCCCAAAATATTCAAGAACTCCAAGTAGAATATTGTGGCCAGCCTCTTAAAAAATGAAAGTAAAATGTTGTGCAAAAGTATCACACGGTTGAAACCTATTCACAGAGAAAGAAATAGATTCATGTGTCACATTTTCTCTGAATAAATCCAAAATATCTTTCAAAAACTTGAGGATGACAGCTCTCCAATTTTGAGGTATCACAAAGATGACATGACCACTTCTGAAAAGCGGAGATTCAAGTGACAAGTCAACACTCAACCAATACAAAATGTCATTGTGCTCCATATTAGAATAAGAGGGAATTCAGAGAGACTGAAGAAAACTGCACACACTGTTAGTGATACAGCTATTAAATCCAGCTAATGTAGTTACTGTGGCCACTATATGCTCAGATAAATGGTGAAGTACAGTTAGAAAAAGCATATGCAATCCAATAATTGTTTAAAGATGCACTATGTAACTTTTCTAAACTAAGGTCTGTTACCTGCTTATTTCATAGTGTGGTATTGTGTGAAGTCGTTCAGGTAGAATCCATGGTAAAAGGAGAAATTCAATTTGTCAACTGGACAAAGTTTATTCGGAAAATCTACAAATCTACAAAAGTTTGAGTGTTTAAACAAGAGAGAAATGTGAGAAAATGTTAATTCCAGTCTGAGAAAAGCGTATGTGTGTGGTGAGGCGTTTACAGCCTTAAAACATGTATAATAATTGTAAAATATAAAGTTGTCCTACTTCGCGGATTTCACTTATTACGGGTTATTTCTGGAACCTAACCCCCGCGATAAACGAGGGACCACTGTATCAAAAACATGGAGCTGGAGTTGTGT
Organism: Paratrypauchen microcephalus; assembly: GCA_036785185.1. NCBI lineage: Eukaryota > Metazoa > Chordata > Actinopteri > Gobiiformes > Gobiidae > Paratrypauchen > Paratrypauchen microcephalus. The sequence continues at coordinate 837,580 of JAVJIX010000227.1, read as the reverse complement.
TTTGCTTTATTCACACATATTTGAGTAACCTTTTATTATTAGTCTATCTACATTTCCAAAGCTCAAAATACTCTCTTCCACCTTGTGATGTCATATAGCGGTAGTTTGCCTCAAGTGGAGGAGTTCAAGTATCTCGTTCGGTCTTGTTCACGAGTGAGGGGAGGGTGGAGCGTGAGATTGACAGTGTGGGCAGTGATGCAGTCGCTGTACTGGACCGTTGTGGTGAAGAGGGAGCTGAGCCAAAAGACAATCTCGATTTACCGTCAATCTATGTTCCTACCCTCACCTATGGTCATGAGCTCTGGGTAATGACCGAAAGGACAAGGATACAAGTGGCCAAAATGAGTTTCCTCCGCAGAGTGGCTGGGCGCTCCCTTAGAGATAGGGTGAGGAGCTCAGTCACACTGGAGGAGTTCAGAGTAGAGCTGATGCTCCTCCACATCAAGAGGAGCCAGCAGAGGTGGCTCGGGCATCTGTTCTGGATGCCTCCTGGACGCCTCCCTCGGGAGGTGTTCTGGGCATGTCCCACCGGGAGTAGGCCTTGGAGAAGACCCAGGACACGCTGGAGGGAATATGCATCTCGGCTGGCCTAAGAATGCCTTGGGGTTCACCCAGAGGAGCTGGAGTAAGTGTCTGGGGTGAAGGAAGTCTGGGAGTCCCTGCTTAGACTGCTCCCCCCATGACCCGGCCCCGGATAAGTGGAAGAAAATGGATGGAAAACTCCAGGTATGTTTATGATGAGATAAGAGCATTTTAACCTCACAAGAGTTAATTTTGCATAATATAGGAGCTTTAAAGCTGACATAAGTATGCTGGTAATAAAAGATGTAACACCACAGGGAAGGATCAGATAAAGGAGGATAGCATCGTGTGTGGTGAGCAAATATTACATCAGATGCCCTGTCATGTTTTATTCTTCTGCCCCCCTGCTCTTAAACACAATGTAAAGAGCAGTGTGAAACAGCTCTGAACAATGTCCAACTCCATAATTCATGTGTCAATGGGACGCTCTGGAGCCGAACAGAGCTGAGCTGATTTGTTCTACAAATTATGCAATAAAAGCAACAAGGGTAAAGGCGTGAAAAGCTAAAAGAGGAAAAAGTTGTAATGAGAAGAATGTAGAGGGTGTTTTAAATCTAATGTGTGTGAATTCTGAGGAAAACCAACAAGAAAGCCATTTAAACACAAATGGAAAAAAAAACATTGCATTTTCAGGCAGATTTTTCTTTAAGGCATATACAAGTTTCTGTTTAGAAACTTCTGTTTAGTTGAATTCAAATTGAAACTATTATTATTTTTTGCTTCAGGAGATACCATACAAAATGATCCCTCTCATGCTGAAGTCATCTCTTTTTCTTTTTTTCTACCAGATGCCTTTACCGAGGCGACTATATCCATTTGTGAAAGTTTGAAATCAGTACAATATAAGAGTACAAAGAATTTAAAGTTTTTCTTTCTCTTACCTCATCCTTTTCTTTTCTTAAGTCAAAATGATCATAGTCATTTGCAATATAACATTAATTTACCAATACCCAATTATATTTAGTATATCCAGATATACAAACCATGTTAAATATTAAAATGAATACAAATAATTAAATTGTTGAAAGTCACATTCTATTGCTATCTATTCTATTAAAGTGTGTAGACTTTGCAGTATTAAACTAGATCATGTTTCCTTTGAAAAGAGTTTGAAAATGTAGCATCGTTCCTTGGACCTTGTCTCTGCTGTACTGAAGGAAAAACTGAAGCTTTTTCATAATTCATTCAAAATAATTTTGTCCAGACTTAATGAACTCTTGGTTTGCCCTTAATAGGTCAGAGTTTCTGCCAGTTTCCTTCTATTCCCCGATGCAGCTGCTCCACCAATTTGATTCTGAAGAAAACCAACAAAGAAAACAATTTAGACAGAAGTTCAATAGCTGGTTGAATTTTCGTCCACATTTTCCTGCAAAGTAAATGCAAAAAAAAACACTCTTTGTCCATAGCAGCAGACCGCTAATAGCTGAACTGTTTGCTAATAAATCAAAAGCAGTTGTATGTCAGCTGGATGGTTAGACACTAAACATACACACCATGGTAGCACAGTTGGCAGCTTCACACACAATTAGGGAGACTGCATAGGGATGCCTTTGGGTTAAAAGCATCAACTGGCCCATGTGTAAACTGTGGTTGAAAATTCCCTTTGCTCAAAACATCTGTGGCAATGTGAGCGTGCTGTTTTGTTCATAGTCTTGAGGGGGTTTCTTCAAAGCAAAGTCTTGCACCTAAAGCTAGCCCTCCGAGTCCTGTGCATGGCAGTGTAGACAACAACAGAATGTACATGTATGGTGTGTGTGCTTTTGCAATTCAAAGGGGCCAAGGAGAATATGTGAATAAATTGCCAAGTGACAGAACATGGTTTACAGGCAGGATGAATAATGGGACAGGGATTTCACTTTTGATTTGTGTAACTGGTGAAGAAATGCAGCACAGATGAAGGTAAAACAGAATGGAAACCGTATAGAAAAGCACTGGATTCCTGCATAATATGATGGACAAGTTAAATCACACTTTCTAAAGTTTCTAAACATATCTCAGTCAAATGTTTAGCTGTTTGTATGGGGGAAAAAACTCTTTGGCAAGGGTTTGTTGTGTAAATATAGATACACCATCAAATTTGTAGTTTCAGGAATTTTCTCTGGTAAGTCATGCAAATAGGATAGATATTAAAAAAAATAAAATAAAGAATGTAAAACTAAAGTGTTTGTCACAATACACAATATCAGACCCTCCAGGAATTCGCGATGTTGCGATTTGCAACTTCAACGCAACTTCAGCCAATCCCCGTGAATTCAGGGCGGTGTTGCAATTTTAACCAATCACCGCAACTTTCCCGCAATTTTTACAAATTTTGACCAGTCATCGGTGACGTATTGAACTCACGTCGACCAACTTCCTTCTGCCTTACTTCCGTGTGACGAAACAAAACTGCGGCCATGTCCTCAGCTCGGAGCGTGGTTTGAAGGGGGCTCAGGCTGCAGTCAAGGCGGTGCACACTTGCTCAGCCCTGAGTGCACTCCGCAGACCGCATGGCCGTCTGCGAAATGTTACAGGTCTCGCAACTACGGGAAGCAGCCGCTGACTCCATTTTCTCCCCTAGAAGTAGCGCGCGGTGCATGCTGGGATATATGAGTGTGTGAAGCGTGCTTTTTCATGCGCTTGGTCCACGCCCCGATTTCCATGGAAATGACTGCGGTCTGCGAACGCGTGTTAACTGCGCATGGGACAAAATAAAAAAGACGCACATGCCCTTCAAACCACGCTCCAAACTGTGCACTCTGGGAACTGGGACACGGCTTCTAATGGCAAAGAAACATGTCTGCGGCGCCATTTGCCCACAAAAATAACAGCAAAAGACCGAGTGAAACAGTTCCCCTCCTAGTAGTAATTTATTTTCGATGTTGGTAAGGTTGTTTTAGGACCATATCTGTGATCTCTGTGACCTTGTATTATTCTTTGTCTGTAATAACTCAGTATTCAAAATATTACTCAATTTCAATTACAAAAAGGGAAAATCGCAACTATTTATCGCAACTTTCACTTTCTCCCGCAACAAAATCGCAACAAAAACCTTAAAAGCACCGCAACTTTCATCGCAACTTTTTGGAAAAGCTCACGCAAATTCAGGCATTTTAGCCCGCAACAATCACAAAAAATGCCCGCGAAATCCTGGGGGGTCTGAATATGGGAGACGGGTAAAGTGAGAGACAGTCTGGTGGATGAAGCTGTTTGACAGTCTGGTGGAGTGGGCCTGGAGACTCTGGTACCTTCTCCCCGAGGGCAGGAGGCTGAAGAGGCTGTGTGAGGGATGGCTTGGGTCACCAACAATGCCGGACGCTCTGCGGGTGAGGCGGGTGTTAAAAATGTCCAGGAGGGAGGGGAGAGAGACACCAGCGATCATCCCAGCTGCATTCACTATGCGCTGCAGGGTTTTCCTGTTCTGTTCAGTGCAGCTCCTGTACCACACAGTGATGCAGCTGGTCAGGACGCTCTCAGTGGTGCCTCGGTAGAAGGTGGTCATGATGGGTGGGGGGGCTCCAGCTCTTCTCAGTTTGCGGAGGAAATAGAGGCGCCTCTGAGCCCTCTTTGCCAGTGATGCAGTGTTCGCTGTCCAGGAGAAGTCCTCACTGATGTGCACCCCCAAACACAACAAAACACAACACAACTCTAGGTATGTTTGCGATGAGAACATAACATAGATCAGAAAGTAGCGTAATATGTACCCTTTAATATTACCATGTGATCTTATACTAGTTATGATATAGCTAAAGACCATTTACAATTCACCCAATTCTGAATTGTCCAACTGTGACCAACAAGCATCAAAACTAAAAGGATAAAACAAAACATAACATGAGCTACTCAATGGATTTAATGAGCATTGATCAGAGACCTCAGTTCACAGTTTTACAGTATATCTTGGCCAATGCCTTTGTAAAGGTCAGCAAGGAAACCATGACAACTATGGGATTTCTCAGTGATCGACATATGTTAATTGTAGAGTAAAACTGACACAATACCTGTCAGTGTTTTTGCTCTGTGGAAGCAAGCTTACCACAGAAAATATCTTGTCTTCTTTTTAGTTTTTGGAGAACCACCTCGAAGCAGGACTTTAAAGAGGTGCCAGCTGTCTCCCCACAGTATGCGGTGTGGTGATGGACTGGTATTACAGACAGTTCCTCTAAAGGCAGATCTGAGCGAGTCTTTGCCTGCAGCGAGAGCAGAGTCTGATACTCTGTTCTGCTGGGACTCCTGAGTCACTGCGGTGTTAGCATTAGCATACTGCTCACCATCTCTCCTACAAGTAACCACTGCTGCTGCTTCTAAAGGCTTTTTCAATATGCTCTGTCTGTCTCTGCTTCTTTGTGCCGCCAACCATAGTCTGAGGACTCTCCCTCATGTCCTCTTCAATATGTTATGACACTTATCATCGTCAAAATGGAACGGACCACAAATTAGAGGTGCACTGTACAACTTTTCAGACCCCCCAGGAATTCGCGATGTTGCGATTTGCAACTTCAACGCAACTTCAGCCAATCCGGTGTTGCAATTTTGACCAATCACCGCAATTTTCCCGCAATTTTGACCAATTTTGACCAGTTATCGGCGACATATTGAACTCACGTCGACCAACTTCCTTCTGCCTTACTTCTGTGTGACGAAACGAAACTGCGGCCGTGTCCCCAGTTCAGAGCGGGTTTGAAGGGGCTCAGACTGCAGTCAAGGCGGTGCACACTTGCTCAGCCCTGAGTGCACTCCGCGGACCGCATGGCCGTCTGCGAAATGCGACAGGTCTCGCAACTACGGGAAGCAGCCGCCGACTCCATTTTCTCCCCTAGAAGAAGTAGCACGCGGTGCATGCTGCGCGAAGCGTGCATTTTCATGCGCTTGGTCCACGCCCCGATTTCCATGGAAACGACTGCGGTCTGCGAACGCGTGTTAACTGCGCATGGCACAAAAAAGAAATGACGCACATGCCCTTCAATCCACGCTCCGAACTGTGCACTCTGGGAATTGGGAAACGGCTTCTAATGGCAAAGAAACATGTCTGCGGCGCCATTTTGCACACAAAAATAACAGCAAAAGACCGCGCGAAACAGTTCCCCTCCTAGTAGTAATTTATTTTCGATGTTGGTAAGGTTATTTTAGGACCATATCTGTGATCTCTGTGTCTTTGTATTATTCTTTGTCAGTAATAACTCAGTATTCAAAATATTACTCAATTTTAAGTACAAAAAGGGAAAATCGCAACTATTTATGGCAACTTTCACTTCCTCCCGCAACAAAAACCTTAAAAGCAACTTTCATCGCAACTTTTTGGAAAAGCTCACGGAAATTCCAGCAACAAATTTAGCCCGCAACAATCACAAAAAATGCCTGTGAAATCCTGGGGGTCTGACTTTTCTGGCAGAGGGTCCACTACCTGCTCGTCTCCATGGGGACATTAAACATATCAATCTAGCGTTTATTCATTTCAGGTGTTCTATTGCTTAAAAATACAATTATTCCTTCTGTAAATATGGGCGACTCTCCACAGATCCGAACTGTAATGTAGTGTAGTGCTGAAACCTGCTTGTCTCCCTCGGGATCGATAGGTTTAATCTATATTGTGAAACATTCAACATTTCCATGGAGACATAGAAATGTTACGCAGTACACATTTAAGTCTGAATGTAAACCAAAACCAAATTAAGATTTCAAAATCAAAAAGTTTTAGAGCTTCCACATTTGAAAGAACTTTTCCAATGCAAACTAATACAAGTTTGCCTTTCTTAATTTAGTAAGCTGCCTTACTGTAACATTGCCAGGCAGAAAATGCTAATAACTTGCCAAATGCTTTTTTATTTATTTATTTTCTTTAGTAAAACATGCTTGTTCAAACCTTTGATTTACCCTTCAAGTTTTTGGTTTGGTTTCACTGGTGCCAGCAATGTTCTCTTTATCAAATTGTTAAAAAAGAAAGATGTAAGGTATTTCGTATTGTCTGTTCTATTCCCTTCATCCTTACACACACTACACTGGCTTGCCACACAGACAATGATTAGGTACAGTGACATTTAGATTGGTAAATGCCAAAGCTTAATGGGCAGAGTTAAAGACAGTTAATGATGTCTGGTGTGAAGCTTGGGTACCTCTGCTATGGCGGCCTTAGCAACAAGACAGAGCGCCCCATTGGCACCAGCGGCTGTTCAGGCAAAATACCCAATCCCATAAAACCTTCTAATGTTTACCACCTACTGTTTCCTTTTCCCCACTGTACTTTTATGAATCCTGAATTTACTATAGTGACATTTCTAAAATGTATTTGCATCGTCTTTTATTCGGACTTCCTCTGCCCCTCCTTCTGTCCAATCATTTCCTCCCCTAGTCATTGTGAGGCATAAATCACCTCCCCACGATAGTTTTAATAGCTTTTTAATGAGCCTAATGTTTTCTGTTTTAATGAACTTCTTACGTCAGCTTTAATCATTTTAGCCGGATGAAAAATGATTGAGAAATGGCCTACATTAATTTAATTTACTGTTCAATCTGCGCAGGCCCCATCGCTTTACAACCCGCGGTAAAAAGGGTCCAGGGCAAGTAGGAAGAGCAGAAGGAAAAAAGGGAGGGGAATTAAGAGGACTGGCGGACGGTTGCCAGGACAAAAATGCACACTTTACAGAAAGTTAAAGTTCAGATGGGTGTGGTCAACAGGCATACTAGCCAGTACAGCTCATATCAAAACAAACATGGCTGGGTAGGGCTGGGCAATAATGTCAAAAAAAGGAAATCTCAAAACATTTTTGGCATACACTGGATGATTACGTTATTAATCACTTCTGAAATGGTTAATCTTATCATGTGCAATTATTTCAGAAATTGTAATCCACCTTAAATTGCATTTCTGTAGATATCTAAATGCAATGCAAGTAAGAAAGGACTTGTTTAATAATCCTCAATTTCATGATTTCGCACTTTTAAAAAATCTCGATTATTTAAAACCTGAGTTAACTTAATTATCCAGCGTACTTATAAGGGAAAAAAGGAGGAAAAAAAGAAAATGACACTTTAAAGGGATAGTGCGTTTGTTTTTTGTTTTTTTATGTTAATCTGTATGGGTTTCCTTCTAAAAGTTACGTGCAGTAACACCGGTTTACCTCTGACAGTTTGCGCTAAGCCCGGTTCCGCTCGCGTTCTGGAGCTCACGTAAGTAGGTCCGGTCAGTTCGCAGGGACTCTTAATAAAGCTTGTTTTTCTTCTCAAAACAAAACATTTGTCCGAAAGGTGATATATTTGCGTTCCAAACAGTTGTCAACGAAAAATCCAGCGGCGTAGTTAGCATTCACATAACTCTCAATTTGTATCACTGCGCTCACGTTAGCTGCCTGTTGCCTGATCACTCGTAAACTTCCCCTTACGGCCGACGGCATCCGGCGTACACTTCCGCTAAAGGTTAACAGGCTAATAATAAGTAATAGGCGCGCAGTGATATGAATCGAGACGAGATATGCGAATGCTTAACTACGCCACTGGATTTTTCGTGGACAACTGTTTGGGACGCAAATATATCAAATGTTTTGTTTTGAGAAGAAAAACAAGCTTTATTAAGAGTCCCTGCGAACTTACCGGACTTACTTACGTGAGCTCCAGAACGCGAGCAGAACCGGGCTGAGCGCAAACTGTCAGAGGTAAGCCAGTGTTAGCGCACGTAACTTTTAGAAGGAAACCCATACAGATTAACATTTTTAAAAATGCACTATCCCTTTAAAGGTCCAGTGTGTAGGATTCGTGGCGCATAGGTGGATGTTGGCTATTCCGCTTCCTGTTTTAGCTACGGCAGACCTCGAGGGTCACTCGGGCGCGCCGTAACGCGGACAGCTCGGCGCTACTGTATAAATAAAACGCGGTCCCGTTCACTGTTTTGTTTTGTTTTTTCGCATGAGAGCACACATTCCCGATCATGTACCATGACAATCTACACATCAAATGAAACCTTACAGTCTCCTCTTTTTGACTATGCAATTCATTTCCCGGCACAACAATCACTCCCCGAGCACATGGGGCTTTTATACGGAAAAGCACAAAACAAGGTTTGTTACTTTGCTTACCTTTGAAGGCTCTGGACAGGTCAAGCTCAGTATTTCACCATAAACTTGCTCTCAATTTGTCCGTAAGGATCCAGCGAATAAAATCCAGTAAAACAATTTAGTCCAAAACACGTGTTAGATCCATTACAACGTGTGATCCGGCAACATGCTTGTCGTTGTTTATCCAAACGCGTACTATCTCGTTGTGTGAAAACCTCGAGCCTTGCCGAAGGCGAAGGCGGAGCCCAAATGTCCTTCTGCGGCTCTCGTATTCAAAATGGCTGCCTCTGCATGGGGAAGATCCCCCTTTTTATGCAGGTATATCTAAGTCCAACAGAATACTTTGATTTCATGATGGAAGTGAAAAGGCTTGGAAAACACTGTATTTTTGAATGGGTATCTTCAATTTCGGTAATTAACAGGTAAAAATCTTACACACTGTCCCTTTAAAAACATTCTGCAGAATCAATGACAAAAGCACTGAACACAGTATCTGAGGTGAAAGAAGTTTGATTCAGTTTTAAATAGTAAAAGGCCGATGAGTTTGTTAGTTTCCAGTGGATTATTTAAATAAAAGCTGATTGCACAGCTCGTCCTTGGCTTTAGCTGGCCCATTTGCAACTAAAATAAAATAAAAAATATATAAAATAAAAACAATTCACATTTTACAAGGATATAAAAGTAAAAAAAGTTGTGCAGTCGGTCTGGGTGGTGAACAGGTAATTTACAAGGCTAAACTATAGGCCTGTTGTTCAGCCCTATCTCCAATTAGGTTTGTATTGTTGCGAGCTGCCAACGCAGAGTTCCTACCACTCAGAGAGACCAGCAGATTTACATAGCCATTAACACAGCGGGCCCTAAATAAATGAGCACGATATTCTGCATCTGTTGCCCCATGTCTCCGCTTCCTATCTTCGTTTTCGCAAAGACATTTATTTTTTCAAGCCGGTGCATCCATCTTTCTCATGAGTGACACTTAGACTTGTCATTTTGCCAACTTCAAATTAACACCGCCATAAAGCAGCTGGTGTGGGCTCAGGATCTAGATGCAAAACGGTTTCCTGTGTGCGTTTTGTACACACTTTCACAACCCAAGGACACTGCACACCTTGCCAATGCCGCAAGAGTCAAACATCCATTTTAGCAGTGTTTCATATTTAAAAAAAAATAAATAAAAAAAGAGGTTGCTAAAACACTAAGGCTATAGCTGCCAAGATAAGTTTTCACTACCTGAGCTAAGACGTCCTTTGTGGTTTCCATGTGCGATCTGTCCTCAAGGCTCAGGCCATTATCATGCTCCAATGCTCATGGTAGATTATACAGGTCTGTTGAAGTAGGTCATTTACATAACAAAGGGCTTTCTTATAAATGTTTGATTTTATTATTTATGTTAAAGGTCCCATGGCATGAAATTTTCACTTTCTGAGGTTTTTGAACGTTAATGTGAGCTCCCCTACCCTGTTTAGCCCCCCCCCATGGTTAAAAGTTGCGAAATGTCTAAACTGAGCATTTGCGATCCTTTTCTGCGTTACAAAAAATCGGAGCTCAAACGGGCGATTTTGAACAAGGCACCTTATTGACATCAGATCGAAAAAAGAAATGCAAATGCAGTTCCACCCCCGTCTGTCTGTACTCAGCGTCTCTGTAAATCACGCCCAGAGAGTTTGGACTGCGAATGCGCTAGGCAATGCGAAATGCGTTTTTTTATTTGCCTGGAGACACGTCCGAGTGTTTCTAGGCTCGGAAGTCCTTTATCTGAGCCTCTGGACCTTTGAACAGCAGTGGTTTAATTTTATTTTCTGTGGAAATGTGTTTATTTTTCAATGGAACGCTTCAAATCTCTCCCCCCGTGCAAAAACACGGAAATGGATCAGCTGAGAGCTGAGAGTTTGGCCACGCCCCCACCCTCTACTATAGGCCAGCTCTTTTCTCCTCATTTGCATTCAAGCAACAACGCCCATTATGGAGTGTTCAGAGAGAGAAAAATTACTCTTTCTCATCTTATCTCTGTTTCTCATGCACTGAGTGTTGATTTTGAAGAAGGATTCATTTACAGTATTAGGGAACCATTAAGGAGCCATATAAAAGCATCAAGAAGTACCATGTCATGGGACCTTTAATTTTATGCTTTGTTTATATGTTGTTGTTTTTTTATTTACCAATTTAGCAATGAATTTACAGACTATTGCATATATAATTTATGTGGTTCTTCATTACTGTGGTCTCTTTTCTTTATTGTTTTTTTTTTTTTCTGGGCTCTATAAATAAAAATTATAAAAGTGTACGTCTGAATTGAAGTAGCCATGCATGACTGCTTATGAAATAGTCAAATAATGAAAAAATCTTTGCATCGAAACAACATCATGGCTTAGGAGAAATCATCTGTAAAATCAGTCTTTGGTCCGTTGCCAGATGCATACCATCAAACAGGTTTAATCAGTACATTTAATTTACAGTGCCCACTCCTTTCACAGTATGTGACAGCCATGTAAAAAAAAAAAAAAAATGCTTTCGTTTCGTTCGTTTGTTTTTGTACCTTTTCCATTTTCAAAGCATAATCACATTAAATACTTCTAAAAATGTTCAGAGGAATCTCAGTCATCTTCAGCATTATCCGCTAAAATAGGATTCTCTACAAAAATCTTGAACGCAACACATAAAAAAACAACAACGCTTAATTAATGAGCAATTAATGTCTAACAAAGCCCATATGGGAGCTGGTTAGTTTAAATGATTTAAATAGAAATTACTTGGTAGCAGTGGAGGTAGAGTATACTAATCATTATCGGAGCTGGGTAGTTTTAATTGTTTAAATATAAATGACTAAGGTTAGTTAGCACTGGAGGGAGACTATACTAATCATGCTGAAACACACACCAGGACAAATAGGTGATTGTTGCGAAGCTGGATCTCCCTGAGCTGACGTTGTCCTTTACGCTTTGCCTGGGACCATTATCATGCTCCACTGATTGTCTGAAAAATCACAGATGTGGCCGGCTACTACACGAGATGATGTGTGTAATGACGCGGCGCCGGATTTGTGTGAAGGTGGACAAAGGTCTTGGCGGGAATAAAAACATGAAATGAAATGAAACACTCATATTATTCAATCTCAAACAGATGACTCGTGGCCCCTTAGATCCATCGGCATGCGCGTCGCCCGTAGTGACAGATGTGGTTGTCTGCGGCCGGCCTCAGACCTGACTGAGTGATAGATGAGATGGGGAGAGGAGTGAGCCCTGCCCTGCCCATCACGATATAGACTGACTGTTATGTCTTCTTGTCTGGTAAAGATACTCCACATGCAGATTCTCCACAGTTGGCTGGCTTCACTGCTCTTCTGTATTTGTATCTGCCCATCTCCACCTGACAATCATGGCGCTTGTTTTTCATTCTCGGTTAATGTCCGGACTTCAATCTCCTCGCCTATCAGGCCATCGCCTCGGCACAGATTTGTTGTCTATTTTTTAAGCGTTTCTTTTTCTTTTTTTTTATTTCCCCCATGCGTGCTTTACGTGAAAACTCAATTCAACACCTGACAGGAAATATATTTGTAACATGGCATCAATGTCCCAAAACTGACCACAATTTCTCAAGTTGTCAAAACGCTCAACTTGGCCACTTCCTCTTGATAGATTAGCCTATTTTAGTGCCTAAGGTGTTACAAGTGGCAACTTTTTTATTGAGAATAAAGTAAAAAGAATAATGTATACTTTAGCAGCTTTCATATAAGTGCTCTCTCCTCCCTATAAAACTACATCTTGGCAAAAAAAAAGGTTGAATTTACCATTTTAGGGAAAGTTTCTCAGACACTTGTCTTTTAAAATTAATCTTTAAAGCCCCAGTGTGTGGGATTCGTGGCGCATAGGTGGATGGTGCTATTGCACTTTCTGTTTTAGCTACGACAGACCTCGAGGGTCACCCGGGCGAGCGCACGAGCCGCGCACCGCTACTGTATAAATAAAATACGGTCCCGTTTTTTTTTTTTTTTTTTTTTTTCTTATGAAAACACACATTCCCGATCATGTACCATGACACTCTACACATCAAATGAAACCTTACAGTCTCCTCTTTTTGACTATGCAATTCATTTCCCTGCAAAACAATCACTCCCCGAGCACATGGGGCTTTTATACGGAAAAGCACAAAACGAGGTTAGCTTACCTTAGAATGCTTTGCACAGGTCAAACTCTGTATTTCACCATAAACTTGCTCTCTATTTGTCCGTAAGGATCCAGCGAATAAAATCCAGTAAAACAATTTAGTCCAAAACACGTGTTAGATCCATTACGTCTGATCCGGGAGCATGCTTGTGTTGTTTACCCAAAACCACGAGCCTTGCCGAAGGCGGAGCCCAAATGTCCTTCTGCGGCTCTCGTATTCAAAATGGCTGCCTCTGCATGGGGAAGATCCCCCTTTTATGTGACTATATCTAAGTCCAAAAGAATACTTTGATTTCATGATGGAAGTGAAAAGGCTTGGAAAACACTGTATTTTTGAATGGGTATCTTCAATTTCAGTAATTAACGGGTAAAAATCTTACACACTGTCCCTTTAAAGGTGCATTGTGTAACTTTTCTGATGCTTTTCTCCATTGCTTTGTCTGGAATGTTTCACAGTATGGTATGAAACCTTTCTACCTCCATGAAGACCGAACCAGAACAAGTTACAGGTCAGATCTGTGGAGAGGCACCCCTGCTCACTTTCAGGATGTCTGTTTTTCTAGGTATTTCTGACCAGTAAATAAACTTGTAACTTAAAAAATGCAAGGCAGAGCTGTTTAATGTTGTACTGTAGAACATTTCAGGCAGAGCAATGACATATCCATAGAAACAAGCAGGTGACGGGCCCCCAGCAAAAAAGTTACACCTTTAAATATCTTCATTCAGTGTTATGCAAGACATTTTTTTTGAAGAAGAAGAAGAAGAAGAAGAAGAAGAAGAAGAAGAAGAAGAAGAAGAACTAATTATTTCAGGACACTACAATGTTATTCATTATTTTATACTTCCATAGTCTTGGATGTATGTCTTTAAGTATAGATTTGACTGGATAGTTACTGTTGCCCTTCCCAAACTCAATTCAGAGAAACTAACAGAGACAATGTAACTACGAACACAAAAACGACACACAAAAATGAACACAAGTTGTCCAGGTCAAATGAAGATATGTTGTCTTTTCTTTTGTGAAGAGTCCCTCAGTCGTCCAGGTAGAATCCATGATAAAAGGAGAAATTCAATTTGTCAACTGGGCAAAGTTTATTTGGTCGAAAACGTTTCGCAGCTCATCCGAGTTGCTTCGTCAGTTCTGGTTAGAGTGCTGATGGACACTGCTTATATCTCGCTGCAGGGAGGAGCTCACTACACTGAAATTATTCTGAAACTATCCCGCCTCTTTGTTTTCAGTTTCTGTCTTTTGTTTTTTCACTTTCTCTCTGGTGTCTAGTTTAGCATACCCATTCAAACCCTAATGGCTGTTTTCACACCTCTGGACCTGACCTGGCTAGCCCCCTTGTTTCCTTTGTTTGTTTTGATTTAGGTTTGAGAATGAAATTATATATGGGAGACAAATTATGTCTGACTCCCCCATTCCTGTTTAAAGGGACAGTGTGTAAGATTTTTACCTGTTAATTACCGAAATTGAAGATGCCCATTCAAAAATACAGTGTTTTCCAAGCCTTTTCACTTCCATCATGAAATCAAAGTATTCTGTTGGACTTAGATATAGTCCATGTAGAGGCAGCCATTTTGATTACGAGAGCCGCAGAAGGACATAGTGTATTTTGGGCTCCGCGTTTTCTTTATAGCTGTCAGCACTGGCTTGTGTTTTTCACACAACGACGTGCGTGCGGTTCGTGCGCGGCTGCCGGTGAACCCACCTCCGGGTACGCCGAGCTGTCCGCGTTACGGCGCGCCCGGATGACCCTCGAGGTCTGCCGTAGCTAGAACCGGAATTGCAATACCCACCATCCACCAATGCACCACCATCCTACACACTGTCCCTTTAAAGAAGGATTCTCTTGTTTGACAAAAATAGCCTATTTAACTCCCCTCTCAAACCAGTTCTTTTCCCTGGCTAAAACAAACAAAGGAAACAAGGGGGCTAGCCAGGTCAGGTCCAGAGGTGTGAAAACAGCCATTAGGGTTTGAATGGGTATGCTAAACTAGACACCAGGGAGAAACTGAAAACAAAAGACAGAAAGCTGAAAACAAAGAGGTGGGATAGTTTCAGAATAATTTCAGTGTAGTGAGCTCCTCCCTGCAGCGAGATATAAGCAGTGTCCATCAGCACTCTAACCAGAACTGACGAAGCCTCTCGGATGAGCTGCGAAACGTTTTCGACCAAATAAACTTTGTCCAGTTGACAAATTGAATTTCTCCTTTTATCTTGTCTTTTCTTTGTCACAAACATTCCTGAAGTTGTGTTTTTTGTCATGTGTGTTATGTTTTAACACTCTGTTCCACCTTGTGATGTCATGTAGTAATACAGAAAGTGCTTCACTGTGTTTTTAAACTCCAGACACCTTCATTAGAATAATTTGGATCATTTCAGACCAGAAATTGTTCATCTCTACTAAACAAAAGGTAAAAGGTAGCTGCTAACTTGAAAACTACCACTAGATGACATCACAAGGTGGAATGGAGCACTTTGAGCTTTGAAGATGTAGACAGACTAATAATGCAGGGTTATTATAAAACATGTGTAAATTAAATAAAACACAACTCTTGGTATGTTTTTGATGACGCAACAACATTCAAACATAGCTTAAAGCTTACAAGAGTTAATTTTGCATAATATACTAGGACCTTTAACTATGATGATAGATACACTTAGAGCTGGGCGATATGGCCTAAAAATAAAATCTCAGATAAAAAAAAAAAATCCGATTACCGATTTTAATTGATTTTTCTCTGCCCTACTCAAAAACAAATAACAGATGACAGACAAATGTCTCAAAACAATGCAACGTTCTTTTATAAAACAAATACATTACACCTAGCATCAATTAAGCTGCTATTGTTTTAAAAATATAAATATATAAT
The DNA here is from genome assembly GCA_036785185.1 of Paratrypauchen microcephalus. Taxonomy (NCBI): domain Eukaryota; kingdom Metazoa; phylum Chordata; class Actinopteri; order Gobiiformes; family Gobiidae; genus Paratrypauchen; species Paratrypauchen microcephalus. Next base: position 821,931 of record JAVJIX010000227.1, on the reverse strand, counting down.
TTAATTTTCCTTTATTTATTTCATTCGTTAAAACAAAACAAAAATCACAGATGCAACACAATTGCATCTATACAATTATAACTTAAATATGAATGAAAAGGGAACAGAAAGAAGCATAAGCTTATATCTGCCCCTTATCAACTCAAAATTATATTACAACAAAATATATATAACAATAATAACACAGTTATATAAATATCTTTTATAAAGAAGCATTTTATGGAGCTAAATTATTCCCTGATTGTGGGAAAGATGGACTGGAGTGTGTAGTGTTGTGTTTTAGTTTTTCCTCGAGTGATGCAGAAAAGCCACTGTCTGTGTTCATGTATGTTAGCTTGTGCAGTCTGTGTACAGCTGTGGCAACACAAGAAAAATATTTGCCTCTTGGTAGCACATACTTCGGGTCCAAAACTTTCACCATGTTAATGAATCCGGGCTTTTCCACAGTATATATGGGCACCATGTCTTTTACAACATACATCATGTTTTTGGTAAAACATACAACAGTGTGTGTGATTGCCTTCCGTCGTGGGCCGTGCTTATCACACTGCAAACAGTTCGAAAATGTTTTAGGGACTGGACGGTGGCTATTTTCATTCCGTTCAGACCTACACTTCTCCCACTCCGCTGCGTGCAACAGCTTTCAGCGCTAGGATACATTTTTTTTGTGCTGCAACAGCTTTTGAACAAACCTTACAGCGAACACTCGTTTGTTCTAAGTCCGACGCAGGAAAACCGAACCAGTTCCATATAACAGATGTAAACACCTTTGTTTGGTACAAGCTCCGGCTTTAGCTCACTCACTAGCCGCGCTAGCTCGTACAATGTTTGGGTACGCCCCACTAACTTACCCGTGTAAAATGCGCATTAGTTCTGCTCGCGTGTAAAAAATAACTAAAAAATCGATTTTCATAAAAACACATCGTCCTGAACTGTAATGTCGAATTAACCAATTTAATCGATTAATCGCGCAGGTCTAGATACACTTGAAAGAGATGATTTTATATGAAAAGTGTATGAATGCCAAAATAAAATAAACCATGAATAAGGCACTTTTTATGTATCATAGTCTATCAAATGAAGCCACAGAGGATATAACTGGCACCTGTGTAACTTGCAATATTGAACACAGTCTGTATATAAAAAGTACATATATCGCACCCAAACAGATCAGATCCCCCTAAATCTGAATGATGTTCCAGACAGGTGCTGCTGTGATGAAGTACATTCATTTTCTGCAGATAAAACATATGTGCTGCTTTGTATTCTGTTCCACTGGCCTTAAAACATTTGTGCAAATCCATTGTGAGCACCTTTCACTTTGAATACAAGGTAAAATATGTTTGGGAGTAGCACTGTATCTTTCTGGTTGGATTTCATGAGAAATTTGTCATACAACAGGTGGTCAGTAGAAAAAAAGCAGGCAGGGAGCTTCAACACCTGGCCCCCTGAAAATTATCCTATTAAAGTTTGGACAGAGGTGACGCCATTAGGACCTGAACTAACCAAGGGCATTAGGATATCACAAACACTTTTAAGCATTTGACAGCTGCCCGATGGAATGAACTGGGATTATACAGGTATTAGGGCAAAAACATAGCTATGGCAGCAGTGTGACAAAAACAATTAGACTGGTTTATCATATTCAGGGATTTCAGTAGGGATTTCAAAATTATTTGGTTAATGGACATAGTAAATCATCACATTTTTACAAAGTGCCTTTCAAAGCACTTTACATCAAGGAACCATTCACCCATATACACCAGGGCACACAGACCCTGGGTGTGAGGTGGGTTAAGTGTTTTGCCCAAGGACACAATAACATCATTCATCTCCTGTGGATCAGTGGATCTGAACCCTCAACCAATCATGTCTATGTCAAGAGTGGGATTCAAACTGCCAACCTTTGGATCAATGGGCAAACACTGGCATCTGAGCTACTGTCACCCCATGGACGGCCCCATTAATGGATAACTGATTATTCAAGTCACAATATAATTCAAAGAATCAGTAATAATCATGGCAATTACAGTGGTACCTCACCTTACGAATGACCCAACAAACGAAAATTTCAAGTTACGAAACGCCTTCACGGTAAATTTTGGTCTCTAGATACGAAAGAAAATTCAAGTTACGAAACGCGAAATCTCAAAAATTCAAATAATGCACGCTCAGCCACACACATTATACGCTTTTCTCAGACTGGATTTAAACTTTTCTCACATTTGTCTCTCGTTTAATCACTCAAACTTTCATAGATTTTCAACAAAATTATTAATAGTGAAGTGTGGGGGGAAGGGGGAGGGGGGGAGAAGACTGCGCTCTGACACGTGTGATAGCGCACATGACGCGGCGCGGAGCTGCCAGCAGGTCTAGACCAAGGTCTAAACCTGGACTGGACCAAGACTAAACCAGGACTAAACCAGGGACCAGGTGGATTAAAGCAGCGAGTAGGGGACTGCACGCAGTCTGAGCGCATGAACGAGACCCATGCAAGTGGTCTAGACCTCCTCTAGACCTGACCAGGTCTAGAGGAGGTCTAGAGGAGCCGCGGTGGTCTGGACTAAACCAGGACTAAACCTGGACTAAACCAGGAGGAGCCGCGGTGGTCTGGACTAAACCAGGACTAAACTTGGACTAAACCAGGAGGAGCCGCGGTGGTCTGGACTAAACCAGGACTAAACTTGGACTAAACCAGGAGGAGCCTGCGGCTCTTGCATGGGTCTCGTTCATGCGCTCAGACTGTGTGATGTCCCCTCCTCGCTGCTTTAATCCACCTGGTCTAGTCCTGGTTTAGTCCTGGTTTAGTCCTGGTTTAGTCCAGGTTTAGTCCTGGTCCAGTCCAGGTTTAGACCTTGGTCTAGACCTGCTATCAGCTCCGCGCCGGGTCATGCTGCGCTATCACACGTGTCAGAGCGCAGTCTTCTCCCCCCTCCCGCTTCCCCCCCACACGTCACTATTAATACATTTTGTTGAAAATCTATGAAAGTTTGAGTGTTTAAACGAGAGACAAATGTGAGAAACACACAGAACACATTGTTACACTATAAAAAAAGTTACACTATAAAAAAAAAAACTTGGATCGGGGCCTTGGAACGAATCAGGCTTTTTCCATTGAAATAGCTACTCAACTTACGAATTTTTCACGTTACGAAACCACTTCTGGAACGAATTAATTTCGTAAGGTGAGGTACCACTGTATTTACAATTATTACGTTATTTATACAACAAAGGTTGTTTCAACTGAATCTATTTTTCAAAAAAGTAAAGTTAAAAGTAAAGTTATGTTTTATACCACAGAAAGTATAATTTCATGAAGCTGGTCCTGTGGGATTCAAATGCAAGTTTTGGTTGTGGCCTAAATAATTGTGAATAATTGTCAAATTTTGTTGTTTCTTAACATCTTGAAGCAGTAGAAATAGTAGTAGCATGTTCATTTTAATTTTACACTAAACCTTGGCATTGTGGTATCTCTCTTTAGGAATAATCAGTGGCCATGACCTTTCATTCACCTCACACCTTCTCTGTGGCATTAGAGTGCATTGGCAACAGAGAACATAGAGGTTAAAGGGATATGCCACCCCCAGGTCAAACTTGGGCATCTCCCCACAGTCCAGAGACTAAAATAAGTGGTGGAAAGCGTTTTCCTGGTGACCCAGCCATTGTCCGAGTCTGTCAGCACTGACCGCCGCGGTATCTGCAGCTACTCCGCGTTAGACTGGAGTCTAACGTCGCCAGAGAAAGATTTCGGCCAAAAGGAATTAATTTGCTCGATGCGTTTCCCAATTACTTTCTGTGTAGTGCGCATTCATATCGAGTGCAAATAAATGTACAAATCAACACGGAAAGCTTGACTTGGTCATTTTGGGTGGGAACTATTTCTTCAGTGCGGAAAAACAGCCGAAGCACACACCACGCTGTGCAACAGGGGAACTCCCTTCCTGGTGCGTAACAGGGATTCCCCTGTCAGTGTGCTGCGTGCTTCGGCTATGTTTTTCCGCACTGAAAAATAGTTCCCACCCAAAATGACCAAGGCAAGCTCTCCGTGTTGATTTGTACAGTGAACCCTCGCTGTATCGCGGTTCACTCTTCGCGGCCTCGCTGTTTCGCGGATTTTTTTTTCCAATTTTTTTTTTTTTTTTTTTCAATTTTTTTTATAGTGTAACTTTTTTTTTACAGTGTAACATTCTGTCCTGCGCCCTGATTAGCTAAGAGACTAGACCAGGACTAAACCAGGTCTAAAGCAGGTCTAAATCAGGACTAAACCAGGTCTAAACCAGGACTAAACCAGGTCTAGACCAGGGATGGTAGGGACAGAGTCTCAGATTTCCTTCACGAGAGCGCCTGGGTGACAGGAGGTGTGGACTTTGTTTACTTGCACGAGCCATGGAAGAGAGTGCGAGCCGGACCATGGAAGAGCCAAGAATCAACATGGACTCTTCCAAGAATCAACATGGACGGGCCCGCTGCGGCGTCCGGGGGAGCCGCAGCGGGGAGAGGACACTCGCGCGCACTGTGGAGACAGTGGCTCTTCCCCGTGAGAGGACGAGAGGAGAACCCGACCCCGTCCTAGAGAGCTGTGGAGTATTGGCGACGCATTGATAGCGGACTGATTTTGGAGCCGGGGTGAAATGCAACCAACTCTTGTGAGCGCAGGTTGGTCTTACCTGGTCTTGTGGTGCTCAGAGGCGTCTGTTAGCAGTTTGGCACTGTTAGCAGTGGCTTGAGTCTTGCCCAAAATGATATCCAGGTCGCTTTCCACTCGACTTTCGCACATGGCATGGATATGTGGTACCAAAACAAACACACGTGTCCGCGCGCACGTGCCCGCGCGCACGTGCCCGCGTGTCACGTGCCCCCGCCCCACTATTAATATATTTTAATGAAAATCTACAAAAGTTTGAGTGTTTAAATAAGAGAAAAATGTTAATACCAGTCTCAGAAAGGTGTATAATGTGTCTGGTGAAGCGTTTTCAGCCTTAAAACATGTCGAATAATTGTAAAATATAAAATTGTCCTACTTCGCGGATTTCACTTATTGCGGGCTATTTCTGGAACCTAACCCCCGCGATAAACGAGGGTTCACTGTACATTTATTTGCACTCGATATGAATGCGCACTACACAGAAAGTAATTGGGAAACGCATCGAGCAAATTAATTCCTTTTGGCCGAAATCTTTCTCGGGCGCCGTTAGACTCCAGTCTAACGCGGAGTAGCTGCAGATACCGCGGCGGTCAGTGCTGACAGACTCGGACAATGGCTGGGTGACCAGGAAAATGCTTTCCACCACTTATTTTAGTCTCTGGACTGTGGGGAGATGCCCAAATTTGACCTGGGGGTGGCATATCCCTTTAAAGACAAAATGATGGTCATGTGTCCCTTCAGTCTTCCCCAAGGCACCAGTGTTAATCCAGGACCTGTGGGAAGCTGGTGCCTAATGCAGTACAGGCCACAGAACAGGGCATACACAGACTGACAAATAGTTGAATTTCAAACTATTTCAATTCTAGGAAAATATTCAATAAATATTTCAATACCAACATGATAATGGGGACAATACAGCAACATTTTCATGTAACTTCTAGCTTGTCATTTCTTTGTTATGTGGTCTTAAACTACTTCAACACCATTCTAAACCATTCAGGAATGGTGCAATTGACCTATTTATGTATTTATTTATTTTTTAGTATTGATAATTTAACTAGACAGTCACTTAAATTGATAATAATTTAAGTGACTGTCTAGTTTCATTACAAGTTTTGGGTCATTCCAGAATTGGAGGACATTTTGGCTTTAAAATTCTTGAAAAATAAACCTTCACTTTTCTGATTTTCTGCTACATATTCATCAATAATAGGTAATAAACTATCAAATGCTTGATTAGCTCAGCTGACGGTCAATGGTAAAATTTTTATTATATGATTTATATGGTTTATTTATTTATTTACTCTAATCACAGTAACAGGGTTGCAGGTAACAGGGTTGCAAAATCGCGCTAATGTTAGCTTTATCTCAGGAGTAGAAGCTAGCTGTTTAGCTAGCTGTTATTACTAATCAAGAGGAAAAACTTATTTATGCAAATACGTAAAGGAAAAAATAATAATAATTGTCTTATTCTGATCATTTGCATAACAGGGTTGCATGAGGCAGAGTGAGACATTCAATCAAGGCTAACGATGTTATAAAAATATGAAAAATAGAAGAGAAGATAAACCTTTGCTCTGCACATTCTTTTGGAAAACTGTTTGATGATGTCAAGTCCAGGGGATCATGTGGTTTTCTGTTTTCTTCTTCTTCTACCAGACTAAAAATGTTCTGGTAACAGGGTTGGTGCAGGTTGTGGGACACATGTTCCATGAATAATAATAATTATTTGAAATATTATGTCTATTAAAACAAATGTTCCACAGTTACAAGAGATGGAAATGAAACAAATTATAGAAAAAACAAGAAAATTCAATTCAATTTTAACTGTTTTATTTGAGATTCAGTTTGGTCATTAGAGGGGTGGGACAAGAGGAAAATGGCATTTTGGGGGTACCCCAGACTTATTTGGTATTTTAAAAAAACTATTTTCAAGCATTCTTTTCTCTTAGTATTTTTAGATTTGGTCTCAGGACAAGTAAATTCACTCAGAAACTGTATGTTTTAGTATTTTGTATGTGGATTATTTAATATTTGATGGGTGGGACATATAATGTCCTCCAATTCTGGAATGACCCTTTTAAGTAGATATTTGACAACCCTGTTTAAAGATATATATTTTGATTTGCTCACTACAATACATTTAGATTGATAGAATAAAAAAGGAAATCCAAGGAAAAGAACCCACAAAAACAAAGGGAGACTGTACTAATAGACACAATAGGAGGGATATCTACAGCACATGATAGCGTCAATATTCTGCTCATAATACTTAAAAAATAGTGGTAAGACAAAAGTTTTAAAAAGCTTGCATGTTGTTTAACAGTTTGACCTTGATCTCATAAGCGGTGTTGGGGTCAAAGCAAGAAGGGCAGCTAATTCATTCTAGTCACAGAATTTAGCCTACAAACTAAATAAAATTGCCACTCATGTTTCCGAGACTGGAGAGGCATTAGTACTGTATTGGCTGAGGCTGAGGTCCACAGATGGTCACAGTATTAACAGAGTCTAGCAGTGTGGACACAGGGCTCCTAACTGTGATACTGCAGAAGCCCAGACGGGTTACCTCAAAAATGCTTTTCACCCTAATTTCACCCAGGCCTTCAGTCCAACTAAATCACTTCATTCAGTTCAGTAAGCCTTATGCCAGCCAATACTTCAACCATAAGCTATCCTAAGTACTTCAGGCCATTACTATTACTAGCTGATTTAAAGGAAAAGTAACATTTTTTTTTACAATCTGAGCCTTCTTTCGGCAATAAAACAAGTAGTTTTACTCACCCATAGCAGTTTGGTGTCAATTGGAGCAGTATCGCAGAACTTATGTTGGAGCCGTTCTGTTCTACTAATGATCCCGTATCCGTTAGCGTGAGTGCTCGGGGCATTACTTTGCGGTGTCCAAATAACACAAACTTTAGCACTTTTCAAATCACAGAAGATCGCTGTGTCAGGGTAGACTTTTAGTGGATTCCAAAACGGCCTGAAACCCGATATCGCAACAGAAAAGTAAAGTTCAGAGCGGTGTTAGCTTCTTTCGGACTAGTGGTGTTTACAAAACAGCTGAGTTCACGCATGCGCACTGTCCTCTCTGATGACGTCATCAAATGAAACTATAGCTGGATATCGGGTTTCAGGCCGTTTTGGAATCCACTAAAAGTCTACCCTGACACAGCGATCTTCTGTGATTTGAAAAGTGCTAAAGTTTGTGTTATTTGGACACCGCAAAGTAATGCCCCGAGCATATGATACGAGCACCATGTTAACGGATACGGGATCATTAGTAGAACAGAACGGCTCCAACATAAGTTCTGCGATACTGCTCCAATTGACACCAAACTGCTATGGGTGAGTAAAACTACTTGTTTTATTGCCGAAAGAAGGCTCAGATTGTAAAAAAAAACGTTACTTTTCCTTTAACTTTTTCATTTGGGCAAATAAACACTTTGAAGCATACCATGGAAAGACTAAATATAGTTTTGACAGTCAGTACTTATATTAATTGCCTTCTATTGTTTATCAAGATGGACGAGTTAAATTGTCAGGGGTATACAATGGTGCAAAAGTCTAAATGCAATCAACTGTATAAAGGATATATCTACTTTCTATCGCTTTCATTTTATTTTTTCCTTACATTCTACATTCAGTTAATAGTTAGCATAATTTGTGCCAATTAATCAAATGGCTGAGTGTATACAAATATAGAAAATACCTCCTCACTGAGTTGTGTATGTTGTATATTCTATTGTATAATGCTGTATAACCAAAAAAGCATAATTTACTAGGCTTACTTGGCATTACAATTCACTGCTTGGTATCCAAAAATAGGACTTTTTGTTTATTATAAAATACATTTTTTAGTATTTCGTTTATTCAGTTTTGGGTCACGTTATGTAGGTCCAGGTAAAGATTAGATCAGCCTGAGTCCAGTGTGAGTGAAAACATTACAGACTGTATTTAGGGGAGCTGTCAAAGTGGTCCCTCCTAGACCATGTTCAATTCCACCTCCGGCCCTTCGGGGGGTGGTATCTGGGATTAGGACTGTCTGGTTCTCTCTCTCCTCTCTCAACCTCCCATACCTGGCAAATAAATCTCCCCACCCTAGCCCTCCATGACCCGTCTGGTTTCCCCTCTTTCTTTGTCTGATAAGGCCGGTAGAAGACAGAAATACATTTAATTATCTATCGGCAACCCACCTATCCACAGTTCAGTAGAAATGCTTCCGCTGTCCATATCTAAAAAGTCTAGCTTCTTATTCAGCAGCCTTCACACCAGAAAGACAGCCTGACAAGACTTATGTAACTGTCCCATGGTTGAATACGTGTTTGCACATAACTTTCTTTTTTGGTTCAAGGTTGAGGGCCTGGTTGTCTTTTTGCCTTAGCTTGTTAAAGTCTACAGGGAGTAGATTGACTGCGACATGTCTGTGGGCCAGCTATTGCAGACGGGTTACATAAAGATTCAGTTTGAGGAATTGGGTTGATGGTTCAGAAGGTGAAGAGACGTGTAACACAAGAGCAAGTGGTGAATGTAAGGAGCGCCAGATGAATTCAAGGACAGGGAAAGTTTCAGTAAGTTTATGTATGCTGCTATACAACACTAACATTGATCAGTTATGAAAGAGTAAAGTGTACGTCCTTGCTATTTTTCCTGTAGTTGTTTTTCTTATGCAATATAAATTGCGATTCAATAATGTTTTATAATTATTATTCTTTCTGATCAAATCTCAGTGCTACATAGTAACTCTCCATGGAGACATTATTGCTTTGCCTTGAATATCTATCTATCTTGCATTTAGGTCTTTTTATTGCTAAAAACATAAATTGCAAAACATGCATTCCTACAGTATTAGCGGCCTTTGACTCCCCACAAATCTGACTGGAAACTTCAGGGTGTCTCCATGGTGATGGATATGTTTAACAGGATAATGTAACAATCTGAAAACAATAGTACACAGCTGCTAAAAAGTTACATAGTGCTCATTTAAACAGTAGCCATTTCCCAATTCAGCGATTGCACGGTTCGGAGCGTGGTCTCAGCCTGCAGTCGAGGCGGTGCATACTCGCTCAGCCCTGAGTGCAGTCCGTGGACCGCATGGGCGTCTGCGAAATGGAACAGGTCCCACCTCAGCTCAATGAGCCGGGTGGTCTGCTCCTTGTTCTCTAAAGACAAAAATATTATTCTATTGCGACTAGTAATACTTCAAATTGGGACATGGTGATACTGTAGAATGTCCAGCATTACAACAGCAAAGGAAATATAGAAGTGTAAGGGGAAAAGCATGTGAACGGTAATACAGGTGCCGTGAACTATGCCGTTACGGCTACCGTCACACATGTTGAGCGTAGTCTATGAAGAGTTTCATGTAGCATAGTTGTAGGTGAGGTGAACAGTACTGACATTTTATAGTGAAGTCGCAACTGTCACATGGCGATGTTGCTGGCGAGTCCATCTTTGTAGTCATATATCCTGCCGCGCTGTGCATGCTGGGGCTTTTGAGTGTGCGAAGCGTGCATGTTTGCATGCTTGGTGTGGACCAAGCGTGCGTGTTTGCATGTTTGCATGCTTGGTCCACACCCCGATTTCCATGGAAACGACTGCGGTGTTCGGACCGCGTGTTAACTGTGCATGGGACAAAAACGAAATGGACCAGCAGTTGTCGCACCAGATATGACGCACATCCCCCTCCAACCACGCTCCAAACCGTGCACTCGCTGAATTGGGAAACGGCTACTGTCTCATTTTAAGAAAACCATGCAAAATGTCAATATACCATTTGTTATCCCTAACCCTAAGCCTTTGTTCAGGAATAGAAAGAATTCAAATGGTCATCTAGAAACTGTTTTGGGGTTTTTTGTTTTGTTTTTTTTAGACAAATGTAGACAGTACCTTCAGATTGAAACTGATCTCTGAGTGGCAGTTGAAACATCTACCATAACATTTATAATTGATGATAACAGGGTCACACTAAAATTATCGGTGCAAAAAATTGGTCCTGCATCAGACCATTTCCAAACCACTGGCTTGAAGAACATGTGAAAGCTATCGGACTTACAATCCATGACATGATAAAGACAGTTAAAACTTTATTACACTGCTGACTCGGCACAATTGTACAATGTATTCCTATAGGCAATCCATCTCACTCACTGCGAGCTTTAAACATTGGCATTCATCCTCGTCTGTGCGTAAAATAGATGGGCTGTAATCCACGTTGTCCTTGAGTTTTTGTTTTGAAACAGTGTGGTTATTAGATATCACAGGAAATAAGTCATGCAGGAGCCAAGAATGTATTTTCATGTTATCTCCGAGACACACATCCTAGAAAACTGCAGGAGCTTGGGTAATTTTCATGAATCAAGGAGTGAGTTCAGAACAACATTCATTCAGCCTATTGCAGTGGGACTGAGGGACACACTCAGGTTTACAGTAAGGTTAAGTAGATCAATACATCACCTCACTGACCAACCAGCCCATGCATTTTAATTGCATATTTTAGCAGAGGGAAAATGCAGATTTATACTGTTGGAACTACTGTGTATTTGGAGTAAATGTAGTAGAATAGAGTAGGGCTCATATTACGCTATTTTCTGATCACTGTTATAATGTTGTTTCCTCATCAAAAACATATCAGAAAAAATTAAATCCATCTGCGAGTTGAAACTGTTCACCGTTAAACTTAAATCTTGGCTCAAGAGAAACCAAAGCTGTACCCATGTGTAAATAGTGTTCGAATGAGTGATTGAATCAGCCGAGTGAGTGAATACATGTCTTTGCACTGCTGTATTTATATAGATGAAATTGTATTTTTTATATATATATATGTGTACTTTAGATCTTATGTTAGTGTAGAAAAGCTCAACCAGGGATGGGGGTTGAAAATTAGCATTTGCTAAACTCTGTATGCATCACATCACCTGCAAGCTGATGTGATGCATACAGCTTGCAGCTAATAAATGTTAATTCAGACATTTGTGAATGAAACAAAACACAACCCCAAATATGTTTTGGTGGAGGTAACAACATTCTAACATGGCTTAAAGCTTAAAGGGACAGTGTGTAAGATTTTTACCCGTTAATTACTGAAATTGAAGATACCCATTCAAATATACATTGTTTTCCAAGCCTTTTCACTTCCATCATGAAATCAAAGTATTCTTTTGGACTTAGATATAGTCACATAAAAGGGGGATCTTCCCCATGCAGAGGCAGCCATTTTGAATACGAGAGCCGCAGAAGGACATTTGGGCTCCGGGCTCGTGATTTTGGGTAAACAACACAAGCATGCTGCCGGATCAGACGTCGTAATGGATCTAACACGTGTTTTGGACTAAATTGTTTTACTGGATTTTATTCGCTGGATCCTTACGGACAAATTGAGAGCAAGTTTATGGTGAAATACAGAGTTTGACCTGTGGAAAGCATTCTAAGGTAAGCTAACCTCGTTTTGTGCTTTTCCGTATAAAAGCCCCATGTGCTCAGGGAGTGATTGTTGTGCAGGGAAATGAATTGCATAGTCAAAAAGAGGAGACTGTAAGGTTTCATTTGATCTGTAGAGTGTCATGGTACATGATCGGGAATGTGTGTTTTCATGAGAAAAGAAAAAAAAAAAAAAAACTGGGACCGCGTTTTATTTATACAGTAGCGGCGCGCGGCTCGTGCGCGTGCCCGGGTGACCCTCGAGGTCTGCCGTAGCTAAAACAGAAAGTGCAATAGCACCATCCACCTATGCGCCACGAATCCTACACACTGGGGCTTTAAAGAAAAGTTTTTTTTTTTTCTGTAATATAGGACCTTTAGTATGAAAACAAAAATGATCACATTATAATATAATGAAAAAATATTGAGTTAGATACAGGTGTGATTTATTAAAGCAACATTTACTATTTTGGTCAATGTGTGTATTAGGGCTGGGCAGTTAATAGAGAAATCAGTCATGTCTAAACATCAATGATATGGTTGGGGTTTTTGAAGAGAGAAGTCCACTGTCAGTAAAAGATTGGTTGGGAGTCGAGTTGAGACTATCCATCCACTTTCTTCGGCTTATCTGGGGGTGGGTCGCGGGGCAGTAGCCTAAGCAGGGACTCCCGGACTTCCTTCACCCCGCACAGTTCCTCCGGGGGGATGCCAAGGCGTTCCCAGGCCAGCCGAGAGATATAGTCCCTCCAGCGTGTCCTGGGCGGGGGCTCCTCCTGGTGGGACATGTCCGGAGGCATTCGGAACCGATGCCCAAGCCACCTCAGCTAGCTCCTCTCAATGTGGAGGAGCAGCAGCTCTACCCTGAGCTCCTCCTGTGTGATCTCTAAGGGTGCGCCCAGCCACTCTGTGGAGAAAACTCATTTCGGCCGCTTGTATCCGCGATCTTGTCCTTTCGGCCATTACCCAAAGCTCATGACCATAGATGAGGGTAGGAACGTAGATTTCCTTTTGGCTCAGCTCCCTCTTCACAACAACGGTCTGGTACAGCGGCCACATCACTGCCGACGCTGCACCGATCCACCTGTCAATCTCGCGAGTTGAGACTGGAGGAAATTATTATTTTTGTAATTTTTTTTATAATGTTAAATGGCAGTGATTAAAGTCTATACCTTTTATGAAATCAGTGCTACGACCCACTTTAACTTTGTTTTTGGAATACCTATATAAATGGGTGATCAATGAAAAATTGCCCAGCCCAATTTTGTATCTCCCAAAGTACACATAAATATAAAATCAAGTCCATTCCACACAAAGACAAGTGGGGGAAAAAAAAGAAAAAGACTTGCTGAGTAGTGTTGGCTTCACACTAAAGCTCAATAAAGCCCCATTAACTTTGCACTATATGATTATTCATTATTATTTATGGCAGAAGTTCTCTAAAAATGTAACTTTCTATGACTTTATAGCAGATTTACGCACTGAAGATATTTACTGGACGTACATCAAAACACACCCACACCAATGCTTCTGGCTCCGACGTGCACAGAGCAGATTTGTGAACACCCGACGCTGGTGCCAGACTGAAGACTCACAGTGGCAGGACCAGAGCCATAGCTAATGCTGTTCTTAGCGCGCATTAATTAGAAACTTTATGGAAATTATAGTGTTTTTCCAAGTGCTATTGATAGAGACTGTCCCCAGATGAAACTGATAAAAGCTCCCAGAGATGATCATTTACACAGGAGCTAATGACATTTGACTCACTCCGCTGCCTGTGAACTTTCACGCAACTTTGGGAATGATCATTTAGAGAACATGAATCATAACTGTTCTCTGCAGTTTTCCCCCAGAATAGTTTAGAAACAAAGTGAAAATCTTTCGACCCCTGTCTTTCGTTTCTCATTTTATCTTCTTTCTCTTTTATTTTTTTAAACACCACGTTAACTAAAAGGTCCCATATTACGCAAAACTGACTCTTGTGTCCTTTAAGCCTAGTTATATAATGCTGTTAACTCCTCAAAAATATACCGAGAGTTGTGATTTATTTCATCCACATGTGTTGGAGTTATCCTTTATTATGAGTTTGTCTACATCTCCAGAGATTAAAATGCTCAGTTACACCTTGTGATGTCATGAAGTGGTAGTTTGAAGTGTGTTTTCTGTTTGAAAGAAGAAATAAGCAGGATTTGTGTGTTAAACATGTGTGAATGAAAAAAAAACACATCTCCAGGTATGTTTGTGGTGAGGAAACGACTGTATAGATCAGAAAACAGTGTCCACTACCAAGTCGTCCCGGAGGCGTTTTGAGTTATTCACAGATTCTGAAAGCATAAATTCTAAGCTTTCCAATGATGTCTTACACGTGAAAATCTGACCATATTTAAAGAAGGTGTCACTATTTGAAAGCAGGCATAGCAGATTTTCCAAAGCCCTCAGAACAGCTCTCAAAGTTTGCTCTCTTCAGCCCTCCTTGCCTAATTTGCCTGACATTAAGCTAAGCCCTCCCCCATCATGACTATCACTGTGGTGTTAATGTCCAGGCAGGTCAGAATCATTCAATCATTTAATAATACACAGGATAATATGTTAGGATAATAAGTTTACTACAAAATTTACTTATAGTCAGGAAGTATTAATAGCATAGCAAAGTAACCAATATTTAAAAAAATAATAATAAAAAAGTAATAAAATATGTAATAAAATACCAAGGTACAGGTATTTAAGGAGTATTTCACAGGAGGTAATACTGCTCAAATGAATTTCGTATTGCACATAATATAGCATTATATATATAGCATTATATATATAGCATTATACATATATATATAATTTGACCCCGGAAACGGGTCAAATTGAATCAAAATAAAGTATTACTCTACCGCTATAGCCTATGGCAAAACGTTCGGCTTTTATATAAACAAAAATAGAGTGGAAATTAACCTAAAGAGACTGTTCTTGTTCACGCTGACCGCATTGTTTCAATGCTAGCGTTAGCATTAGCTTAGCCGCATTTTGAATGGAGATCCGCACAGTGCGGTCCCGCACAGCGGAATATGATCACCACA
Organism: Paratrypauchen microcephalus; assembly: GCA_036785185.1. Taxonomy (NCBI): domain Eukaryota; kingdom Metazoa; phylum Chordata; class Actinopteri; order Gobiiformes; family Gobiidae; genus Paratrypauchen; species Paratrypauchen microcephalus. Next base: position 806,805 of record JAVJIX010000227.1, on the reverse strand, counting down.
TGAAAACTGAATTAGTATTTAAAGCCCCAGTGTGTAGGATTCGTGGCGCATAGGTTGATGGTGCTATTGCGCTTCCTGTTTTAGCTACGGCAGACCTCGAGGGTCACCCGGGCGCGCCGTAACGCGGACAGCTCGCGTACCCGCACACGAACACGTGAAGCGCACCCGACGCTACTGTATAAATAAAACGCGGTCCCGTTCACTGTTTTGTTTTTTCTTTTCGCATGAAAGCACACATTCCCGATCGTGTACCATGACAATCTACACATCAAATGAAACCTTACAGTCTCCTCTTTTTGACTATGCAATTCATTTCCCTGCAAAACAATCACTCCCTGAGCACATGGGGCTTTTATACGGAAAAGCACAAAACAAGGTTTGTTACTTTGCTTACCTTTGAAGGCTCTGCACAGGTCAAACTTCAGTATTTCACCATAAACCTGCTCTCAATCTGTCCGTAAGGATCCAGCGAATAAAATCCAGTAAAACAATTTAGTCCAAAACACGTGTTAGATCCATTACGACGTGTGATCCGGCAACAGGCTTGTCGTTGTTTATCCAAACGCGTCACGAGCCTTGCCGAAGGCGAAGGCGGAGCCCAGATGTCCTTCTGCGGCTCTCGTAATCAAAATGGCTGCCTCTACATGGGGAAGATCCCCCTTTTATGCAGGTATATCTAAGTCCAACAGAATACATTGATTTCATGATAGAAGTGAAAAGGCTTGGATAACACTGTATTTTTGAATGGGTATCTTCAATTTCGGTAATTAACGGGTAAAAATCTTACACACTGTCCCTTTAAACATGTCCTAAAGTCTATAAAGTAAACAGGTTCTGACACTTACTTGCCTGTTGTTTGTCTCGTTGTCCGTGGATCGCATATCCGCGCTCTTTCCCCAGTAAAGTATCCGATCGCATTCTGTATATGAGCTCCGGAGAGCTCCGTGTCCCATGTCCCGAAGAGAGAGTTTACAGTATTTCCTTATGTAGCATTTACAGTCAAAGTTAAGGATTTTTAAGTTACAGATGCAAATGCAGCCTATGAAATCCAGCTACATATTCAGGAGCTGCGCACAGCTGATAGGCGGAAAAAGTAAACAAAAGAGCGCAAATGTCACGTGATTGGTCCGCAGAGGTAGGATGGTAATTTAGACACGCCTTGATTCTTACCGAAAAATAAGCCAGTTTCACAGACAAAATGTATGCTTTTTTAAGCAGCCAATGCTGTTATCTGAAACATGGAGTGGGTTCTTCATGATCTCAAATGAAATCAAAAAGCAGTAGTAATCCAGTACAGAATTACGATTGTATTTTTAGTCCGTGGTTTAGTTTAGTTTAGTTTAGTTTAGTTTAGTTTAGCTACTGTGTTATTTTTGGTCTAACTTACTACTTACCTTGTTGTGTGTCTGATTGGTGGATAGCTGTTTGGCCTGAGCAGATGGACCCGCAGTGGGCTGGGAGGAGTCATATTAATGGTTCTGACCTCAAATCCTTCTTTCCTCACCCTTTCTAAAATGTATCTCTCTTTTCTTCTCTATCTCTCTCCGCTGTCTGCTTATACCCTGGAGAGACTTCACACCATTTAGCTTCTCAAGGCTGCTAAAATAATGTGTGCCAGTTTGACTTTATGTTTGGGCATCTGGCGCAGGTTGGCAGACAGGGCGGTGTAGGGGCAAAATGAAGGACTTATTGCTCTTCACAACTGACTGGTCAAATCTATGATGCTGCCTTGAGCTTGCTTGGGTCTCATCAAAAACAAAGGCCTATTTTTGCAGTAATGGAGACAGAGTAGCTTCGGCGTACTAGCCAAAATACCTACAGTGTCCCCGCCTGAAGAATTAATTGTATAAAAATGCTTTAAAACTGCAGATATTGGCAAAGATTTGTATGAGTAGTGTTGGCACAAGATAACTGGCGGATGTCTCAAGTCATTTCAAAAATATACCACATTTTTAGATCAATCAACCAGGTGCAACAACCTGTTCTTAAAAATCTGATGAATGAGAATTATGTTTAATTAAGAAGAAAGGAAGAGTGAAAATCTGATCCAATTTTGTAGAACCAAAAGTACAAAGTCTGGTAAAAGGTCACTATGAAATCTTAAAAGGATACATTATGTGCTGCAAAATCTTCTGAGTCCAACATTTTTAGATCACGTCTGGATTTAATGCCTTAGTGGTCAAAATACTGGAGCCAAATACTGTTTAAAGGGCCCATATTACAGTATTTTCAGCCCTGGAATTGCCAATCTCTGCTGAACTAAGGGTAAATGGTAGCTTTCAACTTGAAAACTACCACTACATGACATGACAATGTGGAACAGAGCATTTTGAGCTTTTCAAATGTAGACAGACTAATAATAAAGGATTACTCAAACCTGTGTGACTGTAACAAAATATAACTTTGAGTATGTTTTTGAGGAGGTAACAGCATTACCACATGGAACCAACAGTGGTTCTGGCATTCTGCACATGACAGAAATAAAATGTGTACAGTGAACCCTCGCTGTATCGCGGTTCACTCTTCGCGGCCTCGCTGTTTCGCGGATTTTTTTTTCCAATTTTTTTTTTTTTTTTTTTTCAATTTTTTTTATAGTGTAACTTTTTTTTTTACAGTGTAACATTCTGTCCTGCGCCCTGATTAGCTAAGAGACTAGACCAGGACTAAACCAGGTCTAAAGCAGGTCTAAATCAGGACTAAACCAGGTCTAAACCAGGACTAAACCAGGTCTAGACCAGGGATGGTAGGGACAGAGTCTCAGATTTCCTTCACGAGAGCGCCTGGGTGACAGGAGGTGTGGCCTTTGTTTACTTGCACGAGCCATGGAAGAGAGTGCGAGCCGGACCATGGAAGAGCCAAGAATCAACATGGACTCTTCCAAGAATCAACATGGACGGGCCCGCTGCGGCGTCCGGGGGAGCCGCAGCGGGGAGAGGACACTCGCGCGCACTGTGGAGACAGTGGCTCTTCCCCGTGAGAGGACGAGAGGACGAACCCGACCCCGTCCTAGAGAGCTGTGGAGTATTGGCGACGCATTGATAGCGGTCTGATTTTGGAGCCGGGGTGAAATGCAACCAACTCTTGTGAGCGCAGGTTGGTCTTACCTGGTCTTGTGGTGAGGACTGGTGCTCAGAGGTGTCTGTTAGCGGTTTGGCACTGTTAGCATTGGCTTGAGTCTTGCCCAAAATGATATCCAGGTCGCTTTCCACTCGACTTTCGCACATGGCATGGATATGTGGTACCAAAACAAACGCACGTGTCCGCGCGCACGTGTCCGCGCGCACGTGCCCGCGCGCACGTGCCCGCGTGTCACGTGCCCCCGCCCCACTATTAATATATTTTAATGAAAATCTACAAAAGTTTGAGTGTTTAAACAAGAGAAAAATGTTAATACCAGTCTCAGAAAGGTGTATAATGTGTCTGGTGAAGCGTTTTCAGCCTTAAAACATGTAGAATAATTGTAAAATATAAAATTGTCCTACTTCGCGGATTTCACTTATTGCGGGCTATTTCTGGAACCTAACCCCCGCGATAAACGAGGGTTCACTGTATACGATGAAAAATTACAATGCACTGTTATTAAAGGAAAATTAACGTTTTTTTTTACAATCTGAGCCTTCTTTTGGCAATAAAACAAGTAGTTTTACTCACCCATAGGAGTTTGGTGTCAATTGGAGCAGTATCGCAGAACTAATGTTGAGCCTTTCTGTTCTACTAATGATCCCGTATCCGTTAGTGTGAGTGCTCGGGGCATTACTTTGCGGTGTCCAAATAACACAAACTTTAGCACTTTTCAAATCACAGAAGATCGCTGTGTCAGCGTAGACTTTTAGTGGATTCCAAAACGGCCTGAAACCCGATATCCAGCTATAGTTTCATTTGATGACGTCATCAGAGAGGACAGTGCGCATGCGTGAACTCAGCTGTTTTGTAAACACCGCTAGTCCGAAAGAAGCTAACACCGCTCTGAACTTTACTTTTCTGTTGCGATATCGGGTTTCAGGCCGTTTTGGAATCTACTAAAAGTCTACCCTGACACAGCGATCTTCTGTGATTTGAAAAGTGCTAAAGTTTGTGTTATTTGGAGAGCGCAAAGCAGTGCCCCGAGCACTCACGCTAACGGATACGGGATCATTAGTAGAACAGAACGGCTCAACATAACTTCTGCGATACTGCTCCAATTGACACCAAAGTGCTATGGGTGAGTAAAACTACTTGTTTTATTGCCGAAAGAAGGCTCAGATTGTAAAAAAAGTTACTTTTCCTTTAAGGTTGGAAGTTCAATTCTTGAATATAGGATACTACAGTATGGTTGTGTTTAGGCAAGACACATTTCACTTCATTTGTTTGTGTTTTAATGTGCTGCGAGTGAATGGAAGGGCTACAGGTACTGAGGCACCCACATTTCCTTCGGTTAACCCCGGGATAGTGTACACAAGGAGCTCAGTACCAGAGTGAATGTATAATGACTATTGAAGAGCTTTGAGAGGCATGTTAAGCTTGTGCATTATAAACCAAAGTCTATATTGACAAATCGATACAAGTACTGATATCAAAGTTCTGTATATTTTATGAGCTGACAGATAATTATTCAGTATCTGCATCAGTGCTCTTTCAGTGTTAGGATCTGTTGGGCACAAATTAACAACTACACTTCATAATATTTGAACAAGTATTTGGTCAAAAAATATGCCCTAAACACAATTCCAACATGCCCGCGGAGTAATTGTTAACCAGGGTGTGCAAAGGAGCTTTTAATGTTTGGATTTCAAAGACATTTCAAAGGCTTCCTTTGTGAAACATCCTGCTCCCAGTCTCATTCCCACCTTTTGGATTCAGCGCTAACTCTTAGCGAGATAAAAGCCAAAGGACACAATGAGTAACTTCAGAGGACTGAGCTGTCTTTTGTTTAGTTGTGACGGGACGCTCCCCTCTGAATTGGGATGATGCTCGTGACTTTGATATTAGTCTTATGGCTCCACAAAAAAAGCTGATGAAACTTCAGTGCAACTCCCGAACAGAAGGCCAAATTATCACTCCCCCAGACGCCTCTTGTTCTGACCCCGATGTTTTGGTCACAAGTTCTGGTTGGAGACGGGACAGGCTGAAATGAGTTTTCTCCACTGAGCGATTGTCCTCAGTGTTCTTGACAGCACCAGGACAGGCCGGGGCTCGCAGGTCAGCGTCGCTCGGCCTTCACTCTAATAACAAGAGGCAAGGTGGATGTGCGACTGGTAAAGGACACCTCCTGGGACCACTGCTCTGGGAGGGGACCCCCCGGGCACAATGGGACATGCTGGAGGGACACGGTTACCAGATGCTTCCGTCATATGGCCTTAACGATAATGAGGAAGAGACAGGACATGGAACAATGGACTTTTACTGTTGTACACCCCAATGTAGACAAAATCATTGCAATGTGCATACCTGTTCTTTTTTATTATGATGATAATGATTACTAATGCTATTTAAATTATAATTTATAATTATATTATAATTATTTGACTTTTAGTATTGCTATTTAGCATCTTTTAAATTGATTGTAGGTTTGTTTGTTTGTTTCTCTATTGCCCTGTGTAAAGTAATTCGAGGACTTTAGTCACACCTGGGACTACTCGGGCGAACCTGATGACGCTGTAGAAGCGAAACGCATTGTTCGCTAAGCCCAATAAAGAAATGAGAGTAAAGTCAAGTGAGTGTGCGGTAAACTTCTTTTTTTCTAGAATAATTCGAGGATTATATGTGGTTGTAAATGCTGTATAAATAAAGTTGACCTTGATATGATTGTTTAATATTTCAAATATAAGGTTTGATAAAGAAGAAAAGTACATACCTAACTTAAATTGTATCATTATAAAAAAGACAAGGAAAACCAGCCTAAAATGGTAGCTAAAGTAAAATATTATTAATCTGCTCTTCATATTTATTGTATTTATTTGTATTTTAATAGGGCGACAGTACAAGATTTCTGATGATCTGAAAGAAATTATAAAATTAGTTGCCCTGATTTAGCATTGACGGTCTAATCTAATGCATACGAAAAATACCCCCTATAACCAACCTGCTGCACTCTCACATCTGAATATGATGGGGCCAATTCCAGGAAGAAGAGCAAGCTTCATGTGCTTGACACTAATGAGGATATACAGTGGATAGATCAATGGATGATTTCCCAGCTCAAAGCCAATCCACATTAGGAACCAGGTGACATTTAAAGCTGATCTGCAGTCAATGTTTGCGTGCAAGAAACGATATCGCTTCAAGGCTGCCCAGTCCTCACATGACTGCAGCTCAGTATTACTCTTCTTATCAGCCCTGTCCACTGTTTGCTAGAGACTCCATATCTTGAGCAAGAACTCAAAATAGAAGGTAAAAAGTCCACACAGCTGGAACATGCACTTAATGGAAGTCGAAGTCACACAGCCACTCCAAACCCAGACGGTGTTAGAGGCAGAGATTTCCAGTTACAATATCTCCAACATGTGAAATCAGCACCAACCAGCTCCAAATAGAATGAGATGTGTTTTATTGATACTGTTGCAGTTGATCTCATCAACATTCCCTGGGTGTGTAAAGCTAACTGAAAGCACTTTTCTGTTAGAAGCTCTATTACTCAAGTTAGACTTAATCCAAGCTTTATTTTAACAAAATCCACAAAGCTGACTTGGTTGGCACTGAGATGATTTGTGTGCTTGAAGTCTCTCATTACAGTCTTAAGCTAGTTACCATTAGCCAAGGGTTTTTTAGTCACTCAAAACCTAAACATGACCATAAACAGGACTCATATTGATCACAGCCTCCTGAAAATGTGTTTGTAATTTTTCTAGACATTTCAGACAATCTAAAAACATTTTTTGTATGTGAAGAATCCCTCAGTCGTCCAGGTAGAATCCATGATAAAAAGGAGAAATTCAATTTGTCAACTGGACAAAGTTTGTTTGGTCGAAAACGTTTCGCAGCTCATCCGAGAGGCTTCGTCAGTTCTGGTTAGAGTGCTGATAGACACTGCTTATATCTAGCTGCAGGGAGGAGCTCACTACACTGAAATTATTCTGAAACTATCCCACCTGAGTTTCTGTCTTTTGTTTTTTCACTTTCTCTCTGGCGTCTAGTTTATTCATACCCTAATGGCGGTTTTCACACCTCTGGACCTGACCTGGCTAGCCAGAACTGAATTTCTCCTTTTATCGACATTTTTGGTAGTTATTCCTAATGTGTGCATTGTTTCACCATGGCAACTAATGAACATTTCACCATAGTAATAATTAGAAGTACACCCCCAGCGTGATGTCACGAAGTATCAATATGTGAAAGTCTATTAAATATCATCATTATTAACAGACATCTATAACAGTGGTTCTACAGGTCATGAGGCAAGGGTTACAGTATGATTTCCAGAGCTAATTAACAAAAAAAAAAGGTTTGATCAATTTTTATTGTTTTAAAACAGTATAATTTGGTGAAATAAGGTCCTATAACACAATAAACGATTCAAGTCAACAATCTTAAACCTGGTTTTACATGTTTTTCTCAGGTGAAATTATTACTGGCAGCAATTTTATTTTGCTTTGGGAGTCCCGAGTCAGTTGCATAGTCATTTAGGAGGTCGTGGCCTCAAAAACTTACCTGATCTAGATAGTAAATTAATCTTTCTTCTGCAGCCAAGCCGTCAGCCACCTCAACCTCTCCATTTGTTTTTGATGATGAGTGTCTATGTTCCTAGATGGGTATTTTCCCCACAAAAAATCCATGAAATCATTGCATTTCAGTTTTTGCACCTGTTATTCCAGTTTTATTCAATTTCATCTTTTGTGTAGATTCAAATCAGTTGGAGAACACCCACAACTAAGACTGTCAGACAGAAATATAATTGTAATTTTGAGTGGTAAGCGTACCAAAGCAAAAGCCATTGTAACCATGCCAGCAGAGCTAACCTTGTTTGAATTTGGTCTGGAGCTGAATATTTTTGGACCAAAAGCCACCAATTTGGCCTACAACACAGCAGGTTGGACGATCTGAAATTAATGTCCACTTCACAATGCTCTTGGACTCTGGTTATCAATGGGCAAATTACATAATTTTCTATTCAACATTTATTCATTTATTCAATAGACCTTCTTCTTATCAGGCTTGTGTGTGACAATAGGGTGACTGTTTTGAAATGCATCCATGCTTATTACAATGTTTTATAATTGTAATCTGTGGCAGCTACCTGTCCAGGAACTGCAGATGGAAGCGAGCATTTTGCTAAAACTGGCACGTTACATATAAGCACATTTCTTTTTTTTCCTTTTTTTTATAAAGGTTCATTTATTTTATTAGACCAAGAGTTTGTTTTCATATCTGACCATTACGACAGCTCACTAGCAGAAATACTGAAACATGCCTACGAGACTATGAACCAGGACGAGGGGGCTTTTTTACTCTCATACACCTGGAATACGAGGTAGGACTACAGCGGGCGGCCTTATCCTGCCTCCACCGGTAAGAAGACAGCGCTAAGATTATCACAATCATTACTATATAGACTTATCGTTCAATGTAGGAAAGATGGATCAATTATTTTTGGGGTGAATATTTATCGTGGGTACTTTTTCTTTGTACTAGTGGGGAGTTTGTTTTTTGTTTTTTTTCCGGAACTACAATAACATTTTATCTGAAGCCTAATCTAAATGAATTCTAAAGTACTAAAGTATGTAATTTTATATTTTGAAGCTGATATTTTCGCTATATTGTACATTTAGTTTTTTGTTTTTTGTTTTTTTTGTCTTTTGTTTTATTTTTTATTTTTTGTAATACTTTTATTATTATTTTTTATATAGGTCATCATGTATATTTTCTTCCGCAATATATCACACTTCAAAAACATGTTATAGTGACAGGCCTGGACAGCACCTAAATTTGTTTAAATTAGTTGAGACCACTCTGAGGATGATCGCTATTGAGCACTCAAAACGATCAGATATGGGAAAAAAAATAAAAAATAAAAAAATCCTGGTTTGAAAAAATAATTTAATAAAATAAACTGTCTGAAGACCAAATGAACCTCGTTGGACTAGGTTAATGTTTTTGTGCATTGTTCCTGATCAAATAAATACTGTACATTCAAGTCCCTTCTATTGTCTTAAACTGATGCTTATAAACTTGGCGAGGACAATAAAGAACATTCTGAGCATTGGACAAGCATCAAAAAGGTCCAAACACCAGCGACACTTTAGAAATGAGACCAGGTGAAAACACGTGATCCAAACATGCACACCCTCGAGGCACCAAGAGCCAAACTTTTATTGGACAAGAATCCAATTACTTAACCTCGCTGCAGGTTCCACTAGCTCTGCGCTCTTCCACCTTGACAAGTCTGCACTAATATCTGCTGACAGCCTATGTCCAGCCTACACGGGAGTTTGATTAAATGAAAAACGCAATGCCTGTTCCCACCATCCCAGGGTCAATGAATACCAATGAGAGCCACATAATAGTTCTTAACATGCAGGCGGATGTGTGAATGACAAAGTGACAGGCAAGCTTTTCATCCATAAACAAAACACAACAAAGTGAGGTGGTTCAACCAAGTCACTTCCTGTATGTAAAGTATGTCAAAGAAGAAATATTTCAAAGGCGCATTGTGTAACATTTCTGGTTGAGCTTTTCTCTATGGAGATGTTATTGCTTTGTCTAGAATGTTTCACAGTATGGTATTAAACTGTTTTATCATCATGGAGACCAAACCAAACCAAGTTACAGGTCAGATCTGTGGAGAGGCGACCCCGCTCACAATCAGAATACAGTGGTACCTCACCTTACAAAATTAATTCGTTCCAGAAGTGGTTTCGTAACGTGAATTTTTCGTAAGTTGAGTAGCTATTTCAATGGAAAAGGCCTGATTCATTCCAATTTTTTTTTTTTAATATAGTGTAACATTTTTTTTTATAGTGTAACACTGTGTCCTGCGTAGAGACTGTAGACCCAGGACTAAACGTGGACTATACCAGGTCTAGACCAAGGTCTAAACCTGGACTGGACCAGGTGGATTAAAGCGCCACGTGCGGGTCTATTTCCTGGTTTCGTTTCGAGTCACGACTGAGGCGAGCAGCGAGGACTCCCCTCGGGCCGCACGCAGTCTGAGCACATGAACGCATGCAAGAGCCGCGGTGGTCTAATCCTGGTTTAGACCTGGTTCAGACCTGGCACGGTTTGAGCACGGGTCTCGTGCTCGCAGCCCCGCGCCGGGTCATGCTGCGCTATCACACACGTGTCCGCGCGCACACACACCCCCCTCCCCCTTCCCCACACGCTTCACTATTAATAATTTTGTTGAAAATCTATGAACGTTTGAGTGTTTAAACGAGAGACAAATGTGAGAAAAGTTTAAATTCAGTCTGAGAAAAGTGTATAATGTGTGTGGCTGAGCGCGCATTATTTGAATTTTTGAGATTTCGTGTTTCGTAACTTGAATTTTCTTTCGTATCTAAAGACCAAAATTTAACATGAAGGCGTTTCGTAACTTGGAATTTTCGTTTGTTGGGTCTTTCGTAAGGTGAGGTACCATTGTACATGTTGTTTGAGGTATTTTTGAGCTATAAAACCACCTGTATTTGAATACTGTACAAGTAAGATAGAGCTGTTTAATGTCATACTGTGGAACATTCCCGGCAGAACAATGACATATCCATGGAAACAAGCAGGTGACAGATCCAAAAAGTTACAAAGTGCACCTTTAAACTTTTTCTGCTATTTACTAAATTGAATAAGAAAAGGGTTTATTGCCATTGCCAGTGCACAAAACTGTGTAGAAGAATATAAAGTATATAAGGGCATGCATTGAAATAAGGTAAATAATAATAGACTTTAATTAAGGATGGGACAAGATCTCTTACAAGAATTCATGAGACAAAATTGCCACAGGATTGTGCACACATGAGAAAAATCAGATTTTCCTCCCATGTTTTTACTTTTGGAATGGACAAAAAATGGGTTAAAGGAAAAGGAAAGTTTTTTACAATTTGAGCCTTATTTGGGTAATAAAACAAGTTGTTTTACTCACCCATAGCACTTTGGTGTCATATGGAGCACTTCCAGAGATGTTTTAGATTTGGAGATGTTTGCGGTCTCCAAATAACACAAACTTGTTTCGAGTAGATGAGGACGCCAGTGCGCATGTGCGGACTGTGCTCTCAGCTCCCGGGACCCAAATATGAAACGCAAAACTGTAAACTATGGCTAAATCTCGGATTACAGGCCACTTTTGACTCAAACGAAATCGTAGACTAAGACATCGAGCTTCTATGATTTGAAAAGTGCTAAAGTTTGTGTTATTTGGAGACCGCACGGGGCATATTACATGCTCGGGGAATATATTATATGCCCCGAGCTATGGCTAGAAGTTGCGCTAGGCTAACGCAAATCTAAAACATCTCTGGAAATGCTCCATATGACACCAAAGTGCTATGGGTGAGTAAAACAACTTGTTTTATTACCGAAATAAGGCTCAAATTGTAAAAAAAAAAAAAACAAAAACAAAAAACGTTACTTTTCCTTTAAGTCCTAGCAAGCTACATTTCTTGAGAAGCTGTTTTTGTTTTTTTAACAAAAGTATAACATAACATAAACAATAAATGGTGAGGCCAAAATTGTGAACTCAATCAAAAATCAAAATCTATTAATTCTGAATGATGATCTCATCTCATGGACCCAATCTCATGTCTCATCCCTTCTTGTGGAAATTGTGTCTTGTCTCATCCCAACTGTAAAATTTTAAATAATAAAAATATAATATAGGTAGTGCAGAACTACTCTATCTGTGCAAGTAGATTAATTATAGTTTAAAGTGACAGCGATTGGCGTAATAAAGTGTTCGTCTTGTATACCTTTTTCATTGCAAACCAGAATTTGGAGCAGGTTTAATGGCTTTAATACAAACTAAGTTGCTCCTGGTCGTCTGGCATTTTCATGGTGGCATTTCACTCTGGCAAGCAGCAGATTTTCATTTACTGCGTTTAAATATATATTTTTAAATGGCTACACAATATTTTTGAACCATATTATGTGTATGACTTGGAGACAAAACCTCCCAAAGCCGTTTATGTTCAATGCCTGCAACTACATGTTTTATTGGTTATTTTGCACAATGCTTGCACCATCTGGGTTTAATTAATTCAAAGTATTCACCCATTTTAATTGTCATTTTTCGGAGGCCAAGTCATGGAGGCATGGGAAGGGAAATCTGAAAAACACAAAAACAAAATCCAGGCCATAATCTACGCCTTTTATTCTTGTTAGAGAATTAAATGCAAAAGTTTCTCTCAAAACTCATCCATGTTATGGTTTAAAAGGTCTATTGCTTTCCGTTATTTCTCTTTATCATCCTCTTCTGTTCACACATATGCCTGACATCTGGATCTTTCACTGTCCCCAGTCCATAGATCACTTATTAAGGCAAGTAATGAGGAGCTCATGCATAATTTCATTTGCTGTAGCGCTACCTGGGGACATTTTCTTTCTTCACTAAAATCTATGATAGTTTCCCTTTGAAAGGCCATAACTCTCCTTCAGTAGCAGGCGTCGGGGTCACAGATGCTAAATGGCCCATTTATAGATTCCTGTGGAACAAGAATATTGTGTGGAGTCATTTCAGAGCTCTTATTCAGGCCATTTGAATCCACATGCTTTAATCCGCCCCTGGTCATAGATCTATAAAGAATCTACCTTTCAAATCACGCTTTCTGCACTGTACCAACCCACACTTTCCCATATAAGCAAATGTGTTAGCTGTTATTTAAAAGTCCATTGTGTAACTTTTCTGGTGGAGGGTCCGTGAAATGCTTTTGCTTTGTCTGGAATGTTTCAGTGTGGCATTAAACCTTTCTATCTTCATAGAGATCAAACCAGACCAAGTTACAAGTCAGATCTGTGGAGAGGCGACCCTACTCACAGTCGGAATGCCTTTTCTCTAAGTATTTCGTATGGAGTAAGAAAGAGGACAAAATAACGTGTATTCACAAGAAATTAATCCACGCGAATAACGTGTCGTCATGCATATTTTGGATGTACACGCGTCTTTGGTTGTAGTTGAGCATAAAATAAATATTTGCAAACTCTAAAATGAGGTGTTGTGTGTTTGATATTTGTCAGAATACAAATCTAAATGTTACGACATCGAAAAGTTACGAGTACTGTCTTAAGTACGAATACGAATTTCTCAGATGGAAGAAAGTGGACAAAAATACGTCATCACGTCACGTCGGCCGAGATCACTTGAAGTCTGCAGCGGTAAAAAAAAAAATTATCTGCGTAATCTCGATGCTGATCGACTTTTCTTCTGCTGACGCATGTGACGTGATGACGTAACGCTTTACGTAGGTTAAAATACTGCCTATACTTCTGTCTTCGACTCGGGACTCGCCATCTGACACGGGGTGTGTGGATTGTGTGTGCGCTACTACTGTGTGCTGGGATTGTGTGTAGAACCCGCCCACCGCCCACTGGGAGTCTCTGGTTGGCTCAACATGAAATCTTACTCTGCTTTAGCCAATCATCATTACTTATCCCGCCCTTACCAAAGGGAGAAAAAAATTCCCCTGTGCCAATGCGAGTCGTGTCGCGTACATGATGCCAGTTTCAAAATGAGTAGGTTCAGTAACGCGCGGTAATGGCGTGTTGGTGCCGGTAACGGCGTTATAACGATAGATAAAGTAACTCGTTACTGAAAAAAGATAAGATAAGATAAGACTTTATTGATCTCACACAGGAGAAATTTACTTGTCACAGTAGCTCCAGGTAGGGACAGTTTGAACAAGAAGACAAGTGCATGCAGGCAAAAAAAGGCATAAAGATAGGTGATAATAATAATTAAAAAAATAAGTAATAAATCGAATAATAATAATAGTAGTGATAATAATAAAAAACAGTGACAGGGAGAGTATTGAAAAAATTGGAAAAACGATATTGCACGATAGGACTATACAGTAGAATTCTACAGTCTGATGGTGGTGGGGATGAAGGATCTGCAGTAGCGCTCCTTCTTGCACTGGGGGTGCCTCAGTCGGCTGCTGAAGGAGCTGCTCAGCTCCTCTACAGTCCGGTGCAGAGGGTGAGAGGTGTCGTCCATGATGGACGTGAATTTGGCCAGTACCCTCCTCTCAGCCACCTCCTCTACAGAGTCCAGAGGACAGCCCAGGACAGAGCTGGCCCTCCTGACCAGCCTGTTGAGTCTTTTTCTGTCCCGTTCTGTGCTGCTCGGGGCCCAGCAGACGACAGCGTAGAGGAGAGCAGAGGCCACCACAGAGTCATGAAAAGTCTTGAGCAGAGGCCTGCTCACTCCAAAGGACCTCAGTCTCCTCAGGAGGTGGAGGCGACTTTGGCCCTTCTTGTACAGGGCGTTGGTGTTGTGGGACCAGTCCAGTTTATTGTTGAGGTGAACACCCAGGTACTTGAAACTGTCCACAGTCTCTATGTCCTGCCCCTGGATGTTCACCGGTGAGTGAGGTAGTGGTCTCCTTCTGAAGTCTGTTAGTAATGTTAATTTGCTGTTAAATTTAAAGATTGTGAATAAAAGTAAATTCATAAGTATATTCATAATCACACTAGGGAGAATTCTATCCAAAAATCTGTCACAATTTAGATTTTTTTTATTCACTCCTGGTCATACATCTACTAAAGAGAGTGCATGAGCTGTTATTTAAAGAGAGTAGGTGATTCCAGTATCTATATTAAGTCCGATAGATACCTTTACCAACAATAGCTCCTTTGGGGACCACAACGATTACTCATAAATACAGTTATGTCATATGCAATAGGATTCAAAGCCTGTGGGGATTTTAAAAGGTAGCTGTCCTGCATGCTTTTTCACAGCTTAGTAGCAATGATCAAAATCAATTTCCATTTGCACGTGCTATCTCCAGGCATTATACTAAAGCATGTGTTTGGTCACCACCCATAGCAGTGTTTACACAGGAGCCCCACAGCACACATCGGGAGAAGCTTCCATTTGTTCTGCTTGGCTTGATTTCCTCTTGTTTACGTTTAAATAATGCATGCGATTGCCCCATACTGCTCACAAGACACAGCACCTGACAGGGCTTTCATATGGGGATGAATATGAAAATCACTACCAACTAAAATATCCAAGGAAAATATGAACGTCGATGATGACAAATAAGGATTCTGGAAGACAGAGGATGAAACAGGATGTGCACTAAAATTCAAGCCCCCAGTGCTTCCCAATTGGAGGTGCGTGTAGCCAGTGCTCAGTTAGTTGTCCTGCAGGGATGTTTGCCAAGCTTATCGGCCTGTTACAAATCAGGCAGAGAAATACATCTCCCCTTTTTGGTGGACTCTTTCTCTCCTCTGTACCATGAGCACTCGAGGGGATTGAGGCGCTAAAAACATGGCACACATCTCTACTTCCTTCTTTTGCTTTGCATCTACCAACGATTTTTCATCCTATCTTGTTTCATCCCCTATGTTTCTGAGAAGTATAATGTACCTTCTCAGAGCCATATTAAATGATTAAAAAAGCTGTTGTAAAGTAGCTTTTAAAGAGCCCATTTTACGCTATATTCTGATCCATGTTATAATGTTGTTTCCCATTCAAAAACATACCTGGAGTTGTGTTTTGTTTCATTCACACATGTTTAACTCACAAACCTGCATATTTAGGCTGAATTCTTCTCTCAAACACTCTGTTCCACCTTGTGATGTCATGCAGCAATACAGGAAGTGTATTTTAACACTCCATACACCTTCACTGGAATCATTTGGATAATTTCAGCCCTAGAATTTCAAATTTCTACTCAACAGAAGGTAAAAGGTAGCTCTTAACTTGAAAACTACCAATTCAATTCACCAGTCACAAGGTGGAACAGATCATTTTGAGCTTTAGAGATGCAGATTGCTTAATAATCTAGGATTACTCAAACATGTGTGAATGCAATGCTTTTAATGAGGTAACAGCATTATAACAGGGCTAAAAGCTCACTTGAGTCAGTTTTATGTAATAGAACCTTTAAATTTGACTTCATATGTAATCTAGAGTAAGTATTATTAGAAAGAAACCAAAACATTTAATTAATCACAAAGAAAATTGCTATCTAATTCATTTAAAGGAAAAGTAACGGTTTTTTTTTACAATTTGAGCCTTATTTCGGTAATAAAACAAGTTGTTTTACTCACCCATATCACTTTGGTGTCATATGGAGCATTTCTGGAGATGTTTTAGATTAGCGTTAGGCTAACGCCGTTAGCCTAGCGCGACTTATAGCCATAGCTCGGGGCATATAATATATTCCCCGAGCATGTAATATGCCCCGTGCGGGCTCCAAATAACACAAACTTTAGCACTTTTCAAATCATAGAAGCTCGATGTCTTTAGTCTACGATTTCGTTTGAGTCAAAAGTGGCCTGTAATCCGAGATTTAGCCATAGTTTACAGCTATGCGTTCCATGTTTGGGTCCCGGGAGCTGAGAGCACACTCCGCGCATGCGCACTGGCGTCCTCATCTACTCGAAACTATGGCTAAATCTCGGATTACAGGCCACTTTTGACCAAACGAAATCGTAGACTAAGACATCGAGCTTCTATGATTTGAAAAGTGCTAAAGTTTGTGTTATTTGGAACCCGCACGGGGCATATTACATGCTCAGGTAATGCCCCGAGCTATGGCTATAAGTCGCGCTAGGCTAACGGCGTTAGCCTAACGCAAATCTAAAACATCTCCGGAAATGCTCCATATGACACCAAAGTGATATGGGTGAGTAAAACAACTTGTTTTATTACCGAAATAAGGCTCAAATTGTAAAAAACGTTACTTTTCCTTTAAGTGCTTGCTGATTAGTTACACAAATATGTTTTTTTACCCCAATATTGTTGATTTTTTTTTTTTTTTTTCACTATAATGCTAGGTTAGGACATCAAGATGTGTACAGCATCAAACCAGTGTGAGATCTAAAAAGCAAAATAGATACAAACAAGCTGGACACAATTATGATGATAACTTTCACAGTCATGTCATAACTCATGTGTTCTTCAGATCATTATGCTGGTATTGTCAAGATTTTGATGGAAGTGTAGATATAGTCAATAAACACAGACTAAATGTGATGAATGACACTGGGAAAGTTCTTTAAGTATGTTTAACTTCTTCACAAAAGCACAATCTCATTACATTCTCCTCTCACTCAACTATTGTCAGTTTGAACAATGACAAACCTCGGTACAGAATGTTAGTTATCTTATTGATTCAGTGGTATAATGCTGCGTTCCAGTTGTCCTCAGAGGTTGGAGCTCGGACCCCAGAGTGACATTCCTGCCAAGTTTCTGTGATCTAGTTGTCAAATCGGAAAAATATATATGTACAGTAAAGTATGAACAAATACAATCTAGGGACGCATTAAAACCTGAGAAAATATGAACCCAGTAAAGTTGATTTATTAACCCAGGCATTGTTACATACAAGAGTTATAACATTTTGAGATTTGAGAAGAAGAAGAAGAAGAAGAAGAAGAAGAAGAAGACACGCTTTATTTATCCCCGTAGGGAAATTATTTCTCTGCATTTGACCCATCCTTCAGGAGCAGTGGGCAGCTCGTCTTTCAGGCGCCCGGGGACCATCTCCATGATCTTAATGCTCGGCTTGGTCAGGTCCTCTTAAGCTGGAGGATTTTACCTGGAGCATGTTTTGGGTTGATGGGGGAAACCGGAGTGCCCGGAGGAAACCCATCCAGACACGGGGAGAACATGCAAACTCCACACATAATTATGCCATTATTTGACTCCAGTCTCTTGCCATTTTGTTACTTATTTAGAATTTATTATTAAACTTTATATTTTTATTTTATTTTGTATTTTATATGTATTTTCTCTCTCTCTCTCTCTTTGTTATTATAATATACTGAGATGTGTGAGCTAGTTTCCCTTGTGAATCAATAAAGTTAGTCTAAGTCTAACTCAATTTGGTCCATGAATATATTGGCAACAGAGCATCATTTAACTGTAGAGGCTCAACCACTGCGGATCAGATGGTTCAGTGGATAGACACTGTTGAGAAACTAAAGGGAAAATAAGAAAAAGTGCTATCAATATTACAGATTTCTGAGTTTTACATATCACCAAATGCAGGGTGCAGCATGTTGGATTCTCTAACTTCAGGTTCTCAAATGTTTCCAAGTAGGAATTCTGAGATCAAAGGGTGTATTTATTTATTTATTTATTTTTATTATCCTTTATTATCCCTGTAGGGAAATTTGTCCTTTTTTTTTCATTAGCAGTGGGCAGCACATGAAGGCGCCTGAGGACCCATCTCTATGATCTTGTTGCTCGGCTTGGTCAGCTGGAGGATTTTACCTATGGAGCATGTTTTCGGGTTTGGAACAGATCCTCCGAGAATAACTGGAATGCAATTTTTTGTTTTTGTTTTAAATTTCTCAATTGTGTTATACAGAGTAGATGACTTTGTGAGAGCATTTTGAGTGATTCAGAGAAGAACTCAGCCTAAATATTCCAGGTTTGTGTGTTAATCATGTGTAAATGAAACAAAACACAACTCCAGGTATGTTTGTGATGAGGAAACACCATTATTTATGACTTTAACATGTCTCACAAACTAACTCCTTAGAATGTAACGCAATGTAATTTGGATTGCAATTGTTCAATCAGTAGGGTATCTACATAATGACAGCCTAATTAAAAATGGCATTATTTTTGGTTGTTTACAACATGTACAAATAATTTATATCAATCAAGCTGAGTAGCTGTTCAGAGAACCAGCATTCTTATCAAAATAATTACTCACCATTATGCATTTTAATAGAATAGCCGTCTCCAGCAGCTTAAAGTGATAAAATGACTCACTAAAATCTGACATAGAACTATCTACATATTAGTGATTGTGATAATGAAGTACGGCATCATTGCCTTGTTGTGAATTCACCTAGGCCTGTCATGATAAAAAAAAAAAATAAAATAAAAAGTGCTATATACTAGTACGGTATTTTCCGGACTATAAGTTGCACTGGAGTATAAGTCGCACCAGCCAAAAACTGCAGAAGAAAAAAAAACGCATAAATCAGACTGGACTATAAGTCGCATTTTTGGGGGAAATTTTATTTTATTAAATCAGAGACCAAGAACAGACATTTTATCTTGAAATGCAAGTTATAGTAATAACAATAGAATAGAGAACAACAGGCTGAATAGGTGTTAAAGATCCCATGACATGGTACTTCTTGATGCTTTTATATGGCTCCTTAATGGTTCCCTAATACTGTAAATGAATCCTTCTTCAAAATCAACACTCAGTGCATGAGAAAGAGAGATAAGATGAGAAAGAGTAATTTTTCTCTCTCTGAACACTTCATAATGGGCGTTGTTGCTTGAATGCAAATGAGGAGAAAAGAGCTGGCCTATAGTAGAGGGTGGGGGCGTAGCCAAACGCTCCGCTTTCGGCTCTGAGCGCTCAGCTGATCCATTTCCGTGTTTTTGCACGGGGGAGAGATTTGAAGCGTTCCATTGAAAAATAAACACATTTCCACATAAAATAAAATTAAACCACTGCTGTTCAAAGGTCCAGAGGCTCAGATAAAGGACTTCCGAGCCTAGAAACACTCGGACGTGCCTCCAGGCAAATAAAAAAACGCATTTCGCATTGCCTAGCGCATTCGCAGTCCAAACTCTCTGGGCGTGATTTACAGAGACGCTGAGTACAGACAGACGGGGGTGGAACTGCATTTGCATTTCTTTTTTCGATCTGACGTCAATAAGTTTCCTTGTTCAAAAATCGCCCGTTTGAGCTCCGATTTTTTGTAACGCAGAAAAGGACCGCAAATGCTCAGTTTAGACATTTCGCAACTTTTAACCATGGGGGGGGGTAAACAGGGTAGGGGAGCTCACATTAACGTTCAAAAACCTCAGAAAGTGAAAATTTCATGCCATGGGACCTTTAACGTAACATATTAACAGTTATTCAGATAAACTGTAGCATAAACAGCATAATATAACAAGTTTACCAAACTCTCAATCTCTCTCCAAATCACTAAATCCATTGAATTTGTCTTCCTCTGTGTCACTTCTGAGCAACTCCGCCAACTCTAGCTAAATCTAGCTTTTAGCCCGTGATTTTTTAGCCTGTTTTTGTTTTCTTCATTGTAGTTAGAGTATCCTCTGCTTTTTGTCAGTGCCTCACAAGTTTCTCACTCCAAACTTTCTTTCTGCTGGTCAGTTGCTGTTTTGGGCTGCATATTTCAACAACGTGCATCTTGTAATCTGCTAATCTGATAAAATTAACAGTTTATCGCCATGTGATGCAAAAATGACCAGAAGAAATGGCTCAAACTTCAGTAGCCGGACATCCACTCATACCTGATCGATACAACTAGCCCCGCCCCCCGGAGAGCCTGAAATCTGCTGAAATCCTACAAGACACTGACATGATACTAGACAGGACAGCGGCTCTTTCTGCAGGAGACATGCACAGTAGAGCGCCAAGTGACAGTGATACTGACACACAAGCCTAGAGCGCCCCCTCACGGCACAAAAAATCTTGTGAGATCATTTTCCCGTGTGTACAATCTTGTGGTAATTTTCTCGCGAGATCTTGTGGTACTACCCCTAATAAATACTGAGCCCATAAAATTATTGTTCCACCTGTCATCAACTCAAAGTCCAAATAGTAATTACCATGGCAGGCCTAAATACACCAGCTCTCACCATACATACACGCAGCCAAGTGGGCGACTGTGAATAGAATTCTTGGTCATTCCTGGTGCCGTGTGCATGTATAATGTAACAGAGCACGATACAGAGTGATCTTAATGACTCTGTACCTCTCTCACACGCCTCAAAGACACATTTCAGTTTACATTTGTGTTATTGAATTCATAATTGCTTGTTGGCTATAAAGCTTCCTGTCTAATGAAATGCTTCCATAACAATCAATAAAGGAAATAGAGCGTCTCCTTTTAAATGTTGTGGCGAAGGAGGCAAACGCCATCAAGCTGAACCAGCACAGTGTTGCCGCCTGTGAGTGTGAGTGCGTGTGTGTTCACTGGAGAGATACAGTATACTGTTACTAAAATCAACACTTTGCAATGCCTATTTTGGTCAAAGGCTGATCACATTCTGCTGTAATGGAGAAGCTGTGGATCAATGAGCTTGGTGTTGCTTTAATTTCTTGTGTTGGTACAAAAATATCAGTAAAACATGACTTTTCTGTAGACCATTCAGTTCTCACAATGCTCAAATATGATTCATACTAAAGAGAAGTAAGTAACAGAACTGCATGCACAAAAGACAGAATACTGAGTCAAACTGTATTGAATTAAATGACATAAATGTTAATGTTGGCAGTGCAAGAACATCTAAATGCATTACCCACCTTAAAATATTATAAAGAAAACATGAAATAACTCAATTAATTCAACTAAATTAATTCATTGTGTCAGCTGAAAAAGATTTCCAATATTACACAAAATGTACTTTTGTGAGCCATGTTATAATACCTGGAGTTGTGTTTTGTTTCATTCACACGTGTTTGAGTAATCCTACATCAATAGTCTGTTTACATCTCCAAAACTCAAAACACACTGTTCTACCTTGTGATGTCATGAAGCATAGTTTAAGTTAACAGCTACCTTTTACCTTTTGTGTAGTAGTGACTGCAAGTTCCAGATGATTCTAGAGAAGGTGTATGGGGTTTAAAAATACAGTGGAGCACTTCCTGTATCACCACATTGCATCACAAGGTGGAAAAGGTTTGTGTGTTAAACATGTGTAAATGAAACATACCACAACTCTGGGTATGTTTTTGATGAGGAAACATAGATCAGAAAACAGCACCATATGGGCCCTTTAAGCAGCGTTCATTTGTAACTCAAACACAAGTTTAGAAATAAAGATCTTTGCACATTAAAAAAAAAAACTAAAACCACGCACTGTCCATATTCAAAAGGATATGTTATTGATTAGGGGTGTGCAAAATAATCGTCATGACAATGCATCGCGATACTAACTTTCACAATATACTGCATCGATTCTTGATGCCAAAAATCGATTATTATTAATTAATAATTTAATATTTGAACAGTAGCTCAGTTGGTAGAGCGTTTGCCTAGTGATCCAGGGGTTGGTGGTTCGAATCCCACTCTTGACCGTGTGTGATCCCAGCTCCCACAGATGAGCGCTGCCGTTGTGTCCTTGGGCAAGACACTTAACCCAACCTTGCCCCCAGTGTCTGGACACTGTTGGCCCCCATGGCAGAAGATACATCAAGGCCCGTTGTGACGTGAGCCGTCCTCCTGTGGACCCACCACCCGCGGGAGGATTCATGGGGCTGGTGCATTGTGTTCTGGGCAGCACTGCTTGGACTGCTGCCCCCGCGACCCAGAAAATGGAAAAAGCGGAAGAAAATGAATGAATGAAATAAATTATTAGTTTTTTGTTTTTGTTTTTTTTTAAATAAATCCTATAGGGTATTGTTTGTTATGATGGTAGCTGCCTCCAAAATGGCAAATGTTTGAACATCATTTTTTGTTTTAGAAAAAAATCCTATGCACTTTTTTTGTTATTGGTTTGGTTTATTTGTTTTTGTTATTCAATAAATTCAGTTATGAATTGAGTTGCTCAGTTCTGTATCAATTGAAGACACTACCCAGATACATTTTCACTGAAGTATGTCGAATATATTGCAATGCATCGCAATAATTCAAGTATCGTGATGCATCGTGATAGTATCGCATTGTGGCATATGAATCGTGATTCGGATTGAATCGTGACTTCTTTGCCAATACCCACCCCTATATTATTGATGCAACATTCCAGAACAGAGTTACACTGAAAGTATGTATTATAGAAATGTTTCAGAAACAAATACCTGATATATATAGCTAATATTATCAGATTTTTCACACCTGCCTACCATTTTGTCCAGTATTGTGTTTTGGCCCCTCTCTCTGATAGCGAGTCATGGTAAACCAGGATAGATGTGTGTTTGTGTACTGGATGGGTCCTGGCCCTTAGCTGCCCTGGGCCCTGTGCAGTAGCTCTGCCCACTCCACAGTGGATTGTGCTTACTCTCATTTAGTCTGGCCTATTTGTCTTAGCTCTCAAACCTGCTCCCAAGATGTAATTCCATAAAAGCATGCAATCAATAGAGCAGAAACTGTACACTCATCTATCATTTTTAAGGAGAAAAAAAAAAGATAACACAAATAAAAAATGTTGGTGCGCAGCGTGAGTAAGAATGTCTATGCAAATTAGAAAATTGCTCATGACAGCTATATGTGACATACTCTTCCACTAGATGGCATTGTTCAGGGGTTTCTCTCGATAGCCGTATCACAACAATCAATGCGTGTACAGTGTCTGGTGTCAAAAATAAGAAAATATTAAGGTCTTTACTCCTGGAATCGTCAACATTTCCAGGAAGATATAAATACAATCTCCGCAGAGACGCTTAAACAGCCCACATACTGAGTCTTCATTAATCTCCTCTGTAACAGGACTCTATCCTCGGCCTCAATATTACAGTAAATGGCGATGCTTATCAGAAAGCAGCCCTGCCCTTGAAATAGGTGCTGTTCCATTCCAGGCTAATTCCACTGTCATTATCCGCTCGGACCATTTCTCACAGGTGTATAAATTGGTCTAAGCTGTGGTTTACTTTCGGCACATTGGAAATACAAACAGGCGGATGTTCACTGGCTTTTATCTCTCCTTACCTTCTGTATCCCTAATACCTCCAGCCCTCCCCCCGATCCTTCTTGTAGTCGACAGCCCCTCCCACTGCCTCACAAGTGAAATGAGCATGGTCTGACTTCTATCTTCCAGCAAGGTTGAGGTAATAGCTTATTAGCGAGCAATAAACATCAGTCATTTTCATTTAAGCCAACACTCTAATCTTGTTCATGATCAGCAAGACATAAAAATGGATGCAAATCAATGGCACTTTTTAAATAGATGCTGCATCTCCAGGCTGTGATCTTCGTTATAAGATGATGCAGTAATGCTTTGCCTGGAATGTTCCACAGTTTGGCACTGAGTAACTTTTCTGGTGGAGGGTCCATCACCTGCTTGTTTCCATGGATGTGTCATTGCTCTGCCTGGAATGTTCCACAGTGTGACGTTAAACAGTTCTACTTTACATTTATTCAACTACAGGTGGTTTTATCACTCAAAAATACTTCACCTCTCCACAGATCTGACCTGTAAATTGGTCTGGTTTGGTCTCCATGAAGATAGAAAGCTTTAATGCCATACTGTGAAACATTCCAGACAAAGCAATAACATCTCCATGGAGAAAAGCTTGGATGGATGGATCTGCCACCAGAAAAGTTACACAATGCACCTTTAAACATATTTTGTATATGTAACAATAAATCCATCACATACTGAATAAAAGATACAGGTAATGCTACTTTGGGATAAGCAACAACAAGGTAGCAGAAAGGTTCCACAGTGCAGTTTTAATTAAAAACATTAGCCAACAGTGTAATAATTTGTTAATTTGATTCATCATTCATTCATTTTCTTCCACTTTTCCATTTTCTGGGTCGCGGGGGCAGCAGTCCAAGCAGTGTTCTGCTGCCCAGAACACAATGCACCAGCCCCCATGAATCCTCCCGCGGGTGGTGGGTCCACAGGCTCACGACACAACAGGCCTTGATGTATCTTCTGCCATGGGGGCTACCAGTGTCCACAGACACTGGGGGCGAGGTGGGGTTAAGTGTCTTGCCCAAGGACACAACGGCAGCGCTCATCTGTGGGAGCTGGGATCATATGCGGTCAACCCGTCAAGAGCGGGATTCAAACCACCAACCCCTGGATCACGAGGCATGTGCTCTACCAACTGAGCTACTGCCGCCCCAGTTGATTCATTTAATTCTATTCAGTTTTCATGTGACTTTACCAAACCCATTCTCTATGATGTGCATTCTCTCTCTACAGACCCCTTGTTCAGCTCGGTTAGTTACTTCCAGGCCACGCATCCCTAAATTATAAGAAGTATAATTAAGTATCATTATTTAAACCAATAATACAGACAACCTTAATATAAAGATGTCTTTATAGACCAGGAGTCATTGCCTGAACATTATTTATGTTAAAGGGCCCATTTATGCTATTTTCTTATCTATGTTATTATGTTGTTTCCTCATCACAAACATACCTGGAGTTGTGTTTTGTTTCTTTCACACATGTTTAACACAAATTCTGCATATTTAGGCTGTGTTCCTTCTGTCAAACTGAAAACATTCATTCCACTTTGTGATGTCATGTGGTAATAAGGGAATTGCTCCACTGTGTTAAACTCTGTTAAACTCTGTAAACCCTAGAATTTCTAATCTCTTATCTTACCTTCAAAACTGAATGGACCAAAAACTGAATTAGTAACACAATAATTAACATTTTATAAATCTGCTTTGAATGCTAAATTGTATCTGCCAATTCATAAAATTCACCCGCTGTTCCATTTAGACCCTGCATTGACATATTAAGGTCTTTGGGAAGAGCTGGACAAAAGTTATCTCTTATACAAAGACTTTTGGCTCGATCTCAGACATTCCCATCACACCTCAGTCTGTCCGGCGTTGACAGGAGGACACCAACAGCTTCCCTGATGAGCGCCCGGAATACCCCTCCCCTCTGTACACTCCCATCCTCTCATCCATCCATTTCCAACTCCACACTCCCCTCACTGTGCCCACAGAGCAGCAGCTGGCTAGTTATTTGTGACCTGCCAGTCTACAAGGTTTTGACGCAATTAAGAATACATTTCCCAGGTAGCATTGCAACAAATCATGTTCTACGGGGTCTCGCCCTGCACACATAAACTCATTACTCTCAGAAATCAAATCGTATACAAACGGAAACATAAAATGACTAATCATTGTTTGAGAAAAGAAAAGCCTATTATTATTATTATTATTATTTATTGTATTGTTCTGTTGCATGCTACTTTTTCTTGCTGTTCTTGATCTGTGCGTTGCAACACTGGAATTTCCCCACTGTGGGACTAATAAAGGCATATCTTATCTTATCTTATCTTATTAATAGTTTGAAAGGGCTCATGCTGTGTTATTCTTTAGAGGAAATATTTGCTATGGCTATGCTGTTTTGTTTCATTCACACCCTGCATATTTAGTGCTCCACTGTGTTTTTAAACTCCATACACCATCATCGCTACAATCATTTGGATAATTTCATCAATGGAATTTCTCATTTCTACTAAGCAAAAGGTCAAGCGTAGCTGTTACCTTGAAAACGACCACTACATGACATCACAAGGTGGAACAGAGAGCATTTTGAGCTTTGCAGATGTAGACAGACTTATCAGGGCTCTCAAGTTTTGAGCGGGGTCGTGCGTGAGACTGCGCTTGAATTGCGTGAGAAATGCTGTGTGAATTGCGTTGAATTTGTCTAAAGAGCAAACTTAAACTACAAAGCAACTAATGAGAGTTATATAAATGAAGTTATTACCTGATGGTTCTCAGTTTGTTTTATCATCACCATCAGTCGCAGTGTGCGCTTAGCAGCTGAAACTAGTCTGCCCAACAACAGAACAATCTATTTTCTGATTGGCTGAAACTGAGATTTTTTTCCGGGGAGCGGAAACGCTGAAAACGCGCGGTGCCTGCATAAACTGAGCCACACAGACCGATTTTCTGGGCACAAAAAAAAAAAATTCAGAGTGAGAAATGCCACGTGTGGCGTGTGAGCGTGTGAACACGTCGAATTGCGTGTGTCACACTCTCAATGCGTGAGACTTGAGAGCCCTGGACTTATAATGGAGGATTCCTCATTTGTTCCAATGCTACGTACTTTTCTCAGGTAGCATTGCAACAAATACGGGCTACAGGGTTTAGGTCTGCACACGTAAATCAAATCGTATACAAAAGGAAATATGAAATAGCTAATTATTGTTCAAGGAAACAAAAGGCAATTATTAATCGATTGAATTTGCCTTGTCTGAAAAGGTTCACGCCGAGCTATACTTTAGAGGAAATATTTGCAATCGCTAGGCTGCATGGTCGGCGTAATCACTACCTATTATGCTTGCTGATTTGAAAGTAAGAAGCAAAGTGGTCAAACGCATCACAGGGCCAGCCATTACGGTGTCAATTTGGCAAGGAAAAACAATCCATTGTAGTTGATAAATTAGAAATGTGCACACAAAGCGATACGACTTCTCCCACACACTGTTGATTTTGATTTTTTTTTACCATCTGAGAAGCTTTGGTTTAAAAAGGAAATAGCACACTGTCATATTCGAATTATAGAGTAGATATTTTCTGTCCGGATAAATCAGGATGTGGAGGAAGGAAAACAAGCTCGGAAAGAGGATAATGTACACTTATTTGTTTTTGTGGTGAATTATTTGAGAGAGTTTGGCAGTTCTACTTGCTTTTATTTTACTTGAAATGAGAAGGCGTGCAGGCTTATGGGCATGTTGTTTTGAATCCCAGGCGGCTCATTTAGACACAGTATTAGTAACAAGAATAGTTTTGCAGACATACGGGGCATCATAAACCAGGCGATGTTTGGGTTTCTCACAATCAGTGGGAAGAAAAACAACATTTGAAGTAACAAAAAGTATTTTCAGTTTGGTCAATGTCTCCTCTGTTGAGATATAAAGTAAAATGTCTTTCACAGATAGCTGACTATGAATTTGTAAGTTAAAATCTTGTTTTGTATGTCTTTGTTCAGACATTGTCAAGGTTGGAACTGAATGCAGGGGAGTTGGGTTTTTTAACTGATTGATTTGAAGGCTTGTGCAACTAATCAGCTTTTAATCAAGATCAGTCATCTTTAGTTGTCGATATGTTTGGTTTTTTTAATTGATAATGCTCCAATGCATGTGGTTTTGAGCAGGGTTCATACTTTAGAAAAATAAATTTGACTATCTTTTTGTGTTAAATTACAATTATTAAAACTCTGAATTGTTTTTGTTCAGAAATGAATAGTGACTGCCATGTTTAACTCTATTTGATAAGACCAAATAAAATTCAATTGAAAAATCAAGATTGATCATTATGAAAAAGAAAGAAAGACAAATACTTTCAGTCCTCTTAAGTGTGAGTCTGAGAAAAAGCACACATCCAGTCAATGAACCCTGAGCCTTCCTCAAACTACTTTCAACAGTAAAACATAATGGGAATACTAGAATAAGAGACTACACAGATAATTGGTGATGAAATCTTGAGGGTTTGAGAAGAGGAAGGAGACTGGACTGGACTATGGGACTCCATAATCTAATCAAATCAAAAGTTTATTTATAAAACACTTTTCATAGAAAAAAAAAGTAACACAAAGTGCTTTACAGTGATTAAAAACAACCCACATTCCCTTCCACCCACCCAACCAGCCCCCCACAGCTGCCTGACACCACACAACCAAAGAACCCAAACAGCAACACACACACACATGCACACACACACATACTAACGAGCTAAAATACATCAATCAATCAATCAATCAAACAAACATTATTTATAAAGCTACACACAGTAAAACAAAAACAAAAAATTCAATCAAAGGCCAAGATAAACAGGTGAGTCTTGAGCTCACTCTTAAAAACATGAACGTTCTCCACAGCCCTGAGGTCCTCCGGCAGCTCCATAGACGAGGGCCGTAGTGCTGAAAAGACGCCTCTCTGTGAGTGTGTGTCCTGACTTTAGGAATGGAACCATTAAGACATTTAAAAAACAGTAAAAGAACTTTAAAATCGATCCTGAAACTCACAGGGAGCCAATGCAGTGATTTTAAAACTGGTGTAATGTGGTCCCGCCCTCTGGTCCTAGTCAGGACACGTGCTGCTGAGTTTTGTAATAATTGCAAACCTGAAATCCTGTTTTTGGGAAGCTCAGAGAGCAGGGCATTACAGTAGTCTACAAGACTGGTGATAAAAGCATCAGTGTCTGAGTGTTGGCCTGAGACAGAATGGGACAAACTCTGGCTATGTTTTTAGGTGATAGAAACCTATTTTTGTGATGTTCTTGATGTGTGGGATAAAAGTCAGTTGACTTGCCATAGGCAGTTATGAACGGAGTGGTTGAAGATCTTAAAAATAAACACACATAGACATACATATACATATATAGACTATATTATATATAGAAAATTTCTATTCTATATAGAAATATATTATATAATTCAAGGTCCTATATTAGGCTAAATTGACTCTTGTGAGCTTTAAGCCATGTTAGAATCATGCTACCTCCTCACATACATAACTAGAGTTGTATTTTGTTTCATTGAGTAACCCTTATTATTAGTCTGTCTGCTGTACATCTCCAGTTCCACCTTATGATGTCATGTAGTGTTAGTTTTCAAGTCAACAACTATTTTTAACCTTTCGTTCAGTAGAGATTTGTAATTCCAGGGCTAAAAATATCCAAATGGTGTATGGAGTTTAAAAACAGATAGTATAGGAGAGCACTTCTGGCATTACCACATGACATCACAAAGAGGAACAGAGTGTCCTTTTTTTTTTTTTTACTTTTTTGAGAACTCAGCCTAAATATGCAGGATTTGTGATTTGTGAGGTATGTTTTTGAACAGATTAGAAAATAGCGTAAAATGGGCCCTTTCAAATATATGAACCAATCCAGTGTAACATTCGTCAATATAAAAATTAGGCAGAAAAGTACCTTATTACAGTCAGTCATCTGACCATCCTTGCAGAAGATATTTCATAATGGCAATTAAATGGATAAACACTGGTTCAGTGTCAAAACGGGAAGCACAGTGAAAAGTGTCAGTTTGATGAAGTCATCCCCAGCCTCACTTCACTTCACTTCAGTTTGCACACGAACTGACAACAACACAACCGGATCTGAAGCTCTTTGTCTCATTCACATTCGTACCATACTCTATACAACTGTACAACAACTCACCTTTATTTCAGGTCAGGTCATGTCACTCATCATATCATCTTTGCACTGCTTCTCCTCACAATCGCGTGTATATAGCTGAGATATTTGTATTACCATATTTCTGTATTTTATTTTTACTTGTACATATAAATAGGCCTTTAGTTTCTTTGCTACTTATTCAGAATGTATTATTACCATTTATATTGTTGCTTTGTTATTACAATATATTGTGGTGTGTGTGAACTACTGTGTCCAAATAATTTGCCTTGTGGATCAATAGTTTGTCTAAGACATTACATGATAATTCCACACTGGATGATTCAACTTTCTGCAGCTTCTGATAATTGCAGGATTGTTGATTTCCTTTTTACTCCGCCATTTCGGAATTGGCAATTTTCCACAGTTAACTGAATCAAACTATTTTAAGAACCAAACATTTTGCCCCTTTATTGTTATTAAGAAAAAAAGCTCAAACAGGCTTTTAAATCCTACACCCTGCAGTGAAAGATCCCCTGATTACTGATTACACATTGTGCATCACATAATTGAAGAACTCAAATTCCTCATGTTTTTTTCCCACTACTTTAGTTTGTATTTTTGTCCCATTACGAGGATGACGCAGCTCCCGCTCAGACGCAGATTGAGGCGTACAAAGGGGGCCCATTGATCAAGCCGTATGTATGTCCCGGAAAGCATTTGGCCCGCTTGCCTCTTCTCTCATTTCTCCTCCCTCTAACACAGTTATCTCTACCTGATGTGCTTCTGTATCGTACAGTAAGAAGCACATAATAGCAAAACGCACGCTGTTTTTGTGTGCGTGCGTGTGTGTGTGTGTGTAGCAGAGGAGCATAGATGGAGGGGGGTGGGCGCTCCAACATCTGCAAATTGAATTCAGCCCAAATGTGACAGTGATGAAGTGTTTTTCATAGGAGCTCTGATTGTCTCTATCTTCGCTCCTGTCTGGGAGGATTACAGCAGCATGGGCGCTCCACAGGCCTCAACCCGGGGCCTCGCCAGCTCATCTATTAATGACAGTATTGGAGAATCAAATTCATATGAGATACATGTTTTAGCAGGCAAGGAGCTGGGAGCAGAGTGGATTGCTGTTGCTGTACTACTCCTTGCTGTGTGAGATTTCGCTTTTCTTGTAGAACTGGTCTCTTTAGCCCTCGGGCCAGTTTTTAATAATAGGATAAGAGTGGATAAAATTGATCGTGCTTTACAGGCATGAGCTTTTAGGAATATGTCAATAATAAAACAAAGATTGGCCTTTCCGTGCGTTTCTCTTCAGGCATGCCAGAGACCTCCACAATGCCCCACGACTTTCCTCACGACTCTGAGCTCTTTCAGCAAAGAAGAAACAATAGAGGAGGTAGGCGAGACGGAGGAGGTGTGGTTACCTGGAGAGATTTTTTGAAAGAAATCTAAGAAAAAAGTAAAACAGACTTCTCCTACTAAGAGTAAAAGAGCAGTGGGAAAGAATGTGACTCAAGGCAACAAAAACCCCAAACAGGATGAAGGGCAGATACCGGAGCAAAGAGTGAGTGCCTGAAAAAACAACATTGATCAAATTTTGGAAAATACGTCGGAAGGCATTATCAACTCATGTTTGACAGAAGCACTGGGAGCCCTACAGCACCATCCGGAATAGAGAAAGGAAGCTTTTCAATGCCCACAGCTCAACCAAACACTTGAATAGATAAAAAAGTGGTGAAATATGGCTACCTGGATCCACTTTGTTAAAAATCAATTCTGTGTGATGTTTGGGCAACCGCATATCACACAGACTTCTATAAAGGCACATGGGAGCTCCTTTAGTATCTGAGCCAGGTTTTTTTCTACTATATCCCTTTGACTGTGTTTTGCTTTTGGTATTCTCGACACCAACGCTGCTTCTTGTAATATGTTCACCACATCTCTGGTACATCATTTCAAGAGAGGGCTGCAGTCTCTACTAAATGGCAGGATAACTCAGAGTAGACCGGCTTGGTTGATGGACTTCATGAGCTGTCTGCGAACAGCGGGATAAAGGAGAAAGCTGCCTATAAACTCAAATGATTTCTGTGTGTGTTTCTGCCTCGGTCTGGCGTGATCTTGTGAGGCCTCTCTGTTGCTTTTTCTCACTTAGCCCAGAGTACGAGTGCTGTCAAAATGTGAGTGATGTAAGGGTGAACTCAGAATGACCTCCTTTTCAGTAATAAGGATGGAGCGATAGAGCCTTGGTCATGACACAAGTCGACAATAAGGGAAAGAATGACAGAGTTTTGTTGTTGCTGTTTTTTTATGATGGGTGAATAAGGGTGAATAATATTAAAGGGGCCATTTTCCACTCTTTTCTGATCTACGTTATAATGACCTCATCACAAACATATCTGGAGTTGCATATTTACCCTGTGTTTTTCTCTCAAACAGAAAACACTCTTGTGATGTCATATAGTAATATAGAAAGTGCTCCACTGTCTTTTTAAAGGGACAGTGTGTAAGGTTTTTGAACGTTAATGTGAGCTCCCCTACCCTGTTTAGCCCCCCCCCCCCCCACAATGGTTAAAAGTTGTGAAATGTCTAAACTGAGCATTTGCGACCCTTTTCTGCGTTACAAAAAATCGGAGCTCAAACGGGCGATTTTGAACAAGGCACCTTATTGACGTCAGCTCGAAAAAAGAAATGCAAATGCAGTTCCACCCCCGTCTGTCTGTACTCAGCGTCTCTATAAATCACGCCCACAGAGTTTGGATTGCGAATGCGCTAGGCAATGCGAAATGCGTTTTTTTATTTGCCTGGAGGCACGTCCGAGTGTTTCTAGGCTCGGAAGTCCTTTATCTGAGCCTCTGGACCTTTGAACAGCAGTGGTTTAATTTTATTTTCTGTGGAAATGTGTTTATTTTTCAATGGAACGCTTCAAATCTCCCCCCCCGTGCAAAAACAAGGAAATGGATCAGAGAGCGCTCAGAGCGAGAGCGGAGAGTTTGGCCACGCCCCCACCCTCTACTATAGGCCAGCTCTTTTCTCCTAATTTGCATTCAAGCAACAACGCCCATTATGGAGTGTTCAGAGAGAAAAAAATTACTCTTTCTCATCTTATCTCTGTTTCTCATGCACTGAGTGTTGATTTTGAAGAAGGATTCATTTACAGTATTAGGGAACCATTAAGGAGCCATATAAAAGCATCAAGAAGTACCATGTCATGGGATCTTTAAGAAGAAGTGTCTTTATTGATCTCACACAGGAGAAATTCTTCTCTGCATTTAACCCATTATTACCCGTTATTAGGAGCAGTGGGCAGCACATTACTGCGCCCGGGAACCATCTCCATGATCTTCTTGCTTCAGTTTGGTCAGGACCTCAGCTGGAGGATTTTACCTATGGTGCATGTTTTGGGTTGGTGGGGGAAACCGGAGTGCCCGGAGGAAACCCACCCAGACACAGGGAGAACATGCAAACTCCACACAGAACACACACAGAAAGGCCTGGGCGACCCGGGGATCAAACCCGGAACTCAATAACTTAACCTCCATACACCTTCACTAGAATCATTTGGATGATTTCAGCCATGGACTTTCAATTCTGTACTTAAAAAAAAAAAAAGGTCAAAAATAGCTTAACTACTGCTTACTGACATCACAAGGTGGAACAGAGCATTTTGAGCTTTGGAGATGAAAACAAACTAACAATTTAGGATTACTCAAACATGTGTTAATGAAGCAAAACACAACTACAGGTAAAATAAAACAAAACAAAACATAACATGGCTGAACACTCACAAAAGTACTTTTTTTTTTTACAATGTGATATTTCTGGTATACCACAATACAAATTTTACTGAAGTACCAACATAAGTATAAATGCCACTTTGTTGTTTATTATTTCAATGTGAAAGTTTGCCACCTTGTATTGCCAATGTATTGAATCCCAAGTGAAACAAGGCGGCAAAATAAAAGTAGTTGTTATCTTATAGCCTTATATTATGTCTTATAGCCTACAAATGCTAGGAATATTGAGGACTTTTCGTTGTCATGGTGAAGTCTTTGCTCTCATAAGCTCTCGAAGTTTGAAGGAGCTACTTGATCAACTTAACATTTGACAAAGAAACACTTGCAGTGTGTTCACAAAAGTCACAGTAGGTTAACGTTCATCTCATAATTTCACTACCTCATTTGTTATGTGTTAGCCCCACGAGCTAATTGAAATGAGAGCTGGCAAAACATTTTCTTTCATGACATAATTAAAAATAGTGTTATGCTACATCTAAGAGATACTTACAGCATATTGGCTACCAGTGTCAGTTACATCGACAAGAGTCTGACCTGATTTGTCCCCTCTTTAAGACTGGCCAGGGTCAAATGAGTTTTAACGGATCACTTCAACAGCTATAGAGCCACTTACACACTGCGTTTTCCTGACATCATAAAGGTTCAGACCATATGCCCTCATCGGTCAACTGTAACATGAGTGAATGAGAGAGCGGACCTTTCCAGACTGTGCACTAAAGACCTGCTATTGCCTTGAAGGTGTGTATTACACAGTTACTTCTACTTGCGTATCTTTAAAGCCCATATACAAGCTATTTTCTGATCCACCTTGTGATGTCAAACGATGATAGAGAAGGTGCTCCACTGTTTTTAAACTTCATACACTTTCAGTAGAATCGTTTGGATCATTTCAGACATGGAATTGCCAATCTCTACTGAAATAAAGGTGTTAACTTGAAAACTATGGCTTCATGACCTCACGGGGTGGAACGGAGTATTTTGAGCTTTGCATATGTTAATAAACTAATAGTAAAGGGTTAATGAATGAATGAAATGTGAATGAAAGCAATGTAAAGTGTTTTGAGCATCTTTAGGACCTATATATCAAATTAAGAAGAAAGAATTGTCCTAGTTTTTGAGATACTTTTTACTTCACTTGATTGACATACTGTATCTTGAAGTACTCTTACTTGAACTTTGTGTGTATTTATTTACTTAATGTATTTAATTTGTTTGATTATTTGTGTATTTATTTTATGTGCTCTCTTTGGAAATACTGGATGAGTTGTGGCACAAATCTGATGTTGGATCTTACTACTCATGCTCACCAAAAAATGCTGTCCTCTTACTTCAGTAATTATTCAGAGCACAATTTTATCAAATTAGTAACGGTATACTACTCTACCACCTCTGCACATTTCTGAGCATTTGTGCCTAGGTGTGAGTAGAATGAGTTGGAAGGGTTAAACAGCAGGATAAAAGAGGAGAGTTTTCAGCAGCATGGAGTCATCAGCACAAATCCACATCAAACCTAAAGCAGGCCGTCCTGATGTCACAGTCGACCTTTAGAAGATCAGAGCTGCCACTTTAAGTACAGATCAGTCCAGAGAGAAGTGCTGCTGCACTCTGCCCTTTACTGGCATCCCTGCATTTTAGATCCCTTTTTATATATCATTACATTGAGAAAGTATTAAACCTATTAAACCTCATTTTAATCATTTACATGAAAAAACACTAATATGTACACAACTGGCTGGTTAGCTCAACTAACCGGCTGGTTAGCTCAACTGGTAAGTCATGGACTTTCCCCCTGGGGGTTGTGGGTTCAAATCCCCCCCAGGGCAATGAGCTAACCAGTGTGGGTCCTTGGGCAAGACCCTTCACGGTACTGCCCCCCGGGCACCGAAAAAGATGGCTGCTCACTGCTTCTGAAAAGGATGGGTCAAATGCAGAAGTCAAATTTCTCCCGTGTGTCACTGTGTGTGAGACCAATAAAGGCTTAATCTTAATCTTAAACTGGTGGTGTCCACATCTCGATTTATAAAATAGATTATGTTGTTATATTTGACAATTTGTCAATAGACCATTTTGTACTTCAAATTATGAGCTGTAAGGAACTGCACAAAAAGAGGGATTTAGTTTTCAGTGCATGAAGACACCTGGGTCATGGTGAACCTACTTTTCAGAGATGCTCATCCTGAATGCAATCGTCATTAAATATGAAAACAAAGTGGTTGGATACAGCAGCATTCACAGGCCGAACCTCTTTTCAAAACACAATACACCACAACTAGAAATGCCAAGATTAAGCCACAATGAAGGATGCACAGGCCAAATTTTCCTATGGAGAAAATAAAGATGTACCTTAAGCGTCACCTTTATGACTCTATATATATATACACAACGCTGCCGTTCTGTCCTTGGGCAAGACACTTAACCCCACCTTGCCCCCAGTGTCTGTGGACACTGGTAGCCCCCATGGCAGAAGATACATCAAGGCCTGTTGTGACGTGAGCCGTCCTCCTGTGGACCCACCACCCGCGGGAGGATTCATGGGGGCTGGTGCATTGTGTTTTGGGCAGCAGAACACTGCTTGGACTGCTGCCCCCGCGACCCAGAAAATGGAAAAAGCGGAAGAAAATGAATGAATGAATGAATGATATATATAATGTTTACCTATGTAAAATGCTTTTTCTCTCCCATTTGTGACATTCACTTTGACTGTAATCAATAATTAAGTAACTAAGTGATGTTTACTCTCATAATAATTGTAACTGTTTTCTATTCCAAAACAACAGCCAGAATATTTCATTACATTTCTGCTATTTAACAAATCACAATGGCATGTCTTTTAAAACACATCACATAATGGTATGATCATAGGGTAGTCATGGGTTTATCTTGGGACAACTACCACAGTTGTATCTTCAGTGCTTCTAAATATTCTCCATCATGTTCCTATAGGTCCATGGCTCATTGTGCGTTGGGAGTTTACATTGCACGTACAGTGGAGAAAAAACAATCCTGTGCATCACCGGAGCGCACTGTAATGGGAATAAATAAAAGGGGCCGTTGCTTTTGCCTTAAACGCCTTTTTATCCAACATATTCCACTTCATTCCAAAAAGCTCTGCGAGGAGACAGGCAACACTTCTGAGGCATCCTTTTGGGGAGTTTTTCTGTGATGTTCTTCGGATATACAAGTCTGAGATTGTTGTGTCGACTTCAAGCCAGGGTATGTCTCCAACAAGTCCACTGACACCGGCAGCCTTCCAGAGTTCAAAGAGAGGGAGAGCAGATGAAAAGGAGCGGAAGTAAGAAGAAGGTCTGAAAATAGTGGTGTGTTGTGGTTTGAGTGACGCAGCAAGTCTTTGAGATGAGGAGACATTCCCCCAGAGAGACGCAGGGAGGAGTGGAGAGGGGGGAGTGAAAACCTGAAAGGGCTGGAGGTGTATAAGGAAGACTCCACAGGTTCTGACAGGTCATAGTCACTTCATAAACAACTTCAGTCTTCAAACACACAAGTTAGGATTGTAGTTCTTTTCTTGATATAGATTCCTTTCATTTATACCATATAACGAAGTGGACTAAGCGAGTGTGATGTTACCCACAGCATCCGGCTCGAGTCCAATGGACCTCACCAAGGCTAACAGTTATAGGAGTGAATTTGGAGCAGAGTGAGGAATAGGAATTTATTTAAGACAAAATAGCTAAATAAAAATACCAGGATCCTGTAGAGTGACGTAGTTATTTTGGTCTTAAAATGTTTGTATTTACATAAGAAAATGTTAAGACCCCCCTCTTTGAACCAGGTGTTTGAGTGCCCGAATGATCCTGGGAGATATGTTGTTGAGGGCTTCATGCCCCTGGTAGGGTCACCCAGTCCTGGGGGACCTGTTTGTGGTTCAGAAGTCCCTATAATGAACATTAGAACAAGGCCAGTTATGTCGCCCGAATTGGAGGGGCGGCAACCTGGAGCCAGGCCTGGGGTGGGTGATTGACAGTGAGCATCTGGTAGCCAGGCCTTCCCCCCACGGGGCTTGGCTGGGCACAGCCCAAAGCAGCCATGTGGAGCCGTCCTCCCATGGACCCACCACCCACAGGAGGATCCATAGGGGGACGGTGCAGGGAGTTCTGGGCGGCAGTCAAAGGCAGGGGCCTCAACCGGACCTCCGGACATGGAGACTAGCTCTGGGGACATGGAATGCCTGGGCACCTCCCTCAGAAGGTTTTCCAGGTATGTCCCACCGGGAGGAGGCTCTGGGGAAGACCCAGGACACACTGGAGGGACTATGTCTCTCGGCTGGCCTGGGAACACCTTGGGGTACTCCCGGAGGAGTTGTCTGGGGTCAAGGAAGTCTGGGAGTCCCTGTTTAGACTGTTGCCCCCACAACCCGGCCCCAGATAAACAGAAGGAAATGGATGGATGACATTTTAAGACCAAAATGACAAGCTTCACTACAACAATTAGAGAGAGAGGGGTGTCTGGAAGTGCACTGATGCTCACTATTTGGAGTGAGTATCAGAGCACAGCATATTTAAAGGCTGTGTTTCACCTTGTGATGTCATGTGGTAATACAGGAAGATGATTTAGGCTCTGGAACAGCTCATCTCTAACTTGAAAACTACCACTAAATGATGTCAAAAGGCGGAACAGAGCATTGTGAGCTTTGAAAAAACAGACAGAGAAATAATGCAGGATTACTCAAACATGTGTGAATGAAACAAAACACAACTCCGGATATGTTTTTGATGAGGTAACAACATTCTGAAATGTCTTAACGCTCACAAGAGTCAATTTAGCATAATATAAAACTTTTAAATAGAAAAACTAAACTTTAAAACTGAATCTCTAACCATTTCTTCTCATTGTTATATCTTGAAACAGTTGTGTGTTGTTGAAAGAGTGATGCTGCAAGTCTTTGAGAAGAGGATACACTCCCCCCTGTGAGGACAGAGGAGGGAGGAAGGATCAAAAAGGCTGTAGTTGTGCTTGGCTCCGTTTTGCTAGTTGACAGGTCATTGCCACAGTGGGCTCAGAGTTGCACATCGTTTCATCCTCATTTAAGCCTTATCACAAATATCCTGACAGCCCTTATTTCATTTTTCCACTTTTTTTTTTTTTTTAAGTCTTGCGAGAAAAACAAAAGGCTCATTTTCATTTTATCTTTTGGGCCTTTTTTTTTCCTCCACATCCCGAGCACCAACTAGAAAGAATCCTATTAACGCCTCTACAGCCAACTAAGTCATGAGGAGCCTTGCACAGAAAAAGCCAGTAATGATCTCCCATTGTAAAGTAATCAAAATGATGAAAGATCTACAAATTGTAAGGAAAAAACTACTGCCTGGGTGTATAGCATCAGTAATTATAAGTGTATTCCAAAACAGCTACAAAGGCATAATAACGCATTAGCATGTTTTCCTGTTGTTTAGTGGATGTTTTGACGAAAAGGTCCCTGGAGCCTTCTCTGTGCAATGAGAAGCCATAATCTACTGCATAATTCACTTGTGTAGATCGTTATAACATAAACTCTCTTGCTCGAAATCTACTGCCTTTCCCAGGGGCAACTTTATTTGGCATCTTCCACCACTGCTAATCACTTAACCAACCGTAATAAAGAACATTATCATCCTAGAATCATCTCTCTTTCTCTCTCGCCCTCTCCTTCACTCCTTCTCTCTTCTCCCTTTTCTTCCTCTCTCTCCCAGTCTCTTTTGCATAAGTTATGTGCAACACTGTTTACATTTATGACATCACCCCTGACAGTGCGCAAACCAATTGCTATTTTATATTCTGTAGCGAGAGCCCTTGGGCAATTTGTGAGCTTTCCACTGGCTGATTTTGATGAAGTGCTAGCTGTCTATAGTGTAAGATGACAAGCGCAGGATGGGAGTTAGCTAACCAGTGACCAACAAGCCTCTCTCTGCAGGCATTTGGAGGTAAGATATACAAAGCAGTTTATCAAAAAGTACAAAAGTATGTGACACATGGGGTCACTCTTTTGGAATAGTTTTGATTTATCGACCAATACAATAAGGATGACAAATGAAACAAAGTACATGATAATAATAAATCAACTGCAGATTATGATTGTGCTTGATAAAAAATAAATATAGACCACTTGTCCCCATGTGACCCTCTCAGGAGTTATCATGGAGATCAGTATATTATATTGGGCAGGTTTCCAAATATAATTATGAGGGTAAATTGTTGAGCGATAATAATAGATGAATAATAATTTGCTTGATGCAATTGCTATCCCTGAAATCTTTCACAGTATGGGACTGAGGGACTGAAGATGGAAATTAGCCACGCTGGCTATAATCTTTACATATTTACATTTTAAATGTTCATTAATATGTGCTGTCCCTTTACAAATAAATAAATACAAATACAATACAAAATATGGAATTAAACTAAACCATATGGCGTGTATTCGATTACAGTGAACCCTCGCTCTATCGCGGTTCACTTTTTGCGGCCTCGCTGTTTTGCGGATTTTTTTTTTTCAATTTTTTTTTTTTTCCAATTTTTTTTATAGTGTAACATTTTTTTTATAGTGTAACATTGTGTCCTGCGTCCTGATTGGCTAAGAGACTAGACCAGGACTAAATGTGAACTAAACCAGGTCTAGACCAGGTCTAAACTGCTCTTTGCTGGTTTTGTGCGGCTGTTTTGTGGCTCGGGCTGAGAGCACGCGGTCCGGGCACAGCGGTTCTATCTCGTGCTTGCGGCGTCGCGCCGGTCACGTTTCTCTGGCGGGGCTTCCGGGGCCGTGTCTCTCTCCACGCGTCACTATTAATACATTTTGTTGAAAATCTACAAAAGTTTGAGTGTTTAAACAAGATAAAAATGTGAGAAAATGTGTGTGTGTGTGTGGCGTTTTTAACCTTAAAACATGTAGAATAATTGTAAAACCGGGACTAGACCGGAACTAGACCAGGACTAAACCAGGACTAAACCAGGACTAAACCAGGACTAAACTAGGACTAAACCAGGACTAGGCCAGGACTAGGCCAGGTCTAAACCAGGACTAAACCAGGACTAAACCAGGACTAAACCAGGACTAAACCAGGACTAAACCAGGACTAGGCCAGGTCTAAACCAGGACTAGGCCAGGTCTAAACCGGGATTAAATCTTTGCCTTGTTTCGTGACGGTGCACGTGTCTGAGCGCACCCCCCCCCCCCCCCACCCGCTTCTATTAATACATTTTGATGAAAATCTACGAAAGTTTGAGTGTTTAAACAAGAGAGAAATGGGAGAAAATGTTAATACCAGTCTGAGAAAGGTGTAGAATGTGTGTGGTGAGGCGTTTACAGCCTTAAAGGGATATGCCACCCCCAGGTCAAATTTGGGCATCTCCCCACAGTCCAGAGACTAAAATAAGTGATGAAAAGCGTTTTCCTGGTCACCCAGCCATTGTCCGA
Source organism: Paratrypauchen microcephalus (assembly GCA_036785185.1). Taxonomy (NCBI): domain Eukaryota; kingdom Metazoa; phylum Chordata; class Actinopteri; order Gobiiformes; family Gobiidae; genus Paratrypauchen; species Paratrypauchen microcephalus. The sequence continues at coordinate 765,768 of JAVJIX010000227.1, read as the reverse complement.
GTCTGTCGCCACTGACCGCCGCGGTATCTGCAGCTCCTCCGCCTTAGACTGGAGTCTAACGTCGCCAGAGAAAGATTTCGGCCAAAAGGAATTAATTTGCTCGATGCGTTTCCCAATTACTTTGTGTGTAGTGCGCATTCATATCGAGTGCAAATAAATGTGCAAATCAACACGGAGAGCTTGCCTTGGTCATTTTGGGTGGGAACTATTTTCCAGTGCGGAAGAATACAGTCGAATCACGCACCACGTTGTGCAACAGGGGAACTCCCTTCCCGGTGCGTAACTGGGATTCCCCTGGCAGCGTGCTGCGTGATTCGACTGTATTCTTCCGCACTGGAAAATAGTTCCCACCCAAAATGACCAAGGCAAGCTCTCCGTGTTGATTTGCACATTTATTTGCACTCGATATGAATGCGCACTACACAGAAAGTAATTGGGAAACGCATCGAGCAAATTAATTCCTTTTGGCCGAAATCTTTCTCTGGCGACGTTAGACTCCAGTCTAAGGCGGAGGAGCTGCAGATACCGCGGCGGTCAGTGGCGACAGACTCGGACAATGGCTGGGTGAGCAGGAAAACGCTTTTCATCACTTATTTTAGTCTCTGGACTGTGGGGAGATGCCCAAATTTGACCTGGGGGTGGCATATCCCTTTAAAACATGTAGAATAATTGTAAAATATAAAGTTGTCCTACTTCGCGGATTTCACTTATTGCAGGTTATTTCTGGAACCTAACCCCCGTGATAAACAAGGGACCACTGTACAGGTGTTTTTAGTGCTGAAAGAAAGAAAGAAAGAAAGAAAGAAAGAAATACATGCATTCTTTATGAGTGGCTCAACTCTCCCCAGAGCTGATCTGTACTTGTCATCTGCTTGTCTCCATGGAGATAGACACATACACCTCAAAAATCAATTACATCTTCCTAGAGACCAGCAGGTGGCAAACGCTCCACCAGAAAAGTTACATGAATCAACTTTAAACACATTAAGCTAAAAGTCAGTATTGAAAGTTATACGTACATAATAAATCCACTATTTTGGGACTACTGTATTTAAAGGGCCTATATTAAGCTATTATCTGATCTAGGTTATGTATTTTCCTTGTCAAAAACATACCCCATGTTTCATTCACACATGTTAAACATACAAAAACTGTGCTTCTCTCACGGAGAACACTCCACTCCACCTGCTGATGTCATGTGGTAATACAGGAAATGCTCTACTGTGTTTTTAAACTCCATACACATTCAGTAGAATAATTTGGATAATCAGTAGATACAGTAAGTCACCCTTTGGAATTGCCTTTGTCTACCAAACCAAAGGTAAACGGTAGTTAAAGGAAAAGTAACGTTTTTTACAATTTGAGCCTTATTTCGGTAATAAAACAAGTTGTTTTACTCACCCACAGCACTTTGGTGTCATATGGAGCATTTCCGGAGATGTTTTAGATTAGCGTTAGGCTAACACAGTTAGCCTAACGCGTGACTTATAGCCATAGCTCGGGGCATTCCCCGAGCATGTAATATGCCCCGTGCGGGCTCCAAATAACACAAACTTTAGCACTTTTCAAATCATAGAAGCTCGATGTCTTACTCTACGATTTCGTTTGAATCAAAAGTGGCCTGTAATCCGAGATTTATCCATAGTTTACAGCTTTGCGTTCCATGTTTGGGTCCCGGGAGCTGAGAGCACACTCCGCACATGCGCACTGGCCTCCTCATCTCCTCAAAACTATGGCTAAATCTCGGATTACAGGCCACTTTTGATTCAAACAAAATCATAGACTAAGACATCGAGCTTCTATGATTTGAAAAGTGCTAAAGTTTGTGTTATTTGGAGCCCGCACGGGGCATATTACATACTCGGGGAATGCCCCGAGCTATGGCTATAAGTCGCGGTAGGCTAACGGCGTTAGCCTAACGCTAATCTAAAACATCTCCGGAAATGCTCCATATGACACCAAAGTGATATGGGTGAGTAAAACAACTTGTTTTATTACCGAAATAAGGCTCAGATTGTAAAAAATGTTACTTTTCCTTTAACTTGAAAACTATACCTTCATGACCCCAAGGTGGAACAGAGCATTTTGAGCTTTGGAGATGTAGACAGAGGGATAAAGGGTTACTCTAACATGTGTGAATGAAAGTCCAGGTAGGATTTTGAACATTATTGCATGGCTAAAAGCTCACAATGGTCAATTTGGATTATAAAGCACCTTTAAAACTCTTACTTTCTATACATCTGGGACAACTCATTCCAACACATGCTCAGGTGTACTTTATGCAAAACAAATGTCCTGAACAAACCTGTATAATCCAGCAGTGGACTCCAGCACCAGCAGAGAGGACTACAGAGAGTAGCTAGGAGCAGGTAATTACGACACAGTGGTGAAACATCATTATTCACTCATCTGCCCACAGCCCCATCGGTCCCACTGAGCACTGGCCCATACACAATCACTACTTCACCAAGGACACCTCCACCCCCACGCATACCCCATCCATCTACCCCAGCACGGAGCTTATCGGACAGGCCCCAGCACTTCCCCTTCACTACTCATATCACCAGCTCCTTATACACAGGGCTGTCATATTCCCCTCCTCACGTGATGTTAGCGGTTACTCTGGTGCTCATTATGTAATTGAATCCCAGGCTGCAAAAGCGGAGTTTCATGTATCACTCGGACGCACATCAAGAGGAAAAGCAGTATTTTCTGTTGTGCGATTTGAGTGTGTGTTACAGAGGATGAGATCATAGATAGTACATTTTCACAGAGGCTTGGTTCAATATAGTTATACAGGTATTTTATTGTGTTATTGTTGCTGTTTGTGGTATGTTGGTGAAATTGGAAAATCATGCATGTTGTGTTGCTTTTTTGGCTCAAGAGATCACTCACAATTTTCAGGACAGCCTACAAAAATGTTATGCAGTGCACCTTTATGGGCAACACAGTAACTCACACCACAAGGGGTCAGTAAATAAACCAACTATTAGGCCATAATATGCAAATTAAAAAGTTGAACACATCGACAAAAACTGCAGTCTGTTTTGGAAAGTTTCAACCCTTGAGTTTACCTAAAATGAAATGGAAGCAGCCATTTGGCCAATTACCTCTTGTTCGAAGTGTCCCAAAGTGTTTAAAAACCCCATTCCAAATATTTTTATGCATATACCTGGATGATAATGATTTGGTAAAGGACCCAGAACTCCAACTCAGCACATATTCCTCTAACAAAACCTTGACTTCAGACAGGGAGAGGGGCTGTAAGCGTACACCACAACTCACACTGCGGGATATTCCAGCGCATACGGAGAATTTGCAAGCTGGAGATAAAAGTATAAGATGACTAAATCCATTCTAATGATGTACCTTATAATGAGGGTCCATTACTCCGCAGTTGCACCCCATGCTCTAAAGGAAAAAGGGGGGAACTTTAATAGCAATTTGCAGTAATGCACCATGCCATAATTCTGAGTCTGTCTGCTGGCTGCATCGACGTTGGGGTGTAATTGCCGTTTTACTCATAGCTGATGGATTAGAACATAAAGTAACAAGAGAGGAACAATCATGTCAAGGAGATGGATGGATGGGTCCGTAGGAGTGAGTGAGAGAGTGGATACTGTCTGGGAGTGTGCTGGGGGAAGTGGGGGAGATAGGCCAGAGATTTCAATGGCTTCTGGGAATTTAGACCATTTCCGATCTCCCCCTTTGATGGTTTATACTGATGTATGATGTGAACTAATACAGGCGGAGTTGTCAGCAAAGCTGAGCCAGATGAACCAGATGTGATGTTTACAATGTCCATAACTAGAAGTAGATTGAAAGTAAGCATTCCTTTGTTTTGTTATTGCTCTATTAAGTTTCATCCATGTGGTAAGAATGCCTGTTGATAATAATATTAAATCAGGTAACAATATAATAGTCACATAAATAGGATAAAAGTATTTCAGTGCAGTTTAAAGGTGCACTGCTCAACTTTTTCTAGACAAAGCAATAACATCTCCATGGAGACAAGCAGGTGGCGGATCTTCCAACAGGAAAAATTGCGCAGTACACCTTTAAAGACTAAAAAAGTAAACCTAAATCTAAAGGTTCCTTATATCTTCAATTTTAATGAAGTGAATGGTAATGTGACAGACCATAATCATAACACTCATCATTTCACTAAGTATATCACTTAGTAGCTCTTGTGAACTGTCCAAACTGTACACTGTTGTAGGAAGAGAAGGAGAAGAATTTGAAAGAAGATTTTGATCACCCCTGCTGAGGCGGGAGCTTTGATTTTATTGGATCTTAAATACAATCAATCAGTTGTGGGTAAGAGAAACTTCCAGCTGTGCTCCCCAAATACATTATAGAGTGTAACTGATCTCTTTGCATAGTGTAATTACTTAAAAATATGATTGAGAGAGTTTTGATAGACTGATTATTATCTTAGACTAACTGAAAGAAAGTTATCTTACAGTTAACTTATGCCCATCTTAGATCAGAAAAGTCTGTGGTCCAGCGCATTTCTTCTTCTGTACCTCTGCATTGAGACAAGTACAAGTTTTAGCCCAGAGAGCTGTCGTAAGTCCTGGACTGCCACACTACGCTGTGTGAAAGCAAAAACGAAAGACACAAAGGAGGCGCCATCAAAGAGAAATCTCCAGAGACTTTATAATTTTTCAATTATGCTCCTTATTTTTCAAAGACACTCTGGTCAGATAGATCAAGCAGATGACATTTTACGAAAACACGTTTCAGTGAGATTTGAGAGTCCTCCTCTCATCCCACCCTAAAGCCTTGGACAAAAGCAGAGCTTTTAAGTTGCTTTCCGTCAAATAAATGTGATTACCAAGGCTCCTGGAGGTCAGAATGGAAAAAGAGAAAGTCATAAATGCCACACATCCCAGAACCAAGGCCTCATAAGCTACAATATTCAGGAATGTCACAAAAGTGTAGCACAACGCAATGATAATAAGACAGATCTGCAGAGGCTACTCATCCATCACTGTCATAGATTATAGCTGAGTAAAAGGGGCCAGAAGTTTTGTGCAACTTATTAGATTATTAGGATTTTTAAATAACCATTAAACAGTCAATCTGCACTAAATGTGAATGATTTCATACCCTTTATTAAACACAAAACTGTCTTATCAGATTCAATTCACCTACATTACCATGGCTAGACAAGATGAGTTCATGACAAAAATTAAATTGAGTAAAAGAAAAACTGTTTGAAGACTTTGAAGAGTCTTGCATTAACAACTTCTATTCAAGGTCCCTCCCCTTCTGTAGAGTGATCTACAGCAGCGTTTCCCAGCCTTTTTTGTCTTGTGTATCCCCTGAGCCTTTTTGTCATACCTCAAGTACTCCCTCACTCATACGTGTTGATAATTCTCCAAAAATAGAACGTGACACAACAGATTATTAAATGAAAATCATTTTATTTCATCTCCCTAATCTGAAAATATAATTCTTAGGCTTTTTCTACAGGTTGTCTGAAGCTGTCTGGGCTAAGTCTAGTCTTAGCATGGAGCGTCAATTGGCACTTTGCACCCTGACGATTAATGCTGCTTTAAAATCTATGGCGAGGTAAATAAATAAGAGGCAAGCCTAAATTAAAACTCTGATGCAATTACACCACCACTTCCAGTTAACCCCTTGGCAATTAGCAAGCTGTCAGCTGGGATGGATTGGAGCATGGATGGCAGAATCAGGGCGTGGGTTTGTGCATGTATGTGTATGTGTGTGTAACCAGACAGCCATATAACACCTCACATTGATGCAAACTCAATATGCTTAATTAAACTGCTGAGAAACCCCATCAGCATGCCGGGACTGGGCTACGGGGGCTGCCAAAAGTGAAACGTGTTTCCTTCACGAGAGGTCAAAGTTCACTGGTTTTGACACGTTCCTATTACCGGAAACAACAGATGACGTAAACTCAACATGGCTGCAGTTTGTTTTCGAGGAAAGTGGCAGCAGTGAAGTCATAGCCTTGAATAAAACTTTCTTGAAATTGTGAGCTGAGTGAATACATTTGAGACAAAACCGAGTCGCTATTTTTTCTCCTCCAATGCCAAAGAAGAAAAATACCATTTTGTTATTAATAAAGATGGACTGAATTGTCTGGAAAGAGCAAAGAGACTCATACTGTGCCAGTGGACCTCAGCCATACATCAAAAGCTGGTGTTATTTGGCTGAGGAAAGCGAACGCACCAAGAAACAAGCAGTGAAAGGCTTGGCTGGTACGGGGCCCCCTGCTGTCTTAAGTGCATCGATGCATGTTATGTGTGTACATGAGACTCCAATCCCCTGGGCCTCACTTTAAGGAGCCATTAAAAGCCAGCCTGACCTCTGTGCACTTCTAACGATTTGTAATGCCAGTGGAAAAAGATGCTACTGTTGTATTGGTATCGTAGTGCTTTAATGAAAAAGAATGCAGGGGAGCGTCCCATTGGCCCACATGGACAGGAAGGATAGAGTGGACAGTTTAGGGGAATTGGAGAAAAGCAGAGGCTCATAGGGCACTGCGATGACACCAGCTTCCATAGGGACGTCCAGCACAATATTTGACCTCCTCGGGCCTAATGTTTAACACTGACAAAACCAATGTCAAACCCCATCCGTCTCCCCCACACACACAAACACACACTTCCAGGATATAAGTCCACACTACCAAATAATCAATCATGAGGGCGACCGGGCAGGGGGAGCAGATCAATGGTGACGCTAAGCAAGCAGAGGTTGTGTGCTTAAAGTATTTGCAAATAAACACACGCCAGACACATGGCAAAGACACACACCGCGCCCACTCCCGGTCCAATCAACACAAAGCTAATTACAGTGTTTCGGCTGTGTTTTTCGAGCGTGGAAATGGCCCGCCTGTTGATGGCGTCGAGGCTTAAATTACTGCTTTAATTACTGATGCTAACGTTTTCCCTGCTATTAAACATTTATGCAAAGTGGCATCCGTAGATGTGGAGTCCTTATCGGCGCAGATCCCCAGGGGCCAAAGGGCTGGAGGGGTCCGTCGGGGACAACAGACTTGAGGAGGAAAGTGTCTTCTCTGCACTTCATCACCGTCTCTGTTGAAGTACACTGTAAAACACAGAATACTGCCTTTGGCTCCCGGCCCAGTCTGAGCCATGGCTTTATTGTTGCTGGAGAAATTAATTTCCTCACAAGTACACAGCCGAAAGTTGAAAGGACAGAGGACTAAAACACCAAAATACAGAAATATATCCGTTTTTCTATTACCTCAACAATCTGACAATATTTGTAATATTAAATAATGAGGATTTTTTTAGAATCTGTCAAGAGCCAAACATTTTTTTGTTGTTGTTTGTATTTATTTACTTATTTTGTATCATTTTGTAGACTATTGTTCATATTAACCATCATTTACCTGTTACTAAATGGCCAGTGCCTGGTTAGGTTGAGGTGCACTACTTCTACCACCCTTGAGGACATATAGAAATAAATTATGAATTTCCCTACATTTATATAGTCTGTTATAGTCATTGTTAAACCACTTTTACTATTACATTTCAATCTACTGCACAGACGCGCAATTCGTACCACTGCATAAGTTTAAAGACAAGAATAATGCAGTGCACAAAGTTGTCTTCAAACCACAATTACAAAAACAAGAGAACCAGGAGATCGCTAAATCAAAAGGAAAAAAGGAGAAAATTGGCATAATTCCTGACAATATCCTGCTGGGTTATGCAAGATTGTTCACCAGAAAACTCAAGTAACAAGGCACACCTATAGCGAAAGAAAAACATAATCAAAAACAAGCCTGCTATTAGCGCAGTGTATGCTAATCAGCGTTGTAGCGAGAAACTCATCTTTACCATAGTCTCCTGTCGTGATACTTAGGCTAAATCAATAACTCAGGGATCCAATTACTGCCCCCTACTGTTCACATCCCTCAGCTCTGCCTCATGCCTTCCTATATGTTTATCATTAAATACAAATGCTCTAAAACTACACTTACTACAAGACACACTCCATGTCAATCTTACTACAAGTGGGAATGATTTGTGAACAAGTGTGAGTTCCCCAAAAGAGATTTTTATTCTAACTCGGAAAAGCACAAGTAGCCAGTGTTGTCTTGTTGTGAGTAAAATATGAAAACTCCCTTGGACATACTGTTCCTGAGGTGTATAGATTTGAACAAAAACACACACACACAATAAGATAAATAAAAAATAAGATGACAACTTACTTCAATATATTTGTCATACATATTGCCATATTTGACACAAAACTACAGTATATTATCATGAAAACGTGAATTTAACTTTGACTTTTTTGAACATTTGAACATTTGGTTTTCTTTTCATTTCTCTCATGTGTCATACAAAGCGCACACCTTCACTTTTCCAGCATACTTTAATTACCAAAGACAAAAGACAAAAAAAAAATGTTAATACAGTAACTAAGCAAAATACAAAATACAAAAATATGGTCTGGTCACAGTATATGGACAGTGTCTAAGGTCATTTCATCATTGTCTTCTGTTAAAACTAGTTCTGCTGGAACATCTCTTATCACTGTACGTGCTTTTCCTTACCTTACGGTATCTGTTTTTTCTCCATTGCTGGTACTGTATGTGCTTTCTTAATATTGCTGGTACTAGTATTCAGGTCCTGTATCCGTAACTATGGTTACTTGTCTCCAAGTAAAAAAGAAAGAAGTGCACATAACAGATAAGAATTACCATGGTGTTTTTTCCTTTCTTTACATATGTTATTATGTATAGATGTAATCAATCAATCAATCAGTTTTATTTATATAGCACATTTAAAACAGCCAAAGCTTACCAAAGTGCTGAACAACATTAAAGGTGACATAAAAATCAGATAGAGTTAAAATAACAACAATAATAACAATGGTGACAATAATAAAATAATAATAATAATAATAATAATAATAATAATAATAATAATAATAATAATAATAATAATAATAATAATAATAATAATAATAATAATAATAATAATAATAATAATAATAATAATAATAAAACAACAACAACATCAACAGCAAGAAGGTGCCAAGGTGTCTCTTCTTAACTTGGAGTAAAGGCCAATGAGAAAAGGTGCGTCTTGAGCAGGGATTTAAAGTGCTCCAGTGATTGTGCAGTTCTAATGTGCAAAGGTAAAGTGTTCCACAGTCGTGGAGTGGCCACAGAGAAGGCCCTATCCCCTCTGGTCTTCAGTCTGGTCCTAGGGACAACCAGGAGGTGCTGGTCAGCAGAACGCAGACCTCTGGATGGGATCTGAGGCTGAAGGAGTTCAAATAAATACACCGGTGCTATGCCATTAAGACTCTTAAAAACAATCATTAAAATTTTAAAATGGATTCTAAAATGAACAGGAAGCCAGTGCAGGGATTTGAGAATAGGAGTGATGTGGTCTCTCCGCTTAATGGGGGTGGGATTAAATAAGTTTTCTTCCCCCCCACTCCTTCTTGGACATTACAATTTTCATTGTTCTTTTGTATATTTGTACTACCTTTTTCATTTGACTTTGATATTGTACAGATTGAGAATCCTGACAAATAAAAAATAAACCAAGAAAAAAAATAAAATAAAATAAAATAAAATAATAATAATAATAATAATAATAATAATAATAATAATAATAATAATAATAATAATAATAATAATAATAATAATAATAATAATAATAATAATTCAAAGTCACTTTTTGAGACAATGTGCAAGTAATGAAAAACTCAAATAGTGTGTTTTATGGATAATTGTGTTACAGGCCAGTGATGGGGAGAAAAAAAAAAGCCATATAATTCCAAACCGCTTTATTTTTGTTGTACTGTTTGTTATGCATTAATTTATGTCTCTTTAAAGACTGCAAGCACACACTGCAAAAGCTTTTTTTCTCATCAATACCGTGCAGTTCAAAGACAAAATTGCATGATGAAGTACCATTTAATTTAGAAAAGTAAATGTATTCTGAATGTCACCAAATGAAAGGGTAACTGTGCCATAATAAAGTTACTCAAAAGTAGAAACCAGAGGACATATTTTCAGTGCATGTATTCAATTACTTCTCAACACTGTAACTGGCTCCAACTAATATGTTATTAATATATTAAGATTGCCAAACTAAATTACAGCACAGCATGTACTCAATAATCTATGTTTTTGAAATAGTTGCGATTATTTGGGATGTTCCGCACAGTGACATTGACAGAGAATGAACGGATGTCCTTGGGCTTCAGTCCAGTGTGTGTAAAGGCCAGCACAACTTGGAAAACAACCAACAATACCTCACTAAACAGAGGAGCTAAAACACCAAAATAGTAGAATAACTTCAAAAGCCATTTATGTTTTTGTGGCTATTTGTCATGTTACTTTGCTTTCAGATATAAAGTGAAGAGTATAAATCAGGGAAATGTGAAGCCCAGACTAAAAAAAAAAATCATGTGATCCAGTAATGGCTGAAACACGTCATTTTCGCTCACTCTTAAGCCTGATGCACCCAAATCTAATCACTTCTTGATATTCACTCAGTCAATGCCCAGACTTCATAAAGATTAATGCGTCCATTTGAGAATCGTGCTAGCCTTACACACACACACACACACACACGGGCATAGACAGACACCAATGGAAACAATAGGCCGTTTCGCTAGTGCGCAGGGTAATTATCCTCTCCAGCACCTCTCACGACCTCCGCTAATGTCTGCACACTGCCCAAAAGCCCAAAATCTCCAGAGGTTTCTTGCTTGTTGGTTCTCGATGGAGAGTGCCCTTCTTTCCTCATTGAAACACATTCCTTGAGTTCCTGCCATTCTTTGTATTCACTTTACAATGACACACGCGCAAACATAGTAGCAGCACTAGAGGTGTACGCTATCATGACACACAATGTAATTCAATTCCATTGTGTGTGTGTGCTCCCAATTGAAGGATTATTCCCAAGCTCAAGCACAAAATCAGGATTGTGCTGACGGGAAAGGAATGTCTTTTGTGTTCGGACTAGAGCGAAAAGTTTTACAACAAGCTCAAAAAGTGCTTAGTAAAGAAGAAGGACCCGGTCTATTCAGCCTGGAGGAAGCTTTCCTATCTGCCTGTAATCCACCATTTTCACACAATGCATGTGGTGCCACTCTGACAGAGCAAGGAGAAGGCCGTCCTTGGGCTGCGCTCCTGTGTGCAAGGGCTTATGAGGTGAAACACAGCCCGGCAAAACAGTCTTAAACAGTCTTATATGAGACGAGCCAGAAAAAACAACATGTAAGGTCACATCTATTCAGTACAAATCGCAAAGGCTGTAATTATTTAGAGAATGCCCTTTTCAAACTACTAAATATTCTGGATTTGTTTCATTTTTCAGAGTTTTGGTCTAGCTACCACACCTTTATTATTTGCACCTACAAAAAGTTTGTTATTGAGCTTTTCATGGTGAAGAATTTTCAAACTGTCCATAAAAAGTGTTTCTATTGGTAATTTGGGCCAAAAAAAATTGCTATTAGGATCACATTTGACTCCAGAACTGGTGTGAACATTCCTGGAATAACCTAATTCAGCAACTGTGGCAAATAGTTTGAACCTAAATTTATGTTGGCAAAAAGTTATGATTGTAATGTCAACATATTTTACCTCAGACAGATGAAGTAGGCCTGGCATCTGGTGATTGAGAGCGTTCTGCTGCAGTCTGCTCGTGGCAAGGTCAGATTTACTATAGAGTCCAAATGGGCCCTGATGGAAAGGGCCAGATGGATGGGACAGTCTATTCTTCAAATTGTGGAACATTTCACATCTCATGATCTGGAGGGTCAGGGTTGTTCTGGGAATACCTCATGGATGACGTTATGGGCCTGTGTGGACAGTGTAATGAATGAGCAATCAGCAGTAACCATCATGGTCAATGGCATCTGCTGAAAATGTCGCCCAGGCAACTGGTTTAAACAGGCTTGGGACACAGAGGTGAACACTAGGTAATTATGTCAGCCTGTCACAATAACAAATTTTGAAGTATAATATATTATAAGTAAATATAGATGATAAACAATAATCATGATTGATGAAGGACTAAACTGGAGATCTCATATAAATTACACTAAAAGCAAAATAGCTAAAGCAATTGCGGTGATGCATAAAGTAAAGTTCTCACTAAACAGTGCAGCATTATTAATCTTGTATAACTCCATAATCGCGCCATATCTGATGTACTGTGAGGAAATTTGGGGGCCGACATGTAAAACTTACCTACAGCCATTATTTATTTTACAGAAAAAGGCTTTGAGAATGATCACCAACAGTCATTATAGAGAGCCATCCAACCCATTATTTGTTAAACTTAAAGTGTTGAAAATGTGTGATATTGTTGAATTAAGTCTCCTCAAAGTCATGTATAAAGCAAAGTGCAGAGTGTTACCTGTAAATATTCAAAGACTGTTTGAGATGAGAACAAGCCAATACAATTTAATGGGAACCTACATGTTTAAAAAAACTAAATTCAGAACCAAGGTTATGGAGCGAAGCGTCGCTGTGAAAGGAGTTAATTTATGGAATAATCTGGAATAATCTAATGGAATAATCAGAACGGGACAGAAAAAGACTGAATAAGCTGGTTAAGAGGGCCAGCTCTGTCCTGGGCTGTCCTCTGGACTCTGCAGAGGAGGTGGCTGAGAGGAGGGTACTGGCCAAATTCATGTCCATTAAGGACGACACCTCTCACCCTCTGCACCGGACTGTAGAGGAGCTGAGCAGCTCCTTTAGCAGCCGACTGAGGCACCCCCAGTGCAAGAAGGAGCGCTACCGCAGATCCTTCATCCCCACCACCATCAGACTGTATAATTCTAACATATAGGCCAGACGTGCAATATCCTCCTTTTTCATGTTGATGCTTGTTGTTACTATTATCATTATTATGATCAAAGGAGAAGTTCAATTTGTCAACTGGACAAAGTTTGTTTGGTTGAAAACGTTTCGCCGCTCATCCGAGAGGCTTCGTCAGCTCTGAGCTGACGAAGCCTCTCGGATGAGCGGCGAAACATTTTCAACCAAACAAACTTTGTCCAGTTGACAAATTGAACTTCTCCTTTGATCATGGATTCTACCTGGACGACTGAGGGACTTTTCACGCATATTATCATTATTACTATTTTCCATTATTATTATTATTATGTATTACTATTTGTATTATTTATTACTTACTTTATCCCCTCCCTGCCTGCATGCACTTTTTCCCTCTTGTCCAAATGTCCTGGAGCTACTGTGGCGAGTAAATTTCTCCTGTGTAAGATCAATAAAGGCTTATCTTATCTTATCTTAATCTTGACAAAGAAATCAAAGAATCAAGTACAATGGCATTTAAAAAATACATAAAATCCAATGTAATGTGTATGTATGAAAAAGAAAACTAAATTGTTACACTTGAAAATGAAGCTTTATGTTTACAATTGATTAATAATTGTGATTGAAATGGAATGTAATGAGGAAAGGTTTTACAGTCACTATCGGTGTTGGTGTTTGGAAAAGGGAAGAGGGGGCAGATAACATAAGATAACTCTTCTTTCTGCTCCCTTTCATTCAATATTTTGTATTGTTATCACAAATGTTGATGTCTTTTTATACTTTATGAATGAAATAAACAAACAAAATAAAAAATAAAAAATAAATATAAAATAATATTGAAACAAATTTATGTCACTCACACAATAACCCACATGTATACCACTAAAACTGTTTTAAATGTAAACAATATATGCAACAACAAAAAAAGGACACGCAAAAAAATCTGTCCATGGTTTGCATTTGTAATGAGCCATAGAAGTTATTAATTCATCCTTTTATAACTTAAATAACCAAAATATTCCCAGTACTGCAAAGAAAATGTATTTATTTTCCAAACTTGAGGAAACCCACACTTCAAGATTCAAGATTCAACTCTTTTATTGTCATAATATCAGTGGTGAAAGTAAAGCGGTGCGCACCGGAACGCAGCACCGGTATAAAATTCACAGCCGGTACGCAGCACCGCTAAGAGAATATGGTTAATGGTGGCCAAAACCCACATTTGAAAAAAAAAAAGTAAGGTGCTGTGGAAGTTGTGGTTGTAATAAGAAACCTGAAAACTTCTCCGATTTTAGACTCAAGAACGGTGAGTCATTTTATTAACACACAAGAATATCGGAAAAAGGAGCTGCGCTAGAACACAAAAGCAGCGTGTCAAAAGTCACACCTTTCTTAAAGGGACCGCAACTATTATTAGAAGCAGTGAATTTATAACCAAGTGCTTAACCAAGAACTGAGCAAAACCCGCATGGCAAAGCTGTAACAACACAGTTAAGAAGGTGAATTATGCATACATTCATGAGTGCACTACAGTGCGCTATTTAAGTAGAAAACACAAACAACCACACTATGCCATTGGAGAATAACTGAAAGCTACCCGAAACTCTCGTGCAGAGATATCTGCAGTCTGTTAAGCAAGGACTGTCAAAACTTATCTGACTGTAGCCGTGAAAGTCGCCTAAACCATTGTGAGGCGGTGCTGCGCACTGGTAGAAGATTTAAGGCCGGCGCGCTGCCTGCACCTGTAAGAGAGGGTTTATGCTGACTAAAAACACTTAGTAAATTAGTCATTTTCCCTGTTTAATAAGAAAACATATCTATGCACAATATGTCATTTTGGACCAGCTCTGATGAAGACAACAGCATGTTTAAAGTCATAGAATCTGTGACATGCGTCAGCAGCCGCTTCATTTACAGTGCTGTGCACTGACCGAAGCTTCCGTAGGCCCACAAAAATATGAAATAATTAAGTATATTAAAAAAGCTATTTATCTATGAAAACGGTGTAAAACTTAAAAAAAAAAAAAAAAAAAAACGGGTAAAACAAGTGGGTTTTTTTGTTTTGTTTTTTAAACAGTAAAGGGATGCACTGGACATTATAGCACCTGTAAGAAATGAAAACTACTTTCACCACTGCATAATATGCACAGTAAAGAAACACATTTCCCTGTACAATAAAATTCTTACTTTGCTGCCCACCCTGGATGTCAAGAGCATGCAAAAAAAATTTAAATACCTGAAGTTGCTGAAAAATACCTAGAGTTGTGTTTTGTTCCATTCACATATGTTTGGGAAACCCTTTATTATTAGTCTGTGTACATCTTCAAATCTCAAATCATCTCAAAATGCTCTGTTCCACCTTGTGATGTCACGAAGCAGCAGTTTAAGTGAGCATAGCTGTTCAAAAAGATTCTAGTGAAGGTGTATGGAGTTCAAAAACACAATGGAGCACTTCCTGTATAGAACTCTTAGACTTAGACAAACTTGATTGATCCACAAGGGAGATTGGACACAGCAGCAGAGCACATATCACAACTTAGCCTAAATATGCAGGATGTGTGTGAATGAAACAAAACAAATCCAGGCATGATTATGGTGAGGAAACAACATTTTAACAAAGATCAGAAAAGAGCGTAATATGGGCCCTTTAAAATTCAGTAACCGTCCAAAATCTCCTTCATTCTCCAGTCGTTTTTATTGCACTTTGCTGCCACATAAATGACCCTTTGAATTTACAATTAAACCTGAATGTGGGGGAATAATATTTTTACATCCGTGTTAACTTTCATGTCATTAAATGTTTGCTGTGCCTTTGTGTGCACATTTAAAAGCATTCACAAGTCTCCATATGAGTCCAACGAGCAAAATATAAATAAATTGAAAGAAAGAAGTAAGTTACGCCAGTGGTACATGATCAGAATCCCTTTGCCCTTGCTGTCAGCCTGCCTCTTAATGGACCAGTCAGCCTGCCTCCTAATGAAGGTATTTGCATTGCCAAGCTGTAAAGGTGATTTTCTTTTTTTTCTTTTTGTCCATAGACATATATTTATTACTATGCATCAGAGCAAGTTCCAACCCCAAGTCAGAGGAGGAAGTAATGGGCTCGTACATTGTGAGAAATCAAGGTTTCATATATAGAATGAAAAAGAGGAGACGGGATATTAAATGATTCTGATTCTATGAGGAATTTTGCAGGAAGTCTGGAAAATAGGCGTGTGCATGAAAGCTAATTATTCAGGCTGACTGCTCTGCCTCAGCCCACTCTAAATCCCACCACTGGTTCTCATTAGCACTACTGCATACATACAATACAGCTGCTTTAGTGTGTGTATTTACCGTATTTGTGAGCGCCAAGCTTTGATTTTCCCATGCTATTCTCCAGAGCGGCTTTTTCAAAGACAAGTTTAGTCAGGAGAGCTTAAAAGTTCACCGCAAAACATCCCAGAATAAAGGAGCTCAGGAGAGGAAAAACTGTTTTAGTACAAACAAGATAACAAGAGAAGCAAAGCAGCAAATAGACATGATCTGGGGCCTAATATGAATGCTGGTGAAATGATGAGAGGAGGTTTTCAAATTTTAGCCAAAATGCCTATGGTCTTGAGTCTAGACTATTATAAATGTTCTGGTGTGTGGGGTTCTAAAACCTAAAGAGGCTCGATGTCTGGGGAGGCCGCTGTGATCCTGTTTCCTCTCAACTTATGAAAGTGACCTTAACTAATGATTGGTGTGACCCAGGTAAATGTCACCAGGGACTGGAGTGATGCTGGTGGCAGCTGGATCCCTGCTTGTGTCAAATGTCACAGAGACACAGGCATGTGCACGTGAACGTGTATGTGTGTGTGTGTGTGTGTGTGTGTGTGTGTGCGTGTGTGCGTGTGTGTGTGTGTGTGTGTGTGTGTGTGTGTGTGTGTGCGTGCGTGCACCTTTGAGAGACAGTGACCTCCTGTAGCCCTCAGCTCTGCACCATCAGCACTTCCACAGAGCAGTGAGGAGCCGAGTCGGCAGAATGCTCATAGTTTACACACACCCACCTCCAGCGTTAAATAACACACACACACGTATATACACCTACAGTATACATGCACACATGCATGTGCACCTCTGGCATGCAGACTGAGGGGCGTTTTACACTTCCTCAGCAACATTTATCTCTGTTTTATTTCAGGTGATAAAGCCCCTGATATAACTCAAAGAGAAAGACAGAAGGACAGCATGTAAATGCAGCCTTGAAAATGAAAACTGGGCTTGAGCAGAATCTCAACAGCCTCGAAAGAACTGCTGCTGCATCAGGTGAAACATATAACTGATGCTGTGGGCAAATGGAGGCTAACTTTCTATATAGGCCCTTCTAAAAAGGTGATAATGAGAATTAATACATAGGACAACCATCATTTTGGTTGTAATTACTATAAATGTAATGTAGCATCATCAGGTGAAGCTCACCAAATATTCTTTATTAGAATGAGTCCCGGAGCTCACTATATAATGTATCATTAAGCAACAAAAAGAGTGAGTCATTTTGGTGTAACCTGCACTGATCATGTGACCTGTCCCATCTGGAGCTGGGCCGGGCGGGGTGGGAGTCTGAAGGACTCACACACCACTGCAGCATGTCACTTTGCCAAGTGAAAAATGTAAAATGATGCAGCGGGAGCTCATAAAGCGCTCCCACAGGTGTTCTATAAAGTTGTTGTTGCAAAGGCTGAGTGTTTTATTCTCATAGGTAACCTTCTATCAGCACTCACAGTCCCTCTGCGAATCACAAGGATGCCAAGGTCGCACCAGGAGCCCGTAAACGCGTCTCAGCTCCAGGTGAATGCTCAAATAAAACGCTGTTGGCGCCGAGATTTTGTGATTTCATGAGGTCGTGACCCCAGCTGTTTACACCTCCAAACAGTGCTTTGTGTCCCTGATTGGTTATAGACTCCTATGTTATAGTATTCAATTATCCAGGCAGACTATGAGGACATTGTGATATACCTGTATTTAATATAACCTCTGACTGGGATTTACTAAATCAACAACACAGTCTCATAATGACACAGCCAATAAAGATGATCAGGTCTGTTTTATGCACAACCAGCTGCATTAGTGTGTCCCCTAACACAAGTGCCCAGACCCCTGTCTCTGGAGAGAGGGATGAGGTAACGGAGGAAGATATGGACATAATGAAGACTGCAGGCTCTGAGCACTGCAGCAAAGAAGAAAAGACAAAACTACTGAAAAGTAGTGAAGAGTTGACCTCTGCCAAGACACCATTTTCTTACCTCACCATGTTAAAATACAGCTCAGAATCCTGTCATGTACTATTGGTAAAGACTGCATTAAAACTCGGCAATTTCAGTGTCTTACAGTACAGGAAGACTTTATAATTCAAACCTTTATAATTCATACATTATTTCTAAATGTAAAATATGCTCTTAAAGGAAAAGTAACAGTTTTTTTTTTACAATTTGAGCCTTATTTCGGTAATAAAACAAGTTGTTTTACTCACCCATATCACTTTGGTGTCATATGGAGCATTTCCGGAGATGTTTTAGATTAGCATTAGGCTAACGCCGTTAGCCTAGCGTGACTTATAGCCATAGCTCGGGGCATTCCCCGAGCATGTAATATGCCCCGTGCGGGCTCCAAATAACACAAACTTTAGCACTTTTCAAATCATAGAAGCTCGATGTCTTAGTCTACGATTTCGTTTGGTCAAAAGTGGCCTGTAATCCGAGATTTAGCTAGTCTGGTTAACACCTGACCATATCACAGGTGTTAACCAGACTAGCTGGTTAACACCTGCTAGGTGTTAACCAGCTAGCTGGTTAACAGACTAGCTGGTTAACACCTGCTAGGTGTTAACCAGACTAGCTGGTTAACACCTGCTAGGGCCTGGGAATTCCCAGGCCCTTCCAGTTCGAAACGAACGGAAGCGGCCTGGGAATTCCCAGGCTAAGATTTATCCATAGTTTCGAGTAGATGAGGACGCCAGTGCGCATGTGCGGAGTGTGCTCTCAGCTCCCGGGACCCAAACATGGAACGCAAAGCTGTAAACTATGGATAAATCTCGGATTACAGGCCACTTTTGATTCAAATGAAATCGTAGACTAAAGACATCGAGCTTCTATGATTTGAAAAGTGCTAAAGTTTGTGTTATTTGGAGCCCACACGGGGCATATTACATGCTCGGGGAATATATTATATGCCCCGAGCTATGGCTATAAGTCGCGCTAGGCTAACGGCGTTAGCCTAACGCTAATCTAAAACATCTCCGGAAATGCTCCATATGACACCAAAGTGCTATGGGTGAGTAAAAGAACTTGTTTTATTACCGAAATAAGGCTCAAATTGTAAAAAATGTTACTTTTCCTTTAACATGAGCTCCCCATTTCAAATCCTCTTTGATCTGTAGAAGAGGAAAGATTGTCAGATTAATCTAAACTTTATTTTCCCCAAAATATATATAATTATCAGAGTTATTGCTATATAACAATAACTTATTTTTCATATTTTATTGGTGCAGTGGCTCAGTAGTCGAGCAACAAGGAAGTCTACATATCTAAACAGGCCGTTTAAAGTACTCATTAGTAACATGCAGTGATATATTCATGCTGAATGGAATTAATTATCTTCCAACTAAACACTATTTACTTGTTACCCTGCTCAAAATGTTATTGGCATAGTCTGTTTAAAGTTACAAAAATACAATAGCTCATTAGTTCAACATTTGACATTAATCTGCTTAAAGCTATTTTGGAATTTAAAAAAACATTGTTGCAACTAATTACTCTTTGTATTATTGGGGAAAGAAAAACAACAATAACTATATTCTGCTAATTAAAGATGCACTATGTAACATTCCCACTAAGATGGAGTAAAACATATGGATAACGTATTCAATTACATGTATTTTATTGCTTAACTTCAACCTCAACATGATTTGTCACATGGTTGCCTCTCCACTGATCTGACCTGTAACTTGTGTTTGTTGCTGGTCTCCGTGGAGACAGACAAGGCTTATGTTAAACATTCCAACCAAAGCAATAACATCTCCCTGGAAACAAACAGGTGGCTGACCAACCATCAAGAATGTTACATAGTGCAGCTTTACATACACTGTATATAAATGGGCTTAGCTAACGCACTAGCCACGGTGTTCCAAATAGGAAGTTCGCATGCAGGCTCTTCTAGCTCCTACTGACCCTGGCTCCCCTTGACTTACATTAGAATCAGGGGCACCTCCAGGATTGAAATGTAAGGTACGCCCCCCCTCCAAAAAATAAAAAATAAAATTAAAAATCGCGCGGTGCATATAGGCCTACTGTCCCAAATCTGTAGGCTACAATACAACAAAAGAACTTGAAACTGAACAATGTGAACAATATGAACGTAATATGTGAACAACACACGAACAATAAACATTGGAACATATTTTAAAACTCACATTCGTGCACAGTAGCCTACATGGGCCACACATCCGTAAGCACAGCAAAGAGCGCGCACCCCACCCCCACCCACCCCTCTCCCCGGGAGCGCAGTTGAAGGCGCAACTGTAACTTGTAGAGCGATTTATTTGAAATTTTGTCGCCTTTACCAGATGCGTCGAACTGTCTCATGATCGCTTCACTATCGATTTTCATGTCGAAGTGAATGTTCATGAGAGCCTCGCATCACCCGTGGTGTTTCGCAGGTACGTTTTTAGGCGTCTCAGTGTGCTGAACGAGCGCTCGGCAGAGGCAGTGGAAACGGCTCGACATGACATCAAAACTATATCTTGTAAATGTCTGGAACCAGCAGTGGCATACCTTAAGTTTGATCCGTTGTCTGCTCGTCCACGGACGTCGTAGGCCACAGTTTAATATCGCATTTGCAACACTTTAATTACGTCTTTCCAGCCAAACATATCGTTGAATTCGAGCAATATCACTATTTCAGTAAAGAGGACTGGAACTTGGTTGTGTGTCTACTGAGGAGGTGACCTGCTGCGATGGAATGTTGGATGTATCATTTGTGTGTGTGTGTGTGTGTGTGTGGGTGTGGGTGTGTGTGTGTGTGTGTGTGTGTGGGGGGGGGGGGGGGGGGGTGCTGTCGGGCTGTGAACTTGGTGCTTATCGCACTTCCAGTCTGATCGGACCCAGTTCGCTTGGGCTCTCCATCTCACACATTCTATTTACATTAAAACATTCAATTTCTATAAAAATGCGTTTTTATTCGCTTAATGTTGTCTTGCAAAAGTGCCAAACAGGAATTAAAAAATTAAAAAAAATCTCTCCAAGGTACGCCTAGTGCGCCACTGATTAGAATATTGTCGCCCACTCTACATGATCCTGTTTTTTTGTTTGTTTTGTTTTGTTCTTTTTTGTTTGTGTGTGTTTTTCCGCTATTTTGTCCATTCATTCATCCATTTGTCTATTCATAATATAGAGTCTGGCCCTAAATTCGCTCCTGTTCATTTGAGTGGCGCTGAACACTATGGGTGACGTCACACTCGCTTAGTCCACTTTTTTATACCGTCTGTGTCTGAAAATATGCTGTACAATTCAACAAATATTTAGTATTATTCCACCAACAGTGTGTGTTGTCTCCTCTGGGTGATAAGTGAACATATCACCGATAGACATATCACTCATACAAAGTGATTTTATTACCAAGCTCCTGCACTCAGCTCAGCTAATTATTTTGTGAAACTTTTTTTGCAAACAGATCCCTCCCAGGCTCTGCCTCCTGCTCCCTTAATAAGTCAAGAGCCATTGATTTCAAAGGTAACATTAAAAGTTGAAATTCATCAAACATGTCCTTGGATCACTTTCAAAGCAGTGCTATTAAAAGTCTCAATTTCCAAATGCTAACGCTTTAATGTTTCCTGTTGTTATCATGTGAAAATAGCCCCCCATAACCACTCAATGGATATACAGTACTCTCAAGCAGGAGGGCTCCATCTCCTGTGCAAAATGGCCTCATATTCTTTATTCATCTGTCAGGCTAATTGTCTACTGAGACAGCTAGGAGCATAATGCATCAAACGATGTTGTTCCCAGTGCAACATTACTCTGGCAAGTCCAACAGAGAAGACCAAATAAAAGTCACAAATTGCATCAATAGGAATATCAATGGTCTCCTTACTGAGTTTTAAAGCTCATTTGCCAGAGTTGATACCAGTCGCAAATGTAGTTTTATCACCAGATTGTCAAAGTGTGCCACAAAAGAGAAAAGCTTGTCTTGTGCCAATTATGGATGAAATTAAAGGAAAAGTAACGTTTTTTTTTTACCATCTGAGCCTTATTTCGGTAATAAAACAAGTTGTTTTACTCACCCATAGCACTTTGGTGTCATATGGAGCACTTCAGGAGATGTTTTAGATTTGCGATCTCCGTAATGTGAGTTCTCAGTGCATGTAATATATGCCCCGAGCGGTCTCCAAATAACACAAACTTTAGCACTTTTCAAATCATAGAAGCCCGATGTCTTATCCTACGATTTCGTGTGGTCAAAAGTGGCCTGTAATCCGAGATTTAGCCATAGTTTCGAGTAGATGAGGACGCCAGTGCGCATGTGCGGACTGTGCTCTCAGCTCCCGGGACCCAAACATGAAACGCAAAGCTGTAAACTATGGATAAATCTCGGATTACAGGCCACTTTTGACTCAAACGAAATCGTAGACTAAGACATCGGGCTTCTATGATTTGAAAAGTGCTAAAGTTTGTGTTATTTGGAGCCCGCACGGGGCATATTACATGCTTGGGGAATATATTATATGCCCCGAGCTATGGCTAGAAGTCGCGCTAGGCTAACCGCAAATCTAAAACATCTCTGGAAGTGCTCCATATGACACCAAAGTGCTATGGGTGAGTAAAACAACTTGTTTTATTACCGAAATAAGGCTCAAATTGTTTAAAGGGACAGTGTGTAGGATTCGTGGCGCATAGGTGGTTACTAGCTATTCCACTTCCTCTTTTGGCTACGGCAGACCTCGAGGGTCACTCGGACGCGACGTACCGCCGACATCGCGCGCGTGCCCGCGCACGAACCGCGCACCGCTGTATACATAAAACGGTCCCCCGTTCACTTTTTTTTTTTCTTTTCGCATGAAAACACACAATCCCGATCATGATTCATGACAATCTACACATCAAATGAAACCTTACAGTCTCCTCTTTTTGACTATGCAATTCATTTCCCTGCAAAACAATCACTCCCCGAGCACATGGGGCTTTTATACAGAAAAGCACAAAACTTAGCTTACTTAGCTTACCTTTGAAGGCTTTGCACAGGTCAAACTCTGTATTTCATCATAAACTTGGTCTCAGTCTGTCCATAAGGATCCAGCGAATAAAATCCAGTAAAACAATTTAGTCCAAAATACGTGTTATATCCATTACGATGTGTGATCCGGCAGCATGCTCCCCCTCCCCCCCTCCCCTTCCCCTTCTCTGCTTCGCTCCTGGCTGCATATGGGAGCAGAGGAACGAAGGAGAGAAGGGGAAGGGGAGGGGGAAGGGGGGGCCATCTGCAGCGCGGCTAAGCAGCTGTTAGCAGGAGCCGAGGCAAAGGATGAGCCCAAATGTCCTTCTGCGGCTCTCGTATTCAAAATGGCTGCCTCTATATGGGGAAGATCCCCCTTTTATGTGACTATATCTAAGTCCAAAAGAATACTTTGATTTCATGATGGAAGTGAAAAGGCTTGGAAAACACTGTATTTTTGAATGGGTATCTTCAATTTCAGTAATTAACAGGTAAAAATCTTACACACTGTCCCTTTAAAAAAAAAAAAAAAAAAAAAAAAAAAAGTTACTTTTCCTTTAAATGTTTAAAGAAATAGTACTAGTATTAAGTTAATTAACTTTAATGGAATTAGTGTAAATATTATTGGTGTAAATGACATTGATTTGACAAAATACAAGATTGAAATCACAAACAACAGTCGCAATAATATGCCAAGAAAAGCTGGAAATGAATGAGATATACAGGTGCACTAACTTTTCTGATGAAGGTCCACCATCTGCTTTTCTCCAGGGAGATGGTTTGCTTTGACATGAATGTACCATGGTATGGCATTATTTATTTCTATCCCCATGGAGACAAGCATGTGAGACAACTAGGCAAAGTTACAGATCAGATCTGCAGTTGTAAATCAACAAAAACACCTGTAATTTAATAAATGCAAGAGATGTAAGTTTAATACTGTAACACTGTGAAACATTTCAGGTAAAACAATAGCATCAACACGAAACTTGAAAACTTACACGGTTCATGTCTATAAGAAGAAAATGCATTTATGCAATTGCACAGATGTAAAAAAAGCAAGAAATCTGTATTGAAAATGTTTACATATTTTGCAGACGTTGCCAAACAGGAAGTGAGCTGCAGTAAATAATGAGCCACCATTGTTTGGTGCAAAACATAGCGCCTTTGTTATCTGATGAGGAATGAAACAGATTTAGCTCAAATTACAGCTACCATAAAAACTGGCATTTCCTTTGCAGCATTTTATTATGAAAACCCCTGAAGGAAAAACAACTTCAAAATGAGATGTTTTGTTTGAAACCATTCCCTCTCTCTCCCTCTCTGCAGGTTGATGAGTCCTCTAGCCAAGTGCTACTTTGGCATCTGCATTGTCCCACATTACCGGCATGCACCACACACTTACAATCACAAATTGCATCCTGAAATTACATCACTTCCCTGCCGCTGTCTGAAAATTACCTCTGTCCCCCACCATTTCACCAATCACTCCCCAGGTTGTGTTTTTTCACTCCGTATTTTTTCTTTTGCTTTGCCTCAGTGTTTTGGGCACTTTCCCTCTGCCTTTAACCGGAGCCCCCCTAAATTGCTAGACCAGAATTGCCCCATGAACAGCATGGGGTGTGCAGGGCCAGCGGGAAGGCGTGTGTGTGAACGCGTGAGCTTTCTATGTTATCACCATCTCTTTTCATTTTCCTCTCCAAGTGGTGCTGTCAGGAGCCAAACAAGATATCAGCCATACCCCGTGAACCCGGCTACAGGGAGCCATAACACAAAAAAGATGGAACGAAAGAATAAAAGACAAAAAGGTAAACAAAATGGCCGCCTTCACAGACTTCCATCAACTCTACTGTAACCGGCTAATCCTATCATTCCCTTTGTTCCCTAATCCCATCAGCCACTGGGGCACATGCGTGGCTCCACGGCTGCTGATAATGGCACCATGTAGTGTGTCTTGATGAAGTTCGGGACCCTATTAAAACCGAATTCACACATGACTAAATGTGGGTGAAAGGGAAAAAAAGAAAACCACTGTCAAATCTCTGCATGTGTGCAACCTTTCGCAACACGACTCTATAATAATTTCAGTACGATAACAAAAAGTTTACTTTGTGACTCGATGAATTGCCTCAGTTCTTTGTTTCAAGGTAACTTTTCTTGTCTTGATGCATTGACCTCTGATTATAATTGTGTCTGAAAAGTTGAGATAGTATGGACAAAATAAACTTCCAAAAGCAAAAGTTTGAAAACTAAAACTACAGAAATCTTTGCAGTGAAGTTCCTGGTTTGGTTGTTAATGTGTCATGCATCCTGGCAAATGTATATTCATGTAAATGGACTAACAACTGAAAACACAAAACAATATTTATAATGTGTTCTGGTGTAAGGAAATACACCAAAGTTCTTTTTGTTAAGTTTCTGAACACAAGAGGCCTACTGTAGGCCATAACCCACAACAAAACAAGCACAGCTCAGCAGAAACAGTCTGCAAACTGACCACTAACTGACAACTGCTACTTTACATCAACTTGTCGGCATAGCAACCCAGTATCAAGGTGTCAAACCCTGGACTAAACACAAAATATCAGATTACACTAACATCACTGTTTTCAATATAATCTAAAAGGGGGTGAGGAGTGATGAGAGACATTCAGTTGAAATCAATCTCACAAAGCCAAGTCAGAGAGAGTACTGTGCAGGGTAAACCCACTTATGGCTGTTGGATAAACTAAGAAAGTTAGCATACAACGCTTACTAGATATAGATTATTCGATAGATGGATAATAGAAAAATGAATATATTACCTTAAATTAAAGCATATTTTCTTAAAGGGGCTGTATTACGCTATTTTTTATCTATTATAATGTTGTTTTCTCTGGATTTGTATTTTGTTTCATTCAGACATGTTTAATACACAAATCAATCCGAGTTCATCTCTCTAACAAAAAACACTGTTCCTTCCTTTGATGTCATGTGGTAATACAGAAAGTGCTCCACTGTGATTTTAAACTCACCTTCGCTAGATTCCCATGATTCCCATTTCCACTGAACTAAAGCTACCGCTTCATGACTTCATGACATCATAAGGTGGACCAGAGCATTTTGGGCAGTGGGAGATGTAGACTAATAATAAACAATTACTTAAAGGGACAGTGTGTAAGATTTTTACCCGTTAATTACTGAAATTGAAGATACCCATTCAAAAATACATTGTTTTCCAAGCCTTTTCACTTCCATCATGAAATCAAAGTATTCTTTTGGACTTAGATATAGTCACATAAAAGGGGGATCTTCCCCATGCAGAGGCAGCCATTTTGAATACGAGAGCCGCAGAAGGACATTTGGGCTCCGCCTTCGCCTTCGGCAAGGCTCGTGGTTTTGGGTAAACAACACAAGCATGCTGCTGGATCACACGTTGTAATGGATCACTACTACACACTCGGGCTTTAAATATGTGTGAATGAAACAAAACACAACTCCAGGTATGTTTGTGAGGATGTAACAACATTCTAACATGGCTTAAAGCCCCAGTGTGTAGGATTCGTGGCGCATAGGTGGATGGTGCTATTGCACTTTCTGTTTTAGCTACAGCAGACCTCGAGGGTCACCCGGGCGCGCCGTAATGCGGACAGCTCAGCGTACCCGCGCACGAGCCGCGCGCCGCTACTGTATAAATAAAATGCGGTCCCGTTTTTTTTTTGTTTTTTTTTTCTCATGAAAACACACATTCCCGATCATGTACCATGACACTCTACACATCAAATGAAACCTTACAGTCTCCTCTTTTTGACTATGCAATTCATTTCCCTGCAAAACAATCACTCCCCGAGCACATGGGGCTTTTATACGGAAAAGCACAAAACGAGGTTAGCTTACCTTAGAATGCTTTGCACAGCTCAAACTCTGTATTTCACCATAAACTTGCTCTCAATTTGTCCGTAAGGATCCAGCGATTAAAATCCAGTAAAACAATTTAGTCCAAAACACGTGTTAGATCCATTACGACGTCTGATCCAGCAGCATGCTTGTGTTGTTTACCCAAAACCACGAGCCTTGCCGAAGGCGAAGGCGGAGCCCAAATGTCCTTCTGCGGCTCTCGTATTCAAAATGGCTGCCTCTGCATGGGGAAGATCCCCCTTTTATGTGACTATATCTAAGTCCAAAAGAATACTTTGATTTCATGATGGAAGTGAAAAGGCTTGGAAAACAATGTATTTTTGAATGGGTATCTTCAATTTCAGTAATTAACGGGTAAAAATCTTACACACTGTCCCTTTAAAGCTCACAAGATAATGCAATACAAGACCTTTAAAATTACAAATCCACAGTCAAATCTTCCTGCAGTCTTCTACACGGCTCTGTAAGAATTCCAACTGTGATAACTGAAAGTTTCCTAGGCTTTTTCCTGTATCATTCTTTGTTTCAAGGTAACTTTTCTTTATGTGTTGACCTCTGACTTTAAATGTTTGCAGTGGAGTTTTATTGCTTGAATAAACTGCAGCCCGCGGTCAAGGAGAGATGTGACCGACAATCAGCGTGTTTATTCCCCCATGTCATACCAATACCAGCTCAGGATGAAACAAGGCACCGTATGCATATAAAGTCGCCTCTAGCTTCCCTTTTTAAAAACTTCACCATGTGTTAAATTTTGAGATATTTACAGTAACAACATAGTGGGGTTCGGGTGCACAGTATAGGGAAATATAAAGAACACTATCTTATTCATTCTAGTGTGAAACGGGAGAAAGCCAGGTTATAAACGGCTGTGTGATTGAAGCTAGCTGCCACATATATCAAGGTTGTGAGAGTCATAGGATTGTAGCGGCGGTCATGCAGGATAAATGAGGGAGCGTGGATTCACATGCAAAGCAGAGGCTGGGCCAGTCTAAACAGGAGTTAGCACAAAGGTTCTTTCTGCAAGCAAAGCAAGCAGCTATTGTCTAATATAATGCCCTGCAAATAATGTACATTGTTTGATAAAGAATAGGTTTGTTTCCTGGCAAGTTGGTTACAATGAACTAATTGGGTAAAAGTTTTGTAAGTTGTGAAAACATGTTGTACAATTGAGATATACAAACATGTATAATATGAAATAAAGAATGAATGCCTATAGACAATGCATTTTATTATGTTACTTTGTATTGTTGCTTTGTCTCCGCTCTCTGCATGGCGTTATTGTTATCATTATTGTTATTTTTAATGTTATTATGGATGTTATTAAGTGATAATCCAGGAAGTCCATTCACCTTCACCTGAATCATTCTGAAAATGTGTCAATTTAAATCATGACTGAGGTATAGCTGAGGTAACTAACTTCCAGGCTGGCTTCATCTACACTACTGTACATCTCCACTCAGTATTATGGTATGGCCTCTGCAAACGTCACCGGCAATTTGCATGCACAGAAATCAGAAATTAAAATGTTTTACTTAATTTCCGAATTTCCCCAAAAGCATTTTACTTTACAGATCACCATGTTAACTTTTACCGTCCTGAAAATGCTCTATTTGCTGAAAACAATGCATTAAATTGTTTAACATGCTTAATAAGGTTCACTTTTCTTTTTTGAGTCACTCTTCCCTTCAGAGCGCACAAAACAAGATGGTTTTCATTTCACTAATGATACAGCACATTGCATCAGGTTGGTAAAGTTTTACTGTATTGTTTTATATCCAGGAAAATTGCCGCACCCAGGAGCACAAGTCATGTAGGCTGTGGACGGGATCATACAGATAACCACAAGGAGGGTTCGAATCGGGCCTGGGAGCGATCATTAGATTACTCAGACATGCATGGATGACATAGAAAACCACTTCAGACATGCTTTAAATGAGAGAACAATAACATGGTAAAAAGTTTCAAAATGTCGATTTTGCATATTATCCCCTCTTTGAAGGGTCCATATTATGCTATTTTCGGATCGACATTATAATGTTGTTTCCTCGTTAACAACATACCTCTGTTCCTCTGTTGTGATGTCATGTGGTAATACAGAAAGTTCTCTCTATAAACCATGACTAGCCCTGGAATTTCCAATCTCTACTGGAGACAGACATCACTAACATCACTCAAACATGTGTGAATGAAACAAAACCACTCCAGCTATGTTTTTCAGGAGGTTAACAGCATTATAACATGTCTTAAAACTCACAAGAATCCCTTTTGTGTAATTACAGGGCCTCAGTCCTGGGCTGTCCTCTAGACTCGGTGCAGCAGGTGGGGGACAAGAGGGTCCTGGCTAAACTCATGCTGGACCATGAGTGTCGCCCCCTGCAGGACGCTCTGTTGGCTCTGGAGAGCAGCATCAGTGACAGACTGATTCACTCTCGCTGTGTTAAAGAGAGATTTCGCAGGTCTTTCCTTCCTGCTGCTGTCAGACTGTACAATGATCAATGCTAGTCATGTTTATCTCCATAGCAACCATGTGTCATCTTCATAGTAATAATAACAATGAGCAATATTATTTAGTGTGACTTTACCTGCTACTTATTTATTTAACTACCACTGTCCATCACTGCACTGTTCACAGTCATCTGAGTCACTTTATTGTAGTGATATTATATATGACTGAACTGGAGTCACTTTAAGTGCAGTTTGTTCACTGCCCAGAACCAAAGACATTTATTTATTGTGCAGCGTTCCTGTGCCTTTTAACCTTACAGTGTTGATTGTACATACTTATTATTATTTATCTTAATTTTTGATGCATGCTCTTTTTTCCAACTGTTTCTGAAACTTGCGTTGTGACACTGCAATTTCCCCATTGTGGGACAAATAAAGGATGATCTTATCTTATCTTAATAAAATCATCTGATCACAACATTGTTCAAATGCTTTTCATTAGAATATTCCTACACACACTTTATTTAGCGCGTTTTCTACAAATAGATCCTGATTCTTTTAGACAGTTCTATAGAGCCCCTGACAAAATGTGTTATGAAGTATTCTCAGCTGAAGTTGTAACAGTGGCTGCATTGTAAACCGTGATGGACCTGTCACGCAGCCAGCCGTGTTGGCGGGGTATTTTGAGAACAATGGTTTGAGAGTTGCCCAAAAGCCATCGGGAGGTTACAAAATCTACCGAGTACCTTAAACAGCTTGAGTGATGTGTGCAATTTTATGCTCCAAGTAGTAAATAAAACATGCTCCGGAAATCAGCAACACCAGCTAATGTTTGTGACCAACATACAAAGCCTACCATTTGCAGACATGAAAAGCCCTGGACACGCACTTACGCTGTATTATGTTTGCCGGCCCAAAAATAACATGTTTTTTGTGATTATATAGAATTCCCTGGCTGTTGTCGTGACCCCATAGCGTTGTGGAGATATACATTAAATGAAGTAGACTCTCTTTTTTCTACTACAAGAGAAATGGCTCCACAGACAGAGAAGCGCGTAAAGCCATATCCATCTCCGTAAATCAGTGAGCAGGGGTTACTGTGGGGGCAACCTGCTCGTTATTCGAAGCGTTGTTAGCCATGTGCATCAATTCATCAGCACATACCAATTTGTCGGCAGCGCTCACTTCCTCTTGTTAGCAGGGTACTTCACGTCTGAGAGTTTGTTAAGCCTGTGTTATTGGTGTGCTCTTCACGTCGGATCTGCTTCGAGTCTGTGCATACATCTTTTTGGAACAGCTCACTCCAGACGGATTGAAAATTTTTGCATTACATTATGTCGAACTCAATTTTTATTTTATTAAAGGTGCATTGTGTAACTTTTCTGGTGGAGGGTCATCGAATGCTTTTCTCCATGGAGATGTTATTGCTTTGTCTGGAATATTTCACAATATGGTATTAAACCTTTCTATCTTCATGGAGACCAAATGAGACCAAGTTACAGGTCAGATCTCAGGAGAGGCAACCCCGCTCACAGTCAGTCAATTTCTAGGTATTTTTGAGCTCTAAAACCACCTCTAATGTAATAAATGTTAAACAGAGGTTGTAGAACATTCCAGGCACAGCAATGAAATATCAATAGAAATAAGCAGGTAAAGGACCCTCCACCAGAAAAGTTACACAATGCACACTTAAATTATTCAGATTTCATTATATCTAATTATTAAGTTACTTAATCAGTACTCGTATACCAGTGGTCACTCATTCCAGTATTAACCAGGCCCAACCCTGCTTAGCTACCAAGACTAGATGAGATCGGGCATTCTTAAAGGAAAAGTAAAGTTTTTTTACAATTTGAGCCTTATTTCGGTAATAAAACAAGTTGTTTTACTCACCCATAGCACTTTGGTGTCATATGGAGCACTTCCAGAGATGTTTTAGATTTGCGTTAGTCCAGCGCGACTTCTAGCCATAGCTTGGGGCATATAATATATTCCCCGAGCATGTAATATGCCCCGTGCGGGCTCCAAATAACACAAACTTTAGCACTTTTCAAATCATAGAAGCTCGATGTCTTAGTCTACGATTTCGTTTGGTCAAAAGTGGCCTTTAATCCGAGATTTATCCATAGTTTACAGCTTTGCGTTCCATGTTTGGGTCCCGGGAGCTGAGAGCACAGTCCGCACATGTGCACTGGCGTCCTCATCTACTCGAAACTATGGCTAAATCTCGGATTACAGGCCACTTTTGACCAAACGAAAGCGTAGACTAAGACATCGAGCTTCTATGATTTGAAAAGTGCTAAAGTTTGTGTTATTTGGAGACCGCAAACATGTGCCCCGAGAACTCACATTATGGAGATCGCAAATCTAAAACATCTCTGGAAGTGCTCCATATGACACCAAAGTGCTATGGGTGAGTAAAACAACTTGTTTTATTACCGAAATAAGGCTCAAATTGTAAAAAACGTTACTTTTCCTTTAAGGTGTTATGGCATGATATGTGTACTAGGTATTTAGCTGTTGTATATTGTTTGCTCATGCTTTAATTTAGATTTAATTTATATTTCAAATGGTTTTATTGCTCCAAAATGCTTTGATAAATATGCATTCTGGCTGTGGGCAGGGTTGCCTCACCACAGATCTGACCTACGACTTGGTCTGGTTTGGGACTCCATTAAGATAGAATGGTTTAATACCATACTGTGAGACATTCCAGACAAAGCAATAAATCTCCATGGAGAAAAGCATTTCGTGTACCCTCCACCAGAAAAGTTATACAATGCACCTATAAACCAAGACACAAACTAAAGTGGCAGATACGTGTTTACCTTTTAGTATGACAGCTGCGTAGCAACATAAAAGATACAGATCCTTTCCTTTACCATTTCCTTGGTCCTTTCCTGATCCGGTGTCTGGCCCAGCCTCTCCCGGTGTATTTGTGCTTATACGTGCAGACTGCCTAATGGGCTGCTGCTGCTGTGGTGGACCTATGGCTGGGGGACTGTGAGGATATCCTTTATCAGAC
The DNA here is from genome assembly GCA_036785185.1 of Paratrypauchen microcephalus. NCBI lineage: Eukaryota > Metazoa > Chordata > Actinopteri > Gobiiformes > Gobiidae > Paratrypauchen > Paratrypauchen microcephalus. The sequence goes on along the minus strand of JAVJIX010000227.1, from coordinate 733,351 downwards.
TGATTAGAGAGGTTACAAGCAGTGGGTGAAGGAGAGGGAGAAGAAGGATGTGAGGTAGGGTCTGGCCTGCGCAGGTAAACACACCCCAGGCACTGTTCGATCCCTACATTTAAGCACGCTCATGCTCAAAGCCTCAATCCAATTATTCAGTACAAAACACTGCTTTCAACAGGCGCTAACCCCATTTAGGAGGTCTGCTCACCCAAAGGATTCTTTTTAATAAACACCAGCAGAGTGTTGACCGAACGGCAGCCAGTCACTGCTCCGCACCTTTTCTCTTTAACTAGATAATTAATCAAGCACTTTAGCCTCCGACGATCCTAAGTTCATTCTTCACAGGTGCTATTTAAAGGTAAAGGTCTGGACAAGTAGCAGGGGAGAGATCGAGATAATACAATATAACTGTTTGACAATGACGCTTAGTAATCTTTAGCCTAACAAGGCAAATGGGACAAATATACCTCTTTATCTTGAATGTACTTTATGGTACTAAATGGGAGAGTATCTATACAGTAATATGCTAAACAATCTCTGCTTAAACTCTCCACTCTGTGTGACTAAAAAGGCAGACCAAACCGCTCATTTCCATAAAATACTTAGCTTTCCATACAGAGAGGAGCGCAGCCAAGCTAAAGTAGATTGACTCCCATGTACCCATCTTATTAAACATTTATTAAATGGAGTTAAGAGCGGAGATGGTGTCCTGTCATAAGGAAACAAGGTTTAAAAAGTCATAGAGACAAAGATGGGAAAGACTTATAAAAATAGACTAGAGCTCTCTTTATACAGAGGGTGCAGTGGAGATTTCAGTCCATGTAGGAAGATCAAGCATAATAAAACAAAAATGATTTGGAGGAAATATGGCACGTTTGATAAGAATTTTAAAAAGTACATGGAGATGCGACACTGAGCATCCACAGTAACTTCATAGTGAGCAGTACTGGTCTCACACAGTAGGCTATGGTGTCGTCATACTTCTGTGAACAGTATCTGAAGAAGGTGGCCTTTCAGAATTTTGTTATAGTTGGAGATGTTTATAGCAGGACTATATATGATATTTAATGGACTTGTGGTCCATTAAATATCAAACCACACACACACACATGCGCAGACCAGTAGTATAGAGCTGTAGTGGTTGGAGGATCGATTCCTGCTCGGCTCAAGTTGTGACGTTGTATGTATGTGAATTACGTGTGCATTATTATTATCATCACATAATTAGACTAACTGGAAATGAATACACAATCTTTAAATGTAACTGTACGGTGTGCTCACGTGACACACATCATAACATGGTCTGCCAATCAATACAAAAAAACTGCCTCCTACACCCCTGCCAATAATGAAAGCTACCAATACTTGAATCACATGAGCTGTTGACAAGTCGTAAAAAGTGTCAGAGTCTCTCTATTTTCTTCTTTTTATTTTTCCTTTAATGCACCTCGCCTGCCAAAAGCTCTCCTGTAAACCATGGATGTTGTGAGACAAGGGCAAGAGGCCAGCCATCATCTTGTCATTATCTGATGGGAACACAGATAACTTCCTACTGGCTGCTTGTTGAAGAGTCCGGGGTCAAAGGTCATCTTTTGTCCGAAATGGAAAACTGTAGCTCTTGAGGAGCATCGATGGCATTGACATATGTAGCGGGCTGTGATTGGAATTTGGGAATGCTGATTATAGTCCTGGCCCATCTGAAAAAAGCATTATTGACATAGGGAAAGGCACAAGCTCGCTCGGGTGAATACTAAAAGCCCTGTTTGCCTTCAGAGGAGGATTTGCTCCAGAATCGATTAGAAAAATATGTACTCTGCATCAGTATGAGTTTGAGAACTTGCCATTATCGAAATGAAGTCCATCATTTTCCCCCACTCAGCACATTAGCAGAAATGTTCAACTCAAGGTTATCATATGCACACTGTCTATGCTTTTTCTCAGTCAATGATTTATCACTTTAATTTTTGATCGGTCCATTTTGACGCAGGCCCTGTGAAAGATCGCAGTATTTTACCACAAATGATGATCTCTGCGTTGACTCCCAGGCGCTGCAGTCAGCAAACTCTGACTCATCACTGTCTAATTTAGTGGTTGGTGTTTTGCATGCGCACACATACGCTCCCCCAGCCTTGTGATCTGCAGCTTTGGCTTTGGCCTTGCTGTTTCTCACTGTTTGCAAACACAGAGCTGCCCTGGAAGCCTCTGGCCGGCCTCTCCGTCACTAATCAGAGCTCCCACATAGAGGCCGGTCCAACACGGCTATGTGTGGCGAAAACACTGCCAGTATCCAATATTGAAACAGACAATATTCCTTTTGGAGGCGCAGTTGAAAATTGGGTCAATTCTCAATTCCTTGTCTTCATCTTATAATAGAAGGATTATCCCTCTTACAATACTGAAATGGCTGGAAGAGAAAACTGAAATACAGTATATTCTAATTGATATATTTCTGTGTTTCACATTATGGCATTGTCCAATTGTAACACTGAGGACAAAACATTATCAAGATGAGCAACAGAGTAATTTACTGGACAATTCTATCCCTTTGAAACACATGACAACATGGCGATTACAGATTACAGAACAAGCTTGTTATGTGCGGTTCATGTGAAAGGGAAATCATCAGTAATTGTAAAGTAGACAGTTGTGTCAGTAGTTTGTTTCTGACTAGAAACCAAGGGTCATGTTATAATACTGTGATTAGAGCTGTAAACCAGAAGACCATATAGTGTATTTTAAACAATTACCATTTTAAAAAGTCCAACTTAGACCAGCAATACTCTATAGAAAGCTGCTGATGGCAACAAATGTCACAGGAACACCAACGAATCAGTCATAATCAGTCATAATCTAACATTGTTTTATTTGTAGGAATCATGAATACATTAATAATATGAACTTTATATTGAACTTCACAGTCAAGATTATTTGATTTTTGGATCGCATTGCGGTAGATCATTCTAATCCATCACCTTCATAATAGAAATGCTAACTATGCTATCACTTTGAATGGCAGGATGCACTCCATCACTCAGGCTGACTGTAACGTGTGGTTCATGAGAAATAGTAGGGATGCACCACACCAGCTTTTTCAGTTCTGATACTACAGTGTGTAAGATTTTTACCCGTTAATTACTGAAATTGAAGATACCCATTCAAAAATACATTGTTTTCCAAGCCTTTTCACTTCCATCATGAAATCAAAGTATTCTTTTGGACTTAGATATAGTCACATAAAAGGGGGATCTTCCCCATGCAGAGGCAGCCATTTTGAATACGAGAGCCGCAGAAGGACATTTGGGCTCCGCCTTCGGCAAGGCTCGTGGTTTTGGGTAAACAACACAAGCATGCTGCCGGATCAGACGTCGTAATGGATCTAACACGTGTTTTGGACTAAATTGTTTTACTGGATTTTATTCGCTGGATCCTTACGGACAAATTGAGAGCAAGTTTATGGTGAAATACAGAGTTTGACCTGTGCAAAGCATTCTAAGGTAAGCTAACCTCGTTTTGTGCTTTTCCGTATAAAAGCCCCATGTGCTCGGGGAGTGATTATTGTTCAGGGAAATGAATTGCATAGTCAAAAAGAGGAGACTGTAAGGTTTCATTTGATGTGTAGAGTGTCATGGTACATGATCGGGAATGTGTGTTTTCATGAGAAAAGAAAAAAAAAAAAAAAACGGGACCGCGTTTTATTTATACAGTAGCGGCGCGCGGGTCCCTCAAGGTCTGCCGTAGCTAAAACAGAAAGTGCAATAGCACCATCCACCTATGCGCCACGAATCCTACACACTGGGGCTTTAAGTGTCTGCTGATACCAATATCAGCCGATACCAGAGCACGTAAAAACTGGATTTATTTCCTCAAAATTAAAATAAAATAAGACAAAACTGTGATTTATCCCTCAAGCAAGTACAGAAAAACATTATGGGACTTTCTGGGCCAACTACAACCAGAATAGTCTTATTACATCTGTCCAAAGGGGACATCAACTGAACTGATATTTTGAAACCAAAATCCGATCCAGCAAATTTTTCAGCATTTGCACTGATATCCGATACTGATATTGGTGCATCCCTAGAAATCAGTGGTAGATCAAGAGTCATGGGGCAGTAAACTTGGATAAAGGAGCCTGTATTATCAAATAATCCACTAACACCAATGAAGAAAAGAGCAAAAAGCTATCCATCAAAACCTGTCATCTAAAACTGGTTTAGTTGTAAGAATAATCTGTAAGTGAATATATTATAATGACCTTCAAGTCAATATTATTTTGACTTTTTAGATCACATTGAGGTAGATCATTCTAATCCATATCCTTCATAACAGAAATGCTAACTATGCCATCACTTTGAATGGGATGTCACACTTCATCATTCACGCTGACTCATGTCTCACGTTGTAAGTCAGTCCAAGGAGATGGCGGAGCTTTTGTGTGTTTGTATCAATCGGCACGCAGGGTTGTGTTTGCTGTGTGGGAGCCATGGTCTCACTCTGATCTCTTGCCCTCTGGACTGTAATTAATTAGAGTTGGAACAAGACCTGATTAGGATTCCTCTGTGATTTACAACCCCTGTGACCTCTGCAGCAGCCAGCCGAGCCATCACAACCTCCTGCTCCTGATACTGAAGCTCCTGTCTATGTACAGTTGTTTACAAGTCCACTCGTGCCATTCAAACCAGTGTATACTTACAGTCACATTACAGGTTCCAATTAAAACTTCATTGTCATATGTTACAATGCATCTGTTTGAAAATGTCTGTTTAACTTGGCAAATATCAAATCACAAAAGGATACAATCATTTAGATTATGAAAATACTGATATGATACAGGTATCGTACATCAGCGCAGATATTTAAAATTTTGATGGATCAGTTCCAAGGTATCGGTTCAGGCATTATCCATAAACTGTTGTAATAAAATAATTCTACCAGACAATGTTGACCCAAAACCCCTCATAATATTTTCAAGACTGTTCTGTTGTCAATGATAAACAACAATTACACTAATATCGGTTGATAGCACCAAGTCCAAAGCATCGACATTAGCATTTGCAACCAAAAAAGCAGGATGCAAAATATTTAGTCTACTATTTAGTACACTACACAGTCAAAGAATTGTGTAGTGTACCTGTAGTTTAGACCTCTACAAACATGTTTTGAAATACATGGGATTTGTGTATTAGTGCAGTGTTTCCCACCTAGCGGTACTCGTACCCCTAGGGGTACACAAGCACACTCCAGGGGTACGCAGCAGTGTCGCTGCCAGGCGCAGGGGGAGATTTTTTTTTATGTGTGCGCACGGGGAGACCGAGTTTAGCCTATGTGTGCTTCCATTTTGTGAAGAACTCTGTCTCAAAGAAGAGAAACATGTGACACACAGTAATCAGTAGTTTGATCTCTGCAAGAATATAACTTTTATTGTGACGGAGCGCCTGTAGCTGCCCTGTCATTCACTGACCGGCGCCTCTCTCTCTGGCCCGAGAGCGCGCCTTAGCCGACAGAGCGCACGGAGCACTCGCCCCCTGGTTTGTGGAGCCAGGTTCTGATACAAACTGTTTCCCACCTGGACTCTGTTCCTTCCCCAGTGCGTTCGTGTGCACCCTACACACTCAGCGCCTACGGGTTCCTTACCGTCCGCTGTCTTCGTGCTGCTCTCTGGGTCAGGGGCCAAACCGGGGCACTTCCTGGTCATGCGATAAATAGCGCATAGTGGTGCTAGTCAATGAAATCGTACCATATGGGGGGTTATTTAAGTTATTTCGTTATTATGTTGACTTACAGATGTTTTATTATAATGGGTACAGTTTGGCATTGGTTTCAACCTTAAAACCACACTGTCTTAATTGGTTAGCCCAAAGTTAACCCATATATTTATATACGTTTGGAGAATTATAAACATGTATGGGTCAGGGGTACTCGAGGTATGACAAAAAGGCTCAGGGGGTACACAAGACAAAAAAGGTTGGGAAACACTGTATTAGTGTATCAGTTCAGATTAACGCTCTCTCATGTTAATGCACCTGGGGTTGTTTACATTGTCCTAACAGAATCCTCCTTTTTAAACATATGACAATTCTAATCGTAATCATATTGCTCAAAATCTTTTTTTTTTTTTAATCTGCAAATGTTTGGGGAGGTACCAGCTAACCTTGCCTTATTGACCAGTAACTATAGTATATTATGTTCTGAAGCCTTACTGACATGCTGACAATAAAGCATATAAAGTTTTGTGTAGACGATGACTATACTGATAATTGTGTATTATAAAGCGGTACATTTCTTATGATTAAAACTGACATGCATTCTTTATTTTTACCTCCTGTTCTTAGTATTTCTTGGAGAGAAATACTACAGTGTCCTTGACAACTGGTTAATTCAGACGTGACAAGAAATGAAGTTGAAAAGACTATTTAAAAGCCTTCTATTAATCAGTGAGTCCATCAGTCAAAGCCACTGCTGCTAGGAGTGACATTGCTGGAAACATGAGTGAATAAAGGTAAAATAAAAGTCAGTACATTTCCACAGCAATCTATAATGTGTTATTGAAAGGCTTATTTTATTATTGCCATGTTTGGCAAAATGAGATATCTTGAAGCAGCAGTTTTCACTGATCCTGAAGCAGTAGTTTTAAGTAGCTACCTTTAACCTTTTGTTCAGAGATTGGCAATTCGAGGGCTGAAATGATCCACACAATATTCAGACCCTCCAGGAATTCGCGATGTTGCGATTTGCAACTTCAACGCAACTTCAGCCAATCCCCGCGAATTCAGGGCGGTGTTGCAATTTTGACCAATCACCGCAACTTTTCCGCAATTTTTACTAATTTTGACCAATCATCGGCGACGTATTGAACGCCGACCAACTTCCTTCTGTGTAGGAGACATAACTGAGATGATGTGCACGGTGCGTTTGTGTGCGTGTATGAGGCGGTGGGTCACGTGAGTGTGGGTGTGTGCACGTACGGAAGTGTGTGCGTGTAAAAGCGCGCGCTCACCTGTCACACAGAGGAGAGAGTCCGGGTTGGGGTGTAGCCGTATTTTTTGTTGACCGCAAACCATTCATTCATCTTTCACGTTAATCTGTTCATCCTGCTGTTTTCATGAGTTCCATTTCATCCTGTCATAGCTGTGTGCGCTCCTTTTGTAATAAATGCACAAAACATATCTGGATCTCAGCGTATCTGTCACCATAGCCTCCTCTTTGCGCGTCACAAATCTGCGAGCCATAGGACCCAACCTCATATTCTCGGCGACTAAAAGGTTTGAGTTTGGAAGCCGCAACATTCTGCTTTACTTCCGTGTGACAAACGAAACTGCGGCCGTGGCCCCAGTTCCCAGAGCGCACAGCTCGGAGCGCTCGGAGCCCCCGACTGCAGTCCGCGGACCGCTTAACGACTGCGGTCTTCGGACCGCGTGTTAACTGCGCATGGGACAGCAGTCGATGCGCCGGTGTACTGTCGAAATGTGTGACGCACATGCCCTTCGGGCCACGCTCCGAGCCGCGCGCTCTGGGAATTGTCTGCGGCGCCACCTGCCCACAAAAATAACAGCAAAAGACCGGGCGAAACAGTTCCCCTCCTAATTTATTTTTGATGTTGGTAAGGTTGTTTTAGGACCATATCTGTGATCTCTGTGTCTTTGTATTATTCTTTGTCAGGAATAACTCAGTATTCAAAATATTACTCAATTTTAATTACAAAAAGCGAAAATCGCAACTATTTATCGCAACTTTCACTTCTTCCCGCAACAAAATCGCAACAAAAACCTTAAAAGCACCGCAACTTTCATCGCAACTTTTTGGAAAAGCTCCCGCAAATTCAGGCATTTTAGCCCGCAACAATCACAAAAAATGCCCGCGAAATCCTGGGGGGTCTGAATATTATTCAATTGTATGGAGTGGGGACACTTGTAACACTGGGACACTTCCTGTATGACCACATGACATCACAAGGTGGAACAGAGTGTTTCCTCTTCGAGAAAAGAACTCAGCATGAAACAGAACCCAATTCCAGGTATGTTTGTGGTCAAAAAATGGCTTTATAGTATCAGAAAATAGAATAATACACCTTTAAACTGCAGTGTAGAGAAAATTTCTAGATTATGTTTTATAAAACTATTTAAAAAAAACATCTATAAAACATCCAGCTTCTATTAGGAAGTTAGATGGGTACAGGTAAACAGTTAACAAGCAGATTTTTTGTGTAATTCTAGTTATAATCCTTTAACCGGTTTCCTCATTTATAATCTTTCATTTTGAATATTAATGACATAAATACAATGCAATCAGTATAGACTGCATGTAGCTCCCCATGTGTGCAACGTCATCATATTCTCAACAACCAATACTCGCACTGCCACTGTGCATGTCTGTAATGTTATTCAGTCAATAATAATCACTATGAAACTTGTGACCGGAGCTTTGGCCACAGTCACGCAAACATGGCAACGTCAGCTTCATGCGATAAACCTATCTCAGACAAGGCTATGCAAAATCATTACATACAAAACACCCAGCCAGTTACGACAATTACTATATCCACTTATCGTTCAGTATATGAAAGTTGGAACAGTATGTTTTTGGGGTCAGTTTTGATCAAGTCTATGTTTTCTTTGCATTACTTGGAAATTTGTTATTATCATCATATATTTTTATATATTTTGGCTCTATGCTAAGATTTGAGCTGTAAAAAGTTGAATTAATAACTTGCATGCCTCATTACAGATGCAATCTAAGTACTAAAGTGTTTCATTCTGCTGTTTAATTATTGCAGTACTTGGGTGATTGTGTCAGTGGCATCAATTAATTTAAATATTATTGTTTATTATCAATATTTACTATATCGCACTTCAGAATTTGTTATCGCCTATATCAGTGATTCCACTCTCCCACTATACGCCATGGTTCATCACATGGTTCGCAAAATAAATAAAATGCAAATAAATAAAATGTAAAACGTAAATCCCTGCTCATATTTTGCCAGGAAGCAATGACTTGGGACTTGTTGAAGATCACATCCTCTTGTCCTTGGCTGTAAAAAAAAAAAAAAAAAAGTTTCTTTTTATCTTGCTTTTTCAAATGAGGAGTTGAATTCACAGTATGAAAAATTAATTATCATTTGATTTCAAAGAGAAAGGCTATGATTGGATCCGAGGTGTTGGCGATGTCAAACAGGGCACTCCTTTAGCTTTTCTCGAAGTCATTTTTCTTTCTTTTTTTCCCTTTTTCTGCTTGGTCAGGAGGAGCGTTGAATTAGTAATGACCTTGATGGCGTGACGCTGGTATATTCTGGGGTTTGCAGGCACACTCATGCATGCTGGAATTTTAAATGGGGTTTCAGCTATACCGATAAGGCACTAGTGTTGTAACAGGAAAACAAATTTGTACAGACTGGCTCCCCTGCTGTTACACTGGAGGAGGGGTTTCATATATAAAATTACATAGTGTTTCGAGCGTAAACACTGTCATAGTATCTGTCATATTTCCCCCTCCTGAATGGGGATAAACTTGGCAGTTCATGTTGTTTTTTTGAATCCTAACATCTTCATATCATGTTTGACAGGAGAGGGAGAATTTTATGTATTTATTTATTTATTTATTTTACAGAAGATGCCAGAATGCTTAGCTGTAAACAGAAATATTCATGCATTTATCAAGTATTTATGAACTTCTTCACAGACATGACTCCAGCTCCAAATATGAGCCTATTAATGTCAGTGTAACATGTAAACAGCATGTGAACACGCGGCGCAGCAGGTAACACCGGTGTACCTGAATGCACGAGGCTCACAAATCAAATCTGTAGAAGGATGCTGAGAGAGGAGTCAAATGGCTGTCTAAGAAAAACAGAACATTTATTGTTTAACACATGGTTTGTTATTTACTGTACGTGTAGTATTTAAGGTGTGATTGTGACTCTGTCCAAAGTTGCAAAAGTAAGTTCCATCATTTCTAACTGTGTGAACAAACCAGAGTGACTAAAAAATATTGTATCACTGAAGAACCACAAGCGTTTTAACAGTGAGGAGCCGTAAAACCACACACGACTTGAGCCCAAATAGAGCTGCAGCAGTGAATGACTCATAGACCACAATGGTCAACAGTGCTGTCAATCACATCACGCCTGTTTGCAGCGTCGAGGGATATCAGCGTGCCACTGTAACCTGACACATCCTCCGTTCAAACAGGTACCAACTGTCTCAACCAAGGATTCAAAATAACTACTGGCTAATGTCCATCTTCTCCCGGCCTTAAAGGGGACACACAAGTCCACACAGAGGCACATTAAAAATCCCATGAACATGGTACTTCTTGATGCTTTTATATGGCTCCTTAATGGTTCCCTAATACTGTAAATGAATCCTTCTTCAAAATCAACACTCAGTGCATGAGAAACAGAGATAAGATGAGAAAGAGTAATTTTTCCTCTCTCTGAACACTCCATAATGGGCGTTGTTGCTTGAAGGCAAATGAGGAGAAAAGAGCTGGCCTATAGTAGAGGGTGGGGGCGTGGCCAAACTCTCCGCTCTCGCTCTGAGCTCTCAGCTGATCCATTTCCGTGTTTTTGCACGGGGGGAGAGATTTGAAGCGTTCCATTGAAAAATAAACACATTTCCACAGAAAATAAAATTAAACCACTGTGTAACACCTGCTTGGATACTGTATGAGATTCACAATTGGTTACTTTTAAGGAATGGAGGAAAAATCAAAAGAATGGTTCAGACTCTAGGAGGAAGGTGAATGCATGTTAAATGAAACTCAAAACAAGGAGATGTGGTGCTACCCATGTACCAAGTGTTATTGATTGAATATGTACAATATTTACAGAGACAAGTGCACTTGTAATAGCAATTTTTGATGAAACCACAGTAGAAGTTCATTTGAAGAAGTTCGATAAATCCCAGGCACAGTAAGAGTTCGTAATGCTCGTTTCCACTGAGCGCTAGAGTTGTTTGGTTTGTAGATAGTTGAGGTTTAAATGTCCATTTTGTTAATCTGTATAAGTGATATCCGGAAATGATAAGTGTCCATTGTCCATTGTCTCATAAAGAGACCGAGCCAGAGCGCGTTGGGGGTGGTGGAGTGAGCGAAACGATTTACAAAAAGGCTACAGAGCCTCCTACCGCACACTGAAGTGTAGGCTGATCCAGGTCAAACAGGTCTTAAGTTGGGCTGCTGGCCCTTTGATTAGTAGCAGCAGGACAACCCAACAGTAGTCCAAAAACCTGGCCTGTGCAAGAACATGCATGTATAAATAATCTGTGTACACAATAGATGCCTAATAAATAAATAAATAGCAATGAGTAATATAAATTGTAAGCAAATTGAATGTACATTATTAATAGAAAAATAATTCTGCAGCACCATTTCCCTAATAATAAAGTGCATAGTACTTAATCACAATTGCATATCATTATCATTAGAGGCAAATAATCATGATTAAAAGGTCACATTAGCACAAAAGACATGTCAATAAAGTGTGAAGTTACTGCTTAAACCACACAGCAGAACTTTAGCATTATGCACCTTCAAATACAATTCAGTTGAGTGATTCATTAAATAAATCGGTGCTTATAATCACTTCTAAACATAGTAGATGCTAAACCAATGCTAGCACCGGCTAGCGCTAGCGCCGGTTAGCATTAGCATCAACACAACACAACACTCACCGATTCCTAAGTTTCTTTCACACATGGATCAGTCAGTGTCTCACTTGCAGCGGAGGCATCTACAAGGTTAGGGAGCACAACGCTTAAAAATCGGATCATTTAGTTGAATAAGCGATTTAATGAGTAAAATGGGTTACCTGCAGCTTGCTCACCGTCCTACTAGCCACGCACCTGACAGCCGAGTGAGTGTCTAGTCTATATTGCGAACGGAGGAGGCAGAAAATCTCGGGACCTAACTCAAATCCCGCGAGACTTCGAAGGATATTAAAATGACAGCGGCAGCTCAAAGGTAGAGAGGGAGAACCCATAGATTACTTATTTATTAATTTATTTATTATATATATTAATGCACAACTATTTTGTAATATTAAAATATAGACCTGGGTTACACCCTCCCCCCTTTAGTCCATGCCCGTCTCGTGGCATGTTGAGACGACAAAAGCAGGTTAATTATTTTTGGGGTAATGCGGCTCGATTTAGAGCGTCAGTATAAACATCAGAAAGACTCTGGAATAAGGTTTGGACGACTGAGATTAAGGGGTTACCTAACTTCGAATACTGTAGGCGGCTAGGCGGAGCCCGCTGACGGCCTGAACGGCGTAATGTAATATTATCAGCTATCTCAGGAGGTAAAGCCACGTTGTTGGGATTAGCGGTTTCCACAGGTACCCTAGATAGATCTGGAACAGTGTCCGTGGGTATAGAATCTAAGGGAAACTCAGCTTGATATTCAGGAATGGGCAATATTTCTTCAACAGGTAACATTTCTTCAGCCACAGGTACATCACTTCGGTACTCACTTTGTTCTTCAGGATCATGGATGGTCTCAGCTAAGTTTTCAATTTCAACAGCATTTTCACCAGGATCAACATTTTGAGCATTGTCCAACGGTAGCACTGTGTTAGGGGCTTGGCTGGTCACCGGAGTAGATTCAACAGGATCATCTTTGTCAATGTCCGTCACGGTTGGTTCAGGAGGAAGTGACGTATGAGTATCTTGCTCAGGGACAAGGTTGTTTATGGCCTCTGTACTTGATCTCGAAGACTTGGCTGGAACAGCGGGCATGAACATTGGAATTTCCTCATCTTCAGAAAAGTAGTCATCACCTGGATCAGGTAAGGGCTGACTTCGGGTTCGAGGCCTTTGAGCAGGAGCAGGTGGTGAACTTCCTCGGCGAGTGACAGCTGGGAGGAACCCACAGGGAAGGAGCAGATCTCGGTGGAGGGTACGTGTAGGACCTTCTTTAGACTCTGGCTTCACTGTGTACACGGGAAGATCTCCAGCACATTTGATCACCACATACACTTCAGGCTCCCACTTGTCCTCTAATTTGTGTTTTCCTCTGATCCGAACGTTACGAACAAGCACTCGATCTCCAACATCCAGTTTACAAGGTGTTACTCGTCGGTCAAATCGAGCTTTGTTACGTTCGGAGGACCTGAGTGCATTGCGAGAAGCCAATTGATAACTCTCCTCAAGACGCGTCCTCAAATTCTTCACATACTCCGTGTGTGATGTTGATGGCTTATCACGGACGGGCAGACCAAAAGCTAGATCGACAGGGAGTCGGGGTGTTCTGCCAAACATGAGCTCATACGGCGTGAACCCAGTTACCTCATTGCGTGTGCAGTTGTAGGCGTGCACGAGGGGCTTCACGTAATCCCGCCACTGGGTCTTCTGCTTTTGGTCCAGGGTGCCAAGCATGTTTAATAGCGTCCGATTAAACCGTTCAACCGGGTTTCCCCGAGGATGGTAAGGAGTAGTGTGGGTCTTCTTTATTCCGGTCAGTTCACAGAGTTCTCGAATTAGTTTCGACTCAAAGTCGGGACCCTGATCAGTATGGAGGCGTTCTGGGACTCCGAAGTTCACAATGAAATCATTCCACAGACATTTAGCAACGGTCCGTGCTTTCTGATTTGGAGTAGGGACCGCCATCGCAAACTTAGTGAAGTGATCAGTAAGCACTAAAACATCCTTCGTATTGCTCTTGTCAGGTTCAATTGACAGGAAGTCCATACACAGCAATTCAAGAGGTCTTGTGGTCTTGATGCTCACAAGGGGAGCTGCCTTTTCTGGTGCAGCCTTCCGCCGTACACATCGACCACAAGTATGAATCTTCTTCTCCACATCCGCAGCCATCTTAGGCCAGAAGAACCTTTGGCGGGTCAGGTCCAATGTTCTTTCCACACCCATATGGCCCATATGATCATGGAGGCTTGTGAGAACAGGAGGTCGAAGATCAGGAGGCAACACAAGTTGTAGGTTGGCATGACCATCTTCCATCCTTCTCCTGAAGAGGACACCATCCCTTAGCTCCAGCTTGGGCAGTTCACGGAGCAACAGCTGCAACTCTGGAAGCTCTTTCCGCAAGATGGGTAACGGAGACTCTCCTGTCTCCAGCTGCCGGACCACTTCACAGAGAGCCGGATCAGCTTGCTGACGGTCTTGTAGATCACTCGGAGACAACTCTGAAAGCTCCGGAAGGCCGTGCAGATCTTCAAAGGAGAAACAGTCAGGAATAGCTTGGACATGCACTGAAAGAGATTCTGCCAGAGTAACTTGAAGATGATCGGTATCAACAGGTGGTCTTCGCTGGAGGGATGTTCCGCAGATGGTGTTCACGATCTCAGATGATAATTCTTCCTCATCCTCCGTCTTGGCAGCACGCTGCTCAAGAAACTGCTGGATGCGGTCCTGCTCTTTCAGCGACTGATCGTCATCCGGATGTGGCGAGTGTGGCCGCCTTGACAGTCCATCAGCGTCATGATTGTGTCGGCCCGCCCGGTACTGTAGCTTGAAAGAGTAAGCCGAAAGAGCAGCTAGCCAGCGATGACTGGTTGCATCCAATCGAGCAGAGGTAAGAACATAGGTCAACGGGTTGCTGTCTGTGATGACTATAAAGTTAGCTCCGTAGAGGTAGTCATGGAATTTTTCAACTACGCTCCACTTCAGCGCCAGAAATTCCAACTTGTGAGCAGGATAGCGTGACTCACTGTGTGACAGTCCCCGGCTCGCATATGCAATGACTCTGAGATGTCCATCTTGTTCTTGATATAGAGCGGCTCCCAGCCCAGTCGTGCTCGCGTCTGTGTGGAGAATATATGATAGCTTCGGGTTGGCAAAACCAAGGACAGGTGCCGACGTTAACTTGTCGATGAGAACTTCAAAAGCCTTCTGACAGTCTCCTGTCCATCGGTCTCCGAAAGGCTCCTTCACAGAGAGGTAAGATGCTGGGGATTTCTTTTTCTTCTTCGCTGACTTGCGTGCTGGGGCATAACCCTTTGTGAGGTCATTCAATGGTTTTGCGAAGGAAGCATAGTCTCTTATAAATCTACGATAATAACCGGCGAACCCTAGGAACGACCGCAACTCTTTAAGATTTGTAGGAACCGGCCAGGATTTGAGGGCTTCAGTCTTCCCTGGGTCTGTCTCTACCCCCTTCTCAGAAACGATGTGCCCAAGGTACTTCACTGATGACTGGAAAAAGAGACACTTTTCCGGCGACAGTTTGAGTCCGTAGTCTTTCAACCTGGTGAGTACACGTAACAGACGTTTCTCGTGCTCCTCAAGCGTGTCTGAGAAAATTATGATGTCATCGAGGAACACCAGCACCTCTTTTAAATGTAGATCTCCCATACAGCGCTCCATTAATCTTTGGAATGTGCTAGGTGCGTTTGTTACGCCCTGTGGCATCCGGTTAAATTCCCAGAATCCTATGGGAGTCACGAAGGCAGTTTTCAGCTTATCTTCCTCGTTCATAGCAATCTGATAGTAACCGGACTTTAGATCCAGTACAGTGAACCATTTGGATCCTGTGAGAGCCGAAAAGGATTCTTCAGGATTTGGCAGTGCATACGCATCCTTCACAGTTTGAAGATTTAATTTCCGGAAGTCTATACAAAGCCGAACATCACCATTCTTCTTCCGGACAACCACTATGGGAGAGGAGAAAGGCGATTCGGATTCCCTGATAACACCTGCTTCCAGAAGATCTCGAAGATGCTTCCTGACTGCCTCGATGTCGTGAGGATGGATGGGCCGTGCACGATGTTTAAAAGGAGTCTCATCATGAAGCTTGATGTGATGACGGACCTTATCTGTGCAGCCAAAATCAAGGTCGTTCTGCGAAAAGACTTCTGGCATTTGGTTGAGTTGGTGTATGATACGATCTTTCCATTCTGCTGGTATCAGTGAATTGCCAAAGTTGAAATGTAGGGGAGTGTGGCTGGAATTTGCAGTGGCCGTTGTCTGTTGAGTCAGTATGCTTGCTGCTTCTCCGATGTTGGCAATGACTGTAAAGGGTGGTATCAGCACATCCTGCTCTGACTCGTTGGTGATTACAACCGGAATTTTATAAGGTGCTCGTTTAGGAATGGAGGTCAAACAGTTCTGAACACACAATCCGCCGGGCAACGGAGTGGTTGGGTGCTCGATCAGTGCCCACTGTGCTGCAGACTGGATTTTGACATCAGCTGAACCTTCCAAAACAACGGTGCGACCAGCAGGAACAGGTTGTGGTGTTTTGCTGTTCATTCTAATCACTCCAACGCTCCCCCATTGGCTGTAGCGGTGGCGTAGTGCAAGGAGTTTTAGCACTGCACAATAGCCCTGTGAAGCTGGTGGAGAGGTGGAGCAATCACTCTGGATGTACTGAGCATATAATGGCTCCAACGTATTCATTCCGATCAGAACAGGTGCTGGATTCTCATTTGGCACGACTAAAGCAAGCGTAGGTACCGTGATTTCTGCACCCAAAAAATCTTTGGAGAACGTTACGGGCACTTCAACGTATCCCAAATAGGGTACTGTCTGCCCTGCAGCTCCCTCGACGTGGAGAAGATCATCAAGCGGCTTGACAGGTTGGTCTGACAGCATTGTGTTGTAAAATGAAATTGGGATTGTTGTAACCTGAGAGCCAGTATCTAATAAACATGAACAATCTTGTCCGGCGATCTTCACCAGTGCAGTACATTTTGAACCTACAAGTCCTTGCGGTAGTCGAGATGCAGGTAAGTGCGACTGTGATACTTCAGCACATTTCACAAGTTTCTTTGAGGGACATTTCTGGTCCACTCCAGTCCCTGTCCGCCCCTTAACAGGAACTGGTTTTAGTTTAACTTTTTGTTGTCAGATAAGTTAGATCGGAATGTCTTATTGTATTGCTTTTTCTTATGTGCTACCAGAGCAGAGTTTGGAGCATTGGTGCACTCTGGACGAATATGGCCGTCTTCACCACAACGGAAACAAAACCCGGCTCTTGGATGTAATGAGATGGGTTTGCGTGGAAAATGCTTGTGTTTGGAAGTAGACTGTGGCTCGGAGGAGAAAGTAGAGGATCTTTGGCTGGACTGATTTGCAGTTAAAAGAGCCAGTTGCTTTTGCACATCAGCAAGCTGTTGCGCCAACTGCTGCGTGACCGAGGTAAGTGCTGCTATAGCCCCTTTTCCTTCACTGTCAGGGTTAGCAAATTGAGCATGGGTGGCAACTTTTTGCTTTGAACCCAAATGCTGCTTCATGCGGAGACTTTTAGTTGCCTCGCCGTCTTCTTCGGTTCGCAACAACAGCAGAAAATCAGCAAAAGAGGGTGGATTAACTTTCTTTTGCTTCAACTGCAGCTCTGAGATGAGAGTGTTGTCCCAGCAGCCGCGACAAAACTGACTAAGCAAATGTTTATTCATGTCCTTTTCCGGGACTCCTCCTCTCTTTACAGCCAAATGAAGTGCGCATTGTAGGCGTTGAAGGTAAGCAGAGGGACGTTCTCCTGGATTTTGAAAAGTGTCCATGAACTTGGCAAATAGCTCTTCACCATCCTGCACTGCTCCATACGCAGAGTCCAAGATTTGTAGATACGCAGATGGTAAAGAGTCAGGACTGATATGTCGGATCATATCTGCAGCTGGTGGAAGTAGGCTGTCGACAATTCGCCTCGAACGATGCAGGTCTGAGATTGCTGGATCAGTTAATAAAAGATCCACCCCCGCTCGCCAGGTGTCATAGTCAGCCTCGTGTGAAGGTCTGGGGGCTCGTCCAGAGAAGGCCCTGAGTCTCTGTGCAGACAGATGGTGAATTGGAGCATCCTCACTTTTAACTATGTGCTCTATGACCAGTTTTTGAATTTCAGGTGGATTTAATTCTTGAGCAGGTAAGTGAGTGAATGATTGTCTTCCTCTGGCTTGTGGCTGTTGTGGATCAAGTTTAGGATGTTGGACACTGGCTACAGGTGGTACTGCATTGGTAGATGACGTGGCAGAAGATGTGGCAGCAGGCAGTGGCTGTTGTGCTACAGAAGTCTCAGATGGCTCAGTAGGAGTCAGTTTAATTAGTGAAAAGCCAATCTGATTCATCATGGATGATAGGACTTGAGCATAATCTATGCCTGATATTTTTGCTAGCTTTTCTAAATCTGCCAAATAAGTGTCTGTTTTAATTTTCCCTACATGCTTGGAATAAATGGTTGATAATTCTGTAATACAATAAGTTCCTGCACTTTTACGTGAGACATAGTTGTATGGTAGAGTTGGCTTAAGAGCAGCAACACTAGCACCGGAATCAAACTCAATAACTAATGTCTGATCAAACTCAGAATCTGGGTCATTTATTGTTTCAGTTCTGCTTATTTTCCCGTAGCGCGAGAGGAATTCAATGACCTCTTCATCATGACTCGATAACGTTGTGCCCTCAACCAATACAGCATTTGAAATCTTGATTGACAGTTCATCAAAAACATCCATTATTATTATTATTTTTTTTTAAAGCAAGCACACACAAAATAAGTTTCAATTAAATACCATTCAACTCTCCCTCCTGGCTAGCTCGCCACTTTATGTAACACCTGCTTGGATACTGTATGAGATTCACAATTGGTTACTTTTAAGGAATGGAGGAAAAATCAAAAGAATGGTTCAGACTCTAGGAGGAAGGTGAATGCATGTTAAATGAAACTCAAAACAAGGAGATGTGGTGCTACCCATGTACCAAGTGTTATTGATTGAATATGTACAATATTTACAGAGACAAGTGCACTTGTAATAGCAATTTTTGATGAAACCACAGTAGAAGTTCATTTGAAGAAGTTCGATAAATCCCAGGCACAGTAAGAGTTCGTAATGCTCGTTTCCACTGAGCGCTAGAGTTGTTTGGTTTGTAGATAGTTGAGGTTTAAATGTCCATTTTGTTAATCTGTATAAGTGATATCCGGAAATGATAAGTGTCCATTGTCCATTGTCTCATAAAGAGACCGAGCCAGAGCGCGTTGGGGGTGGTGGAGTGAGCGAAACGATTTACAAAAAGGCTACAGAGCCTCCTACCGCACACTGAAGTGTAGGCTGATCCAGGTCAAACAGGTCTTAAGTTGGGCTGCTGGCCCTTTGATTAGTAGCAGCAGGACAACCCAACAGTAGTCCAAAAACCTGGCCTGTGCAAGAACATGCATGTATAAATAATCTGTGTACACAATAGATGCCTAATAAATAAATAAATAGCAATGAGTAATATAAATTGTAAGCAAATTGAATGTACATTATTAATAGAAAAATAATTCTGCAGCACCATTTCCCTAATAATAAAGTGCATAGTACTTAATCACAATTGCATATCATTATCATTAGAGGCAAATAATCATGATTAAAAGGTCACATTAGCACAAAAGACATGTCAATAAAGTGTGAAGTTACTGCTTAAACCACACAGCAGAACTTTAGCATTATGCACCTTCAAATACAATTCAGTTGAGTGATTCATTAAATAAATCGGTGCTTATAATCACTTCTAAACATAGTAGATGCTAAACCAATGCTAGCACCGGCTAGCGCTAGCGCCGGTTAGCATTAGCATCAACACAACACAACACTCACCGATTCCTAAGTTTCTTTCACACATGGATCAGTCAGTGTCTCACTTGCAGCGGAGGCATCTACAAGGTTAGGGAGCACAACGCTTAAAAATCGGATCATTTAGTTGAATAAGCGATTTAATGAGTAAAATGGGTTACCTGCAGCTTGCTCACCGTCCTACTAGCCACGCACCTGACAGCCGAGTGAGTGTCTAGTCTATATTGCGAACGGAGGAGGCAGAAAATCTCGGGACCTAACTCAAATCCCGCGAGACTTCGAAGGATATTAAAATGACAGCGGCAGCTCAAAGGTAGAGAGGGAGAACCCATAGATTACTTATTTATTAATTTATTTATTATATATATTAATGCACAACTATTTTGTAATATTAAAATATAGACCTGGGTTACACCTGCTGTTCAAAGGTCCAGAGGCTCAGATAAAGGACTTCCGAGCCTAGAAACACTCGGACGTGCCTCCAGGCAAATAAAAAAACGCATTTCGCATTGCCTAGCGCATTCGCAGTCCAAACTCTCTGGGCGTGATTTACAGAGACGCTGAGTACAGACAGACGGGGGTGGAACTGCATTTGCATTTCTTTTTTCGATCTGACGTCAATAAGGTGCCTTGTTCAAAATCGCCCGTTTGAGCTCCGATTTTTTGTAACGCAGAAAAGGATCGGAAATGCTCAGTTTAGACATTTCACAACTTTTAACCATGGGGGGGGGCTAAACAGGGTAGGGGAGCTCACATTAACATTCAAAAACCTCAGAAAGTGAAAATTTCATGCCATGAGACCTTTAAAACTCTGACAAAACAGTGGGTTTTAAAGGCTGTTTTGGGGGAAACAAACTCTTCTCAAACAAACACTTGAACTCTGAATAATGAGTCTTTATTTTGTTCATCTGAAGAGCTTTGCTCATAGGCACAGGCTTTACCCTTCACTGTATCCTTCACCACTCCCTTATTGTTCTTCCTAATGAACGTTGTTTCTCTTTTATTTCATTTAGACGACAAATGAAGTGCCATTCAGTCGCGACTGATTGCTAAGTGTTTAACTCTTTTGTCTATTTCAATGAGTGATATTTAGGTATGTAATTAATTTCTTTTGCTGGAAACACAATTGATTCATTAAAAAGAGAGGATTTTGCTTATCGTTTTTCCAGAGGGTTTGCACCCACTATTTCTCTGCTCTATTTCAGCCATATAAAGTGCTCATTGGAGGCCAATCCCAATCAGGACACTTTTAATGATAATAGCAGACCTGCACTAAGCCGTTCAAAGTTATTTGACCTTACAAAATTGAAATGAAAGGAAATTAATTTTCATTGAAATTAACAATACGCTTTAACACCAATAGCAATTTAGCAAAGCTTAAAAGGCTTTCATTTGCCTCATGTGAGTACCTTTGACACACAATGGACATTTTTCACTATACGCAGAGGAGACAAGACACTGTTTTGATTGGACAGAATAATGGTGCATTCTTTCATAATTTCATATTTCAGAGTACTATTGTATTACACTTTGCGTAAAATGGAACCATCACAGTTGAAATAAGAATGAGGTTCTTGTCTCTTCTTTCAGTGCCGTTAATGGACATACATATTGATTGAAGCTCCTCTCCACACATTGAAATACTCTATAGCGATCCATTTATCTGTTAATCGCTTTGATACCAGAGGTGAAGAGCCAAAGCGGAAAGAGAGCCAATGCACAAAAGTCTATACAACATTTTTAAACTAATTAATCAATGCATAGTCCTTAGCAGAAACTAAAGACATTGTGGGGGAACTGCAGAAGAGCAACACTGCCACCTACTGGACTTGTAAGGAACATTCACCATGAAAAGTAAAAGCTCTGGCAGCAACACTGGTATGAAGATGAGGAAGCAACTGTGCCAAATGCTGTCATATTGTGTTTTCTGGTTAAAAGAGAAGACCACCGATTCAGCTGTTGTGAAGCTCAGGGAGAGGAACATATGGCCACGGTAACTATCATAAGACTGGCCAACAATGTTAATTATAATTCACATGTTTAATAGAGATGGAGAGTTTGGCTTGAGCAATGTTCAAGGTTAGTGTGTGGTTCCTGCTGGATACATGGGACTAATCCTGCCACAGCCAATGCCAGAGTCAATTGCCAAAAACACAAATCTGTTTGTGAATGCGAGTTATATTCTTGTGTTTTACCATGAAAAACAACGCAAAACTGTTCTGATGTTACATAAAAAGAACACCGTGTACCCATTCTTTAGTAGAGCTCCAGTTAACTATTACAGTAAAAATAAAAGTAATTCTAGTTGGAGGGCACACGCATTCACAAATATTTACATTGTACCATAGTTCCAATGCTTTATGATGGTTATGGATGCGCCAGTTCAGCTCTTTTATTTCCAATACAAATTCTGATATTGTAGTGTGTGAAAACAGCATTTAGTCCTTTAAAGGTCCCATGACATGGTACTTCTTGATGCTTTTATATGGCGCCTTAATGGTTCCCTAATACTGTAAATGAATCCTGCTCCAAAATCAAGACTCAAGAATCAAGTGCATGAGAAAGACACATGTACACAGTCAGAGTCAGAAAGTCTCTCTCTGAACAACTCATTCTGGGCCTTGTTGCTTGAATGCAAATGAGAAGGACAGAGATAGGTTAGAGGAGCAGGTGGGGGGGGGCAAACGCGCCGCTGGTTCCTTGTGCGCTGTGTGCTGGCCCCACTTCCGTGTTTAAGAGCGGAGGAGGAAAGGAGAGCCTTTTCAATGAAAAAAACACATTTTCACAGAAAATAAAATTAAACCACTGCTGTTTCAGAGGTCCAGAGGCTCAGGTAAAGGACTTCCGAGCCTAGAAACACTTGCACGTGCCTCCAGGCAAATAAAAAAACACATTTCGCATTGCGTAGCTCATTCGCAGTCCAAACTCTCTGGGCGTGATTTACAGAGACGGTGGGTAGACATCCAGACGGGGGTGGAACTGCATTTTTCGATGTGACGTCACATAGTTGCCTTGTTCAGAATCGCCCGTTTGAGCTGTGTTTTTTTCAAAGGCAGAAAAGGACCGCAAATGCTCAGTTTAGACATTTCGCTACTTTTAGCCATGGGGGGGGGGGGCTAAACAGGGTAGGGAAGCTCACATTAACGTTCAAAAACCTCAGAAAGTGAAAATGTCATGCCATGGGACCTTTAAAACAAAATTAAGCTGATGCACATGTGTTATGTAGCTGTTATTTATCTCTCAAGAACAACTTTGTGTAAATAAAAATCAAAACATTGTGAGCCTTTACGGTCTGACTACAACCAGGAAATAGTATGTATATACAGTATGTCCAACCAGGATATCATCTGAACCAATATTTGGAAGCTGTTATCCGATACCAATATGATAAGTTATTATTACATTGTTTCACAACTGGTCAGTAGTGATTACAAATAGTTAGATATTTTAACATATTTGATTTTAGGTGTAGCTTAATTCAAGCTATAGCACTGTCAATGCCCTGGGTAAGGTGTACGTCCAATGAACCAAAACAAATTCCAAAAATAAATTCATAATTGGCTTGGAAACAAACCTACCTACTTACATCTAACACTTGATACAGCATCGTTTACAAAAATAAGCGCTCCTCAGCCAGGTACTGAAATATTGACACAAGTCTGTGTCACCTACTCCTTGCTGTCCTCTGTATTTGCTGCTTAGGTGGGATAAATTGATTAATGATCACAGAAAACTTTGCTTCTGTGAGAGAGTGGGGGAACTTTCACAAATGTCATGCATCTTTATCAACAGCTCTGATACGATTACCTGCACAACCTCGGAGCGCTTGTTGACGTTTGCTGCCGTGTGTCATCATAAACCCAATAAAGCATGAAAAATAAGACTCCAACTTTGTCTTGATTTGTCTCGTGAATAACATTAATCCATTTGTGCGTGTTTCTTTTTGAAGTTCAATTGAAGATTTTCTTTGACAATGTTGCAAAGCAGTGATATATAAGTTAATTACAAGATTGTTTTAAAAGAGGTCTCTTTTTGGTTCAAGGTTAATATTGTGAAGATTTACGCACAACTTCAATATGTAAGTTACCTGGCCAGCCAAATGATATCTCTCTGTATTTCCTATACAGCGCGATACCATTTGGACACCCTCCATCCACCCTCGCTCCTCCGGTTACAAACGGACTCCGCGATTCTGATTCGTTCAAAGATGGTGACGTCAGTGCCCCCGCCTTTGCCCGCAAAGTCACTCTTAGGCAGCGGAAGTTCCGCCTCAATTTTGAATCAAGATGGCGCAATCTTTGATTGGTTCACTTAGCTGTCTGTCTACGCGCAACCGCAGCGCATTCTGTGGATCAAGCGTTACCAGACTCACTCGCTGGTACAGCGCTGAGTCATGGATTCTTCCAGGCAAATATGTAAGGGTAGTTTTTGAAAACATTTGAAGGTGCCTTGCAAGGTATTTAAGAAGAAGAGGAAAAAATAAATAAAGGGAGCATAGCAGTATAACCATGCTGTACTACCACTATTCTTATTGTTTTATGTAGTTCTTGTTTTCATGTTTAAAGTAAAGTAAGTAAAATTGTATTTATATAGCACCTTTCACAGACAAGAGCCACAAGGTGCTTCACAACAAGACTTAAAATACAAAATATACAAAATACAAATATAAAAATATAAAAAGGTGGAGACAGTGATTAAGATCAAGACAACATAAAATCACAGCAGCCCAGAAACACTAACCAAAAGCTTGCACAAAAAAGTTGGCTTTTAAAAGCATCAACAGACTCAACTGAACGCAGAGAGAGTGGAAGATCGTTCCAGAGCCGAGCAGAGTTTATTAATATGTATTGTTTAATGTGTCTGTCTCCGTGGAGACAAGCAGATAGCACACCCTCCAACAGAAGAATTACATAGTGCACTTTGAATAAATAATAATAAATACATTGAATAAAATAAATAAATTGAATAATTGAATAAATTGAATAAAATATTTTCATTCACAAAATTCACTGATGTTTACCACAATTGCTTTATAAATAAATAACTATATTAGATTTACCTGGCCAGCCAAATGATATCTCTCTGTATTTCCTATACACCGCGATACCATTTGGACACTCTCCATCCACTCTCGCTCCTCCGGTTCCAAACGGACTCCGCGATTCTGATTCGTTCAAAGATGGTGACGTCAGTGCACCCGCCTTTGCCCGCAAAGTCACTCTTAGGCAGCGGAAGTTCCGCCTCAGTTTTGAATCAAGATGGCGCAATCTCTGATTGGTTCACTTAGCTGTCTGTCTACGCGCAACCGCAGCGCATTCTGTGGACCAAGCGTTACCAGACTCACTCGCTGGTACAGCGATGAGTCATGGATTCTTCCAGGCAAATATTAGATACCTTTTTTGAACAATTTGAGGAGATTGAACTTGAGTGACAGTTATTTGTTTGCCCGTTTTTTGTGTGTTTTGAGCATGCAAGGGAGGATTTTGTTACCTGGCCAGCCAAATGATATCTCTCTGTATTTGCTATACAGCGAGATACCATTTGGACACCCTCGCTCCACCCTCGCTCCACCCTCGCTCCCCCGGTTAACAACGGACTCCGCGATTCTGATTCGTTCAAAGATGGTGACGTCAGTGCACCCGCCTTTGCCCGCAAAGTCACTCTTAGGCAGCGGAAGTTCCTCCTCAGTTTTGAATCAAGATGGCGCATCGGAGAACTGAACGTCCCTTCCATTCAGCTGTAAAATTGGTCTTAAATGACCTAAAACACATCGATTCCTTAAAACCACAGCAGCTGACAGCTCTAGAGGCCTTTCTTTTCTTTCTTTTCTTTTGTTTGATTGGTTCACATCGCTGTCCGTTAACTGTTCTCTGATTGGTTCACTTAGCTGTCTGTCTACGCGCAACGGCAGCGCATTCTGGACCAAGCATTACCAGACTCGCCGCTGGTACAGCGATGAGTCATGGATTCTTCCAGGCAAAGGATTTTGTATTATTACATTTTTTATTTTATTTTTTTCATAATTTTATTTTATTTATTTATTTATTTTTATGTATTTGTTAAATGTATTGTCTATTTTTTGCTTTGTTATGTCATATTTGAAAACTGAGAGAAAAAATAATGGCTACACTAATGCAATCCAACAATCTCCCTTTTCTGTAGGATCTTACGAAATCCACACACAGTGGACTGCTCTGAGCCACTTCCACATTTATGGGGCAGTATTAACATGGTTTGTCATATAAAAACCTGCCAAACAAATGCAAATTACTGCGCATCAGGAGGCAAATGAAAGCAACAAAGAAAACATTTTACTAATTGACTCCTTTTAATTCAGCTAGCTGCTTTAAACAATGTATACATTTAAGTAGTTGACAGTGTAATGATAGACTTTATTCAAGTAGCTCAAACTAAACATTGACTAAAGAGCGCCTTGTGAGTGAGTCAGAGAAGCCTTTTTGCCAGGGCTGCGTAAGAGCCACTTAGAGCAACATGACGAATGCTCTGAAATCCCTCTGCCTCCTGGATATTTTGGGGGGAACGTTTTTCATCCTGATTCTGATGTGAAAGGGTGGTTATTAGCATTTCTAAATTGTGCCGCAGCCTCAAATTAGGAGAAAGTGGTTCATCTTGTACCTGTGACATTTTCAAACTTACATAATGCTTTCAGAGTCAGGCGCTGCACAAACACACACATTCCAGCGCACGCTTTAAGCTGCCTGCACCTACAATCTGAAATCTGACATTTGATTAGGTAGAAATGCATCATAGAATGGTGAAATGTTCAAAGTGAAAATTAGTTTAGTTTAGTTAGTTTAGTTTAGTTTTAGGTTGTGTGTTTAGTTTAGTACAGTGGTACCTCACCTTACGAATGACCCAACAAACGAAAATTTCAAGTTACGAAACGCCTTCACGGTAAATTTTTGTCTCTAGATACAAAAGAAAATTCAAGTTACGAAACACGAAATCTCAAAAATTCAAATAATGAGCGCTCAGCCACACACATTATACGCTTTTCTCAGACTGAATTTAAACTTTACTCACATTTGTCTCTCGTTTAAACACTCAAACTTTCATAGATTTTCAACAAAATTAACAGTGAAGTGTGGGGGGAAGGGGGAGGGGGAGAAGACTGCACTCTGACACGTGTGATAGCGCAGCATGACCCGGCGCGGAGCTGACAGCAGGTCTAGACCAAGGTCTAAACCTGGACTGGACCAGGACTAAACCAGGACTAGACCAGGACTAGCCCAGGTGGATTAAAACGCTGCGCGCGGTCTATTTCTTGGTTTCGTTTCGAGTCACAGCTGAGACGAGCAGCGAGGACTCCCCTCGGGACAGCACGCAGTCTGAGCGCATGAACGAGACCCATGCAAGAGCCGCGGTGGTCTAGATCTCCTCTAGACCTGACCTCTAGACCTGACCAGGTCTAGGAGGTCTAGAGGAGCAGCGGTGGTCTGGAGGTCTAGAGGTCAGGTCTAGACCTCCTCTAGACCTGGTCAGGTCTAGAGGAGGTCTAGAGGAGCCGCGGTGGTCTGGACTAAACCAGGACTAAACCTGGACTAAACCTAGACTAAACCAGGAGGAGCCGCTCTTGCATGGGTCTCGTTCATGCATTCATGCGTTCATGCGCTCAGACTGCGTGCAGTCTCCTCCTCGCTGCTCGCCTCAGCTGTGACTCGAAACGAAACCAGGAAATAGACCGCGTGCAGCGCTTTAATCCACCTGATCTAGTCCTGGTTTAGTCCTGGTTTAGTCCTGGTTTAGTCCTGGTCCAGTCCGGCTTTAGACCTTGGTCTAGACCTGCTGTCAGCTCCGTGCCGGGTCATGTGCGCTATCACACACGTGTCAGAGCGCAGTTTTCTCCCCCCTACCCCTTCCCCCCCACACTTCACTGTTAATACATTTTGTTGAAAATCTATGAAAGTTTGAGTGTTTAAACGAGACACAAATGTGAGAAACACACAGAACACAATGTTACACTATAAAAAAAGTTACACTATAAAAAACGCCTTGGAACGAATCAGGCTTTTTCCATTGAAATAGCTACTCAACTTACGAATTTTTCACATTACGAAACCACTTCTGGAACGAATTAATTTCGTAAGGTGAGGTACCACTGTATCTCAACTCAGAAACTGCTTTACAAATTCTATGATGGTAAATACAATGGAAGAAACCATTTCAGAATATGTTTATGTTGGGGGGTTTTGTGCACGCCTGTGTGTGCTGGGATAGTACAATGAACTACCAAATACAAGAAATGTAGCCAGGGACTGATTTCCATCCCCTGACCCTCATTTATTGTCACTAATAGGACTTGGAATCTCAAGGTCCCCTCACGATTTTAATGCACAATACATCGCTCATGCTACGACATTATCACGATGTGGAGATACATGCGATAACTGATGTATATATATAATTAAACGCATTTTTAAAATAAATTTTTTTAGGTGGTTTATTGTGCTCTCCCACAGTGCAAAAAAGGTGTCAAACGTGTGATTTATAGTGGTACAGTGAAAAGACTGCAGACTTCCCCTTTAAGTCTTTCAGTCTTTGGCTCGCTCTCTTTCTCTTCGTGCACGTTACCTCCACTGTAACCAAGACAAGACTGAGACCTGCAGAGTGCACCTATATACCCCCATATTCCCTCCCACATTACATAACATTCATTCAAAAGCTCATTTACACCATTCCACTATTACATGGCGAATATTTCTGGTGCCAAAAGGTGAACACGTACAGCAGCTTTCATGCAACGTCAATAAATAATATACAAGACTTCAAATATACAGAGAATACAAATAGTTGCCCGTGTAAATTACTCAAAGGAGGAGGATCTGAGGAGGATTTAAACTCCCGGTGTGGATGTGTCCGGACCATCGCACCACAGGAGGAGGGAGGAGGCAGCAGCGCGGGGGTGAGTAATGATCGGGTTTAGCGTGATTCGGATGGGCAAAACTGACTAAGTCAAAAGTTGTAAGTGAGCACCCTTAGTCGCGGCAGAACACGCTGGAGAGGTTATGGGAATTAGTTGATAATGAAAAGGGTTCGGCGCGCAGAGCGTAACAGATACGGAAACGGGCGTGTGCATCTTCACGTGCTCTCCCCGGACCTGCTCCGTCACATTTTTTAAAAATAAACTCGCCATTCAAAGGCCCTGCACGCCAAATTTAAAATGCGCGCGCATTGAATTGCCGCTCATAATTAATTGCGTTAATTTTTATAATGCGTTAATTAGCAGTGTAATTAATCAATCTAATTAATGCATTAAACTGACAGCCCTAATCAAAACGTATATGTCAAATGTATTGCATAGTTTGCATAGTTTCCTTCCACTAAATAAAAAACAAAACTGCTGTGCTGTCACAAAAAAGTGCTTAAAGATACCAAAAAATGCTCTTGGCAATATATTGATACAGTATTGTTTAGTATTATAGGCTATCATCATCAAATTTAGTATCACAATATACAGCTCTGGAAAATAAGAGACCACCGCAAAATTATCAGTTTTTTTCTGATTTTACTACTTATAGGTTTGTGTTTGGGCAAAAGGAAGATTTTTGTTTGAGTCTATAAACTACTGACAACATTTCCCCCAAATTCCAAATAAAAATATTATCGTTTTGAGAATTTATTTGCTGAAAATGACAAATGGTCAAAATAACAAAAAGATACATGTTTTCAGAGCTCAAACAATGCAAAGAAACAAGATCAATTTCATTTTAAAACAACATAATACTAATGTTTACACTTAAGAAGAGTTCACAAATCAATATTTGGTGCAATAACCCTTATTTTTAATCACAGCTTTCATGCGTCTTGGCATGTTCTCCACAAGTCTTTCACATTGTTCCTGGGTGACTTTATTCCACTCCTGGTGCAAGAACTGAAGTAGCTCAGCTTTGTGTTTGTGTTGGAATTCACCAGACGCTGGAATGGAATGGCTGTAATACATGTAGAGATGCTGATTTCAGAAAAAGCAGTGGTCTCTTATTATTCTCCAGAGCTGTATCAATATTTTGATATTCTTGCACACTCCTACTCACTAACACGGGTCTAAGCAGGAATCAGTCCTCCAACTTTCGGGTTTCAGAATGAGCACCTTGCTGCTCCACTGGAATCCCCACCAGCAGTCTCCCATTCAGAACCAAACCGGCCAACAACAGACAAAAATGTGCATTCTCAAGGCTGTATCACAATACAAGTGATGCAAACAGATGTGTGGATGGATAATCAAGAAATCTTTGCAAAAAGAAAGAAAAATACATACTTTTTATATATTGCATTTGTTGATATTCTAGTAACAATAGATCTGAGATATAACACACTACTTAATTCAAACGTTTTGTCTGGATTTCCTTGCTGTGAGTGGTCAAATACACTGTGAATATCCACGCTAGTAACTCAACGGTGTCACCAAAGAAAATATTAGGTAGAAGAGGACTTGGCAGCGTGGAGAGACGGAGAGGTGTAATGAATCAGATGCCATTTTGAGCAATGCTGTTTATGAGAGAGAGAGAGAGACAGGAAGAGGGAGAGAGAGGAAGAGGACGAGAGAGAGACGGAGAAAGCACTGATGTTGGAGGCGACATGGGAATGCAAAGAATTAAAGCTGGAGTGTGCGAGTTACACTTAACACAATGTGACAGGTGCAAAATGACAGGGTTTGGCTGAAGAACAAGGATCCATGTTACAGGCAAATAGACTATTCAGCGTACACACCACCACCTGCATAGAAATGTATGTAATGTATGTATATAAGGTGGACTATTTGATATAGGGCTGCAAGACCAATCACAAACCAAATTCAAAATCACTATTTGTAAGGATGCTATTAGCAAACCACAAAGGCTGCCATTTTAGAAGTATTATAATTTTCCTTCATATTTTCTTTTCATATTTTTTTTATTGCAAATATAGGAACATAATATACTATACTATACCCTGACACAGCAACACCTCATCTAAAGTCCCCTTTCTGCTTTTTTCCAAAAATAAACCAAGTCACTGTACATGTACTGCAAGAATTATCAAGCATGGACAAAAACAACAAAACAAGAAACAAAAAGTAATAATAATAAAAATACAATGGTTCAGATCACAATGAATTAAAGGAAAAGTCATGTTTTTTACAATTTGAGCCTTATTTCGGTAATAAAACAAATCGTTTTACTCACCCATAGCACTTTGGTGTCATATGGAGCACTTCTGGAGATGTTTTGGATTAGCGTTAGGCTAACGCCGGGCATTCCCCGAGCATGTAATATGCCCCGTGCGGGCTCCAAATAACACAAACTTTAGCACTTTTCAAATCATAGAAGCTTGATGTCTTTAGTCTACCATTTCGTTTGGTGAAAAGTGGCCTGTAATCTGAGATTTAGCCATAGTTTCGAGTAGATGAGGACGCCAGTGCGCATGCGCGGAGTGTGCTCTCAGCTCCCGGGACCCAAATATGGAACGCAAAGCTGTAAACTATAGATAAATCTCGGATTACAGGCCACTTTTGACTCAAACAAAATCGTAGACTAAAGACATCGAGCTTCTATGATTTGAAAAGTGCTAAAGTTTGTGTTATTTGGAGCCCACACGGGGCATATTACATGCTTGCCCCGAGCTATGGCTATAAGTCGCGCTAGGCTAACGGCGTTAGCCTAACGCTAATCTAAAACATCTCCGTATGACACCAATATAATTTATGACACCAAAGTGCTATGGGTGAGTAAAACAACTTGTTTTATTACCGAAATAAGGCTCAGATTGTAAAAAAAAAAAAAAAAACGTTACTGGGCGCTTTGTGTTACAATTTTGTATGAAAAGCGCCTTATAAATATTGTTTGATTGTTTGATTGATTGATACTTTTCCTTTAAAATTGTATCGATCATCTTGTAATACACTTTGCAAGAAGATGTTTAAAAAAAAAAAAAAAAACAGCTCACCCTGTAATCTGTACAAACATGTTCGAAATGTGATTCACGTATTAGTTTGTCAGTTCATATTTCATTCTTTTTTAGTGTTTATAGTCCTGAGGCATTGATAATGTTGAACAAAATCCGGTTATTAAAAAAAGTAATCAAAACTCTAACATGACTGTCAGTAAAATTGCTAAATATTTTTCTCCCAAATCCTTCTAGTCCTAATTTGATCTCATCTCACAATCTCAATCAGTTTTGATATGGGGACAAAACAAAGTCATCCAGGTCTCGGAATGTAACAGCCTTGAAAACTGCTATTGGACACATTAACCTCAAGGAATTTTGTCCCGCCCCAAACAAACGTCAAGCAAGGACACACGATCCCCTGTCAGTTCAAATATCGGGGTTGCAAAGTGAAGGATACGCCCGTTTTGGGAGGAGAGCAGTGCTTGCCTTTCCCTATCAAAGCATCCAACTTATATCTTTAAAGAGAGAGACAGATGACCAATGGGATTACACATCTTTCAGTTTTTGCATTACATGTATTGATTTTTCTGAAGAAACAAAAATGAACAAAGCACTCTCAAAATAACCCAACCTCTTGTTCCCAGCGGCTCACAGGCTTTGATGAAAAGAGCGCAAACAAATTTTAGAATGCTGTCAATGTCCATTACAAAACGCCACTAACCTTATATAACTCCTCCACACAGCCTGATGAATGAGCTTTTAGTCCTTAAAGGGCCCATATTACACTGTTTTCTGATCTATGTTATAATGTTTCCTCATCACAACTAGACCTGGAGTTGTTTTGTTTCATTCACACATTTTTAACACAGAAACTCTCTCGAAAAGAAAACACTGTTCTTCTGATGTTGTGTGCTAATAAAGGAAGCACTAGACCATGTTTTTAAACTCCATACACCTTCACTAGAATCAGTAATGAATTGTCAGTTTACCTGGAGTTGCCTTCGTATATAAACTTACTTATTAACTTATATTAACTTACTTACTTACTTACTCATGTTAATTCCATACTGAAGATTATTTGAGAAGGCAGCATGTACATTACAGACACTCCAGAAAATAGTTACGCACTACAAAAACTCAAATCTAGCCAAGTTAAAATTACTTGAATTAAGAAAGTTTTATAATGATTTCAGTAAATTTCACTTGACAAGTAAAATGATCTGCCTTTTGTGCTTAAAATATAAAAATACATCTTGCTACACTTAAGAAAAGCTCTTAAAGGAAAAGTAAAGTTTTTTTTTTTTTTACAATCTGAGCCTTCTTTCGGCAATAAAACAAGTAGTTTTACTCACCCATAGCAGTTTGGTGTCAATTGGAGCAGTATCGCAGAACTTATGTTGTAGCGTATTCCGTTAACTTGAGTGCTCGGGGCATTACTTTGCGGTCTCCAAATAACACAAACTTTAGCACTTTTCAAATCATAGAAGCCCGATGTCTTAATCTACGATTTCGTTTGAGTCAAAAGTGGCCTGTAATCCGAGATTTAGCCATAGTTTCGAGTAGATGAGGACGCCAGTGCGCATGTGCGGACTGTGCTCTCAGCTCCTGGGACCCAAACATGAAACGCAAAGCTGTAAACTATGGATAAATCTCGGATTACAGGCCACTTTTGACTCAAACGCAATCATAGACTAAGATATAAGGGCTTCTATGATTTGAAAAGTGCTAAAGTTTGTGTTATTTGGAGCCCGCACGGGGCATATTACATGCTCGGGGAATATATTATATGCCCCGAGCTATGGCTAGAAGTCGCGCTAGGCTAACGCTAATCTAAAACATCTCTGGAAGTGCTCCATATGACACCAAAGTGCTATGGGTGAGTAAAACAACTTGTTTTATTACTGAAAGAAGGCTCAAATTGTAAAAAACAAACAAACAAACATTACTTTTCCTTTAAAACAGCTCTTAAAACCCTTAAACCAAGTTGAATCTACTTGGCACGGTGGCTGTGTGGCTAGCGCTCACGATTCACAGCAAGAAGGTTCCGGGTTCGATCCTTGGGTCGTGCGAGCCTTTCTGTGTGGAGTTTGCATGTTCTTCCCGTGTCTGGGTGGGTTTCCTCCGGGCACTCCGGTTTCCCCCATCAACCCAAAACATGCTTCAGGTAAAATCCTCCAGCTGAGGTCCTGACCAAACCGAAGCAAGAAGATCATGGAGATGGTCCCCGGGCGCAGTAATGTGCTGCTCACTGCTCCTGATAACAGGATGGGTTAAATGCAGAGAAGAATTTCTCCTGTCACTTCTCTTCTACTCATATAAAGTAAAATGTTCTTAATTTACATCATTTTAACTTGCCTATATTGTTTTTTGCAGAGTCTAGTGTCTTTTCATTCAGTTTATTGGAAACTTACCCCAGTCCAACGCAATGGTGGCAAATGTTTTATGTGTTTGTCACATAAAGTCACTTCTTTATGTGACAAACACATAAAAGATTTGCCAGTTTCCAATCAACATTTGGTTACCTGACTTAAATTGGATCTTTTCTCTAAAATGACTCATTGCTCTTAGTTAAGTAGCCAAATACTAAATTCAAAGAAAATGACTTGCATAATGAAATATATTTGGGATTTGGGATCAGATTTATGCAGTGTGACATTTAATCGTACCCAGTAACATTTACAGCACTTTAGAAGATTCACAGCTGCTAATATGGAGGAGGACAAGACGACTCCTGGCTTACTTTTTAAATTATTAAGGTTTGGTTAATTATCATTGCATTACTTCATTTTCCTCATCTGCTCAGTATTTTGTGTGGTGTTGTCATTTCTCTATAACTTTCAATATGTAAGGAGTAGACCTTCAGCTAAAGGAGGGTTCTTCATAACGGTTCAGAATAAGGACAATAAAGTACTGTATCTCACTCATATTAGAAGTAATTACACATATTATGCGACAACCACAGCCACTGGCAGTCTATGGGTGGTACCTGTTCAAAAAAAAAGTGTAGCCACCGTGGAGCCTGGGGGTGATCAGAGAGCAGAGCGGCTTGTCTTTCTCTCATATGTGAATTTGCATGTTCTTTTAGTCACATTAGGATAACATGGAATAAATTATAGCGTGAAGACTATTTGTATTAACCCAGCATAAAAATTATTTAACTTACAATTTTCTGGCAAATAAGGTGTAGTGTAACGGCATAAACTGTGGTAAAAGTTTGGTTTGTAAGGGAAAGGTTTTCACATATGCCCCAAGTATATTGTACTAGACAACTGTGTACGTTGCGGCCATTTGATTCTCATTTTGAAATTGGGAATCAGCACCAGGTACTGCACAAAGGCAAAGCCAGGAAGGATGAGGGGAGCTGGGCACCGTGAGATTGTGGTTAGGCTCTATCAAGCAGTGGCAGAGCATTCCTCACCGTGCAAGGCTGGCGCATGGGGCTGTCCTCCTGGTACATTTGTATGCAGGGTGTCGGGTTAGTCCTGGTTTAGTCCTTGTTTAGAGATGATTCCATTGTGGTATTTCCATTGTTGAGCTCTTTGCAGTTACATGGACCATCAGCTACACTGACCGTATGACATGGCACGACCCTCCTTGGGTCCCCGGTCAAGAGGGCTCCAGAGCGCACACCCTGTCCCGCTATCAGAGGTGGGACAAAGTCATTTCTGGGCAAGTCCCAAGTAAGTCTAAGTCTTTTGCACTCAAGTCCGAGTGAAGTCCCGAGTCAAGAGTATCCAAGTCCGAAGTCAAAACTCAGAAGTCTCAAGTCGAGTCCAAAGTCCTAGCATTTTAGTTTCGAGTCATTTCGAGTCCCCTTTACAAAGAAATAAAATTTCTACAAATCATATAATGTCTGCAAGATCTGTATTCATTTTACCTTTTTACACCATATCAAATAACATTAGAAAAGCTTCAGGTGCCGAACAAAATTGGACGTTGTGGAAGCTCCGTCTGTAATCTTTGACCCGCACGTTCTGCATATTGCCGTTGGTTTTTTGTTGACAACTTCGTAGTTTTTATAACCAAACGAAATCACCTTCGGCATCATTTTGCAAACTGGCGCGTGGATGCTTTTTTCCGCATCATTTGTTGTGCAGTTTGCCTTGGATGCGGTCGAATGAAAGCAACGTAGATCTACTGTGATTGGATGTTGTGCAAGCCGCACGCACATGCTCTTTGCATACATTTTCGCAGATTCACAAGTACAACGAGTGCGGTCCTTATCAACATACTTTTAGAGTTTTTTTTTTCATTGGACGTAGCAAGTCATCACAAGTCAAAAGGCCTAAGTCCAAGTGAAGTCACGACTTATTGATATTGAAGTCCAAGTCGAGTTGCAAGTGTTTGTACATTTTGTCGAGTCGAGTCTAAAGTTATCAAATTCGTGACTCGAGTCTGACTCGAGTCGAAGTCACATAACTCGAGTCCACACCTCTGCCCGCTATCCATGATGTGTAGCATGTCCAGGAAACCTGGCTGTTCTCCGAGCTCCCCAGTCCCGCTAGTGTGTGAAGGACGTGTGCCCATTCCTCCTGAGGGGCACAGGTCACACTGCGGAGGACATGGAGCTTCAAGCTGCAGTGCTGCACACAGCCCGAGTAACGCTGGTCTTATGGGGCAAGCACATAAATTCATATGTGAATTTGCATGTTATTTTAGTCATGTTAGGATAACATGGTATAAATTATAGCGTGAAAACCATTTGTATTAACCCAGTATAAACATTATTTTGTTTGCATTTACAGATGAAAAGATTGCTTCGCTTCACTGCAAAATACAGAAGGTGAAGGTGCAGTCAGAGGTGCAGGAGAGCAGAACAAATCTGACATATTTCACAGCCCACTACAACCCATCTCATGTAAATGAATACATTACTGTAGGCGTCTGTTAAAATATGATTATTATAAATTACTTTCCTACCTGAGTATAGCTGGGTGCCATGCCACTTTACAAACACTGCTGATAATACCTGGTAATCTTGACATGATATACTGCACCAATGCTGTTGGCACTGTAGTTCAATGTTCTTAAAAGGCAAAATTTGCTGCTAATGTCACAAAATGATCATCTGTTTCAGAGTAGAAACTGTGGAGGAACCATCTTTCCTATGGCATCCTACTGTACCATTGGCTCTGGATCTTCTACAAAAATGTCTAAACTGTTCACATAACTACACAATATTACATTCGATGCATAGTTCTACCAGAAGTAATGATTTATATTTGATACATATAAACCTTTTATTATATTAAAGTTAACAGTCAGACATATTGGCATGAATATACAATGTCTG
Source organism: Paratrypauchen microcephalus (assembly GCA_036785185.1). Classification (NCBI taxonomy): domain Eukaryota; kingdom Metazoa; phylum Chordata; class Actinopteri; order Gobiiformes; family Gobiidae; genus Paratrypauchen; species Paratrypauchen microcephalus. Next base: position 696,680 of record JAVJIX010000227.1, on the reverse strand, counting down.
TTTTGTTTGCAGTAGAGTTCTGGGGTCTTGTGGGGAGGAAACTCTCCCCGTGTCTGGGTGAGTTTCCTCTGGGTACTCCGGTTTCCCCCATCAAACCTTAAAAACATACACCAGGGACTACAGCGGGAAATTAGATCTGGTGCTACAACCTGGCACAATGCATCTCTCCTTACCTCTCCTAAGGTTAATCTATATTGTGCACTCTCTCTGTCTCATAAAATAAATAAATAGATAAATAAATTCCCCCAACCCTCCCGGCACCACCCACTCTGGAGCATTTTTCTGATTTTGCTTATGGGCAGAGGAGGTTGTTTAATGGCACTTGAACAACCACATTTTATAATATAATATATAAGAAAATAGCATAATACAGTATAGCCCCTTTAAGGGTCCAGAAAAGAGATAATAATCAGATTTTGGTGTGCATGTAACCGCAAATGGTGAGTAAACAAACTCTGATTATTAAGGACATAGAGGAAGCCAATAGTTCCAGCCAGGACTCGGTGGAGCGCAGTGGGGGAGAAGAGAGGGGAGGGCCAGGTGTTGTCATATAGAAAATGAGCAGTGGGATGGGAGAGGAGGAGGACAGGCTCTGACAGTGATGGATGAAGAGAGAAGCAGTCAGAGATGGCTTTTCACCAGGAACAGGTCTATGGGGTTAACGCTGCTTCGGACATGCTCTCAGTTTTTTCCCCTTTCCTTCTCTATTTCAGTCCTTCCCCTCCCAACCCTCTCTCCCTCTATCCCTCTCTCCTTATCTCTCTCATCAGTCTCAATGCCACTTAATATCTCCTTTTACCGTCCTCTCGCTCAAACACTGACAGACCACCAAAAGGGACCGATGCCAAGTTTGGATTATGATTTTACTAGTCACTTATGGGCAAATTGAATTCTCCCAAAAGAATCGGATTGTGGTTTTGCCACACTGAAATCAACACTTTTTTATCTCGCAGATTGGCAGCTATGCTTCCGTCAGTCTATCCCTGGGCCGATACATTATCATGGATATAGTATTAACATACCACCACGATATCAAGAGAATGAATAATGTAATGTGAGAAGTCCTCATATGTCCAGAAAACATAATTATATTCTTTGTGTTTTTGTCAACCAACTGCATTGTAGAGATCGAACAATATGTTTTTGTTTGTTTGTTTTTTATGACTGATGCCGATTGTCAAGAATTCAGAGAAACTGTTGGGCGATAAGTTCTGCCAATATTTTTGGGCCAATATGTAGGGACGATTTGGATTATATTCCATTTTCAGCAGTTATCTCTTCACAATAAAGTGTTAATGACACCATTTGACCTTTATCACACGACACATTGTGTGTTTTACCTATTTGTATTATATACAAGTTCACTGTACTTTTGCTACGGGTATATGGGATGTTTTAGTCATTGTGTTTATTGTCTTGTTTATCAGATGTTTTATGTTCACTGTGGGTCTAGGGGGCGCTGCAATTTCAAATCATGTGTCTGCGACCTGTACATATGGTTTTTGACAATAAAACTAACTTTGAACTTAAAATAAAGCTTTGTGGAGGTTTAAAGCCCATAGCTGATACAGTGAACCCTCGCTCTGTCGCGGTTCACTGTTCGCGGCCTCGCTGTTTCACGGGTTTTTTTTTTCAATTTCCTTTTTTTTTCATATTTTTTTCCCATTTTTTAAAATATAGTGTAACATTGGTTCTGCGTCCTGATTGGCTAAGAGACTAGACCAGGACTAAACATGGACTAAACCAGGTCTAGACCAGAACTAAACCAGGTCTAGACCAGAACTAAACCAGGTCTAGACCAGGTCTAAACCAGGTCTAAACCTGGACTGGCCCTGGACTAAACCAGGACTGGACCAGGTCTAGACCGGGACTAAACTGGGACTAGACCAGGTCTGAACCAGGATTAAATCACTCCGTGTGGCTTTTGCGTTCGTTTGTGCGTGTTCGGATTTGTCCACGATGAGGGGTTCATCGTGGACAAATCCGTGACAGAGCAGCACGTGTCGCGCACTTCTCCAAGGGGTTGGTGCGCGTCTCGTCCCGGGACGTGGCAGTGCTCCTCGCGCATCCGGCGGGGCTCCCGGAGCCGTGTCTCCCCCCACGCATCACTATTAAGACATTTTGTTGAAAATCTATGAAAGTTTGAGTGTTTAAACTAGAGACAAATATGAGAAAATGTTAATTCCAGTCTGAGAAAAGCATATAATGTGTGTGGTGAGGCATTTACAGCCTTAAAACATGTAGAATAATTGTAAAATATAAAGTTGTCCTACTTCGCAGGGTTATTTCTGGAACCTAACCCCCGCGATAAACGAGGGATTACTGTACAATAAAAGGTCCAAATATTGGCCAACCCATATATGGGTCTATCTCTACTTCATAGCCTTTACATACAATACACTTACAGCACAATGAGAGGCTAAACTACAATGCATTGAAAAAACTATCTGGTCTGGGGTTAACAAAACATTTAAGAGACAAGGGAATTTGCTTATTTCACAAACAAGACTGTCATGAATATAACAAGATCAAGACATAATCTTAATAAAATAGCCGTTATATTTAAAGGTGCATTGTGTAACTTTCCTGGTGGAGGGTCCATCAAAAGCTTTTCTCCATGGAGATTGCTTTGCCTGGAATGTTCCACTTTATGGCAAGTTACATATCAGGTCTGTATATGTACATATCCGCCGAAACAAGCAGGTGACAGAACCCCAACAAAAAAGTTACATAGTGCACCTTTAAATACCCTCCTGAAGCTTTTCTCTGCCCGTAAGCAAAATCTGAAAAATCCTCCAGAGTGAGCGGTGCCCAGCGGATTGGGGGGCGGGCTTTGGAGTGATGATTGACAGCCAACTGATAGCCATAACAATCCAATATGGTGTGGATCCAAGACTTTGAAACAGAGTGGACATCTGTGCTCGGATCACGCCGTTTCCCTTTTCTCCAGACACGGCGGGACATCACAGTGACTAGCAGTGCCAGGTAGGGGCGGGACTGAGAGGGGCTCCTTACGTACTGCCCGTAGACCACCTGTGGCTGTGCTTGTCATGTAATTACCCTGCATCTGACTCATTGGTGGCCGTTAGTCCAACATGAAAATTCAAATTTGGTGGCTGTAGTTGATTCTAAAGAGGTTACAGACACGACCCAAAAGTCAGATTTTGAACAAATATGCACTAAAATGCCCAAATAACACCAGAGATTCTATTTAAGACCCATTTACACAGCAAATCAGTAGGAAAAAAAGTGATTTGGGTATTTAATGGCCCTAAACCACCATTAACTCATTCAGTGCCGGCCTGTTTTCAGAATTCTAACCCCAGAGTGCCACAGGTTTCAGTAGAATTTCACTGATTTTCCAAGACCCACAGAATACTGAGTTCTTTGACTATATAAACATGGGACACATCAAAATAAAGTGTCAACTCTCTTCTTTCACCTGGAAAAAAAATTATGTTTCTAACCTTTTCGGTTCTCAAATAACTGATAGTAGAACATAGGGAAGTTTCAGCAAAAACACTGGTTTTTGAGCAAGAAATGGAGAAAACGAGCGTTTAGTTCAGAGAAGGATTTCGAGCAGATCAGTGACTTTGACATCAATATTTATCGATTTAGTGACACCTCAAACATCTAAAATAACAGAGAAAGAGATTTTTGATGACAAAGTACATTTTTTATTTACAAATATAAAAATATAAGGCTCTGTGAATTGAAAATTCGTTCAAATCAATAGTGCCAAGAGATGTTTACAGGATATAATATCTTTTCCTATAAAATAGAACTTTGTTGAGGATTTGTCTGAGGCCCAGAGTACAGACCCATAATAAAAACTAATACACACACACACACACACACACACACATATATATATGTACATACACACAAGCCCATGCATAAACCTTTACACACACACAGCTACACACGCGCACGCACACACGCACGCACGCACGCACACACGCACACACACACACACACACACACACACACACACACACAACTTCATTCATTACAATTACCATACACTGCTCACTGCTCCAAGTCAGTAAACTTCTTCTTTGGAGCTGTCGTAGTTCTGAGGAGACTCCCTGATCCGCGCAGCGCACACACGACACGCCCCCTCCTCGAGCACAGCAGATCTCTGCTCAGACCTCGCTGCTTGATCCGGCTTGTCTCTGCGATCCTCTGATCCAGGATCCTGGGTCCCAAGAGCAATCTGATCGCTCCATAGGCGCTGATCAACAGTTATCTGCTTTTCCGGGTTCCCTGGCCTCGCCATCTTACTACTCTGGCCAATACACCATACACACGCTGCACTCCTCCTTTCTTCCCCGGCTCTGATCGGCTAATAATGATACAACATCGCCATCTACAGGTTGAGAGATGTGAATTACACCTCAAAAGTTGCTCCAGGCCGTAACCTAGCAACCCCCGCTGAAAAAAGCAATTGACGTCTATAGACGTCACGGCACTCAACGGTTGGATTCGAGGGGACGTCAATAGACGTCTCCGGCACTGAATGAGTTAATAATATTTTTTTTTTTTAAGAAGTTAAAATGGTAATCATTCATTATTTGAATTCTCTTTACAGTCCAGTTTTTTTGCATTTGATTGTGCAGACACTCACCTCAGACCACCTCCAACTTTGTCTTCCAGCTGCACCAAAACGGTCTTAAAAATCGAACAATAGCTGTCAATAAGCTTCGAGAAAGATTAACTAGGGACTACAGCGTTGGCATGGAACATATTTAAAATGCCAGTCTTCTTGTCCAAGAACAGTGGATTTACGCAGACGTGCTCAGGCTTGATTAAATGTGATTTTTGTGGGCATAAAATACATCTTTAGTGAATGGGAATAGGAGCCTTCGTTGCATGTGCCCAAGATCTTAATTTTGTCAATGATTAGTTCTGCGCGCAACACTTTCCTTATGATATTTATAGTAGTATCCAATTTTCATTATACTCTTCATTACTGGACATAAATAACAAGCATAAATGTGCCTAGACAGAGGGCATTGCCAAGTTTGTCCGAAGCCGTCTCGGGTGAATGATTTCTATTAGCTTGCACGTGTGGTCCCTCCCTCTCCATCAGGAAGGCAGACTGAAAATGACAGCATTAACTTTTTAAGGTTTTATGGTGTCTTCTTTACCCAACTCTTATCATCAATTCACTTAATGCGCGACATGACCCCTTTCATGGCGTTTCATAAAATAAAAATATTAATAAAGTCCATTACAGTCTCTATTGTGGAGAGTCGGGAGATATAAATCACAGTGATTCTATTAGAAGTATAGGCACAATGACAAGTCGGTTGGCCGCTAAATCACTACCAAAATGTTTGGATGACTTTTTTGTACTGAAAGAAGAAATTCTTAAAGTTATTTGCAAATTTGTAGGCAAGAGTTGTGGCTCTTAATTGCTCCTTGATTTGCAAGGTACATTTCAGAAGGTATTAAGCTCTAACAGAAAACAATAAACAGGACAAAACATAAAATTGTGGCTAAACTAATGTCAGATATCAAAACAGGACTAGGTACAAAACAAAATCAAAGATCAAAGTCAAAGTCAGCTTTATTTAGGTTTCTGCCATATGTGTTCAACATACAGTGAATCGTAATGTTGTTTCTGTCTGGCCAAGCAGTGCAAAAGACAGTGTACAAAATACAATATAAAGACAATACAAAAACTATCTAAGACAAAATCTAAAATCTAAAATCCAAAGCAGTGCAAAGAATAAATAAATTTTTATTTACAGGAAATCAGGAAAACTATTTCAAAATATGGCTGCGTTTATACGGCGATGATCAAAACAGAAGACGCAAAAGTGCCGTCTCGTCTTAAATTTTTTGTCCGCGTTTATACGAAGACGCAAAAGTGGACGCAAAAGCCAGCGAAGGGAGGCGCTGGACTGAAAAAAAAAAAAACATCACAACAGCGTCAAGTTACATTTCTAACCACGACTGTACCGGAAAAGAGAAAGGTAAAACTTCAAAATAAAATGTTCTAGTTGCGTTTTAAATGAGTTGTTAAGTTCCAAACATTTCAGTGACTTATACTTTTGTTTACATGTTTTTGAATATTGTACTGAAAATAGTGACATTACAGGAGGATTACAGTGAATTAGAAAATATAAAATCACATGGGGTTTTACATTTGAAGTGCCTCATGCGGAAGTCGCTTGTCTTGGCGTCTGTGTGGCTGTGAGAGTGTGAGAAACACCTGTACGCCGTAGACGTGTGTGGGTGCGATTTATACAGTTGTTGAAATGACTCTTGTATGTTGACTAGAGCCGCTAGTGCAGCTTGAACATCCGTGGTATCAAGGTATGCCGCATCTATGTGACGTAAACGCGTACGCGACGTGAGCAGATCTGACCAGTTTTGCGTCTTGGGCAGTTTACACGGAGACGCTACAGCGGAGCGTATTTAACTTTTCCACTCTGGAGGGTGGTTTCAGATTTTTGCGTTTTTAGGCCCCAAAAACACCGTCACCGTGTAAACGAAAGGCACTTCCGATAAAATATTTTGTCGTTTTTACCCGTAAGCGTTCTCGTGTAAACGGGCCCTATAACTAGTATTGAAACATTTGAACAAGTATTGATACCTTAAAAGATTTCACTTATACAGAGCACATTTTGCAATTTTGGTCCTGAGCTATATTGGGACTAGAATTAAACCACATGGTATTTATATACCATGGTAATAGTTACTCAACACTCAGTGATGGTAACATACTTTTGTAGCCACAGCTGCCCTGGGGTAGATCTACACTGTCTGACGACCACCAATCACCCATGCAAATAGCCCACTCATACAAGGAAAGGTAAAGTGTCTTCATTAAAGGGATATGCCACCCAAAAGGGCAAATTTGGGCATCTCCCCACAGTCCAGAGACTAAAATAAGTGGTGGAAAGCGTTTTCCTGCTCACCCAGCCATTGTCCGAGTCTGTCGCCACTGACCGCCGCGGTATCTGCAGCTCCTCCGCCTTAGACTGGAGTCTAACGTCGCCAGAGAAAGATTTTGGCCAAAAGGAATTAATTTGCTTGATGCTTTTCCCAATTACTTTATGTGTAGTGCGCATTCATATCGAGTGCAAATAAATGTGCAAATCAACACGGAGAGCTTGCCTTGGTCATTTTGGGTGGGAACTATTTTCCAGTGCGGAAGAATACAGTCGAATCACGCACCACGTTGTGCAACAGGGGAAATCCCTTCCCGGTGCGTAACTGGGATTCCCCTGGTAGCGTGCTGCGTGATTCGACTGTATTCTTCCGCACTGGAAAATAGTTCCCACCCAAAATGACCAAGGCAAGCTCTCCGTGTTGATTTGCACATTTATTTGCACTTGATATGAATGCGCACTACACATAAAGTAATTGGGAAACGCATCGAGCAAATTAATTCCTTTTGGCCGAAACCTTTCTCTGGCTACGTTAGACTCCAGTCTAAGGCGGAGGAGCTGCAGATACCGCGGCGGTCAGTGGCGACAGACTCAGACAATGGCTGGGTGAGCAGGAAAACGCTTTCCACCACTTATTTTAGTCTCTGGACTGTGGGGAGATGCCCAAATTTGACCTGGGGGTGGCATATCCCTTTAAGGACCCAACATATGCACTGGAGCCACTGCTGCCCCACTGTGGCACCTGGTATTCCCAGTGGGCTCCCATCCAAGTATTAACTAGGCTCAAACTCAAGTTCAAAATGACATAATGACAAAGAAACAATTAAGCGGACTTCTGTGTTAGAAAACCACGGTGCCCAGTGGGAGCTAGGGTCGCCATAAACATCATCGCTACAAGGAGCCACAAAGCACCTCTGATGGATTGCTGCACATCACAATACACACACTTTTTTTTTTTGATCATTTGTGCAAAAATGGTTACATGAATCAGTAATGCTGCTATGCATGACCAATTAAGAAAATAAAATTCTAGTTAGAAGTATTAAGTACAGATCAGTGTGCACATGGTGGCAGTGAAACTGGGGGTTAATCAGAGCAATGATGTTTCTATGGAGAAGTTATTGTTCTGTCTGGAATGTTCCACAGCATGGCTTTAAACATGGTCAATGATGTCTTGAATACAGGGGTATAAAGATCACTCAAACATGCATGAATCACACTAAATACAACTCCGAGAGGGTAAATGGGACGGAAACAACTATAACATGTTTAAAAGCTTTGAAAAGTCCATCCATCCATTTTCTTCCGCTTTTCCGGGGCCGGGTCGCGGGGGCAACAGTCTAAGCAGTGACGCCCAGACCTCCTACACCCCGGACACTTCCTCCAGCTCCTCCGGGGGGACCCCAAGGCGTTCCCAGGCCATCCGGGACACATAGTCCCTCCAGCGCGTCCTGGGTCTTCCCCGGGGCCTCCTCCTGGTGGGACATGCCCGGAACACCTCCCGAGGGAGGCGACCAGGAGGCATCCGAAACAGATGCCCGAGCCACCTCAGCTGGCTCCTCTCGACGTGGAGAAGCAGCAGCTCTACTCCGAGCTCCTCCCATGTGACTGAGCTCCTCACCCTATCTCTAAGGGTGCGCCCAGCCATTCTACGGAGGAAACTCATTTCGGCCGCTTGTATCTGCGATCTCGTCCTTTCGGTCATTACCCAGAGCTCATGACCATAGGTGAGGGTAGGAACGTAGACTGACCGGTAAATTGAGAGCTTCGCCTTTCGGCTCAGCTCCCTCTTCACCACAACGGTCCGCATCACTGCCGACGCTGCACCAGTCCTGTCAATCTCACGCTCCATCCTCCCCCCACTCGTGAACAAGACCCCGAGATACTTGAACTCCTCCACTTGAGGCAAGGACTCCCCACCCACCCAGAGAGGGCAAGCCACCTTTTTCCGGTCGAGAACCATGGCCTCGGATTTGGAGGAGCTGATCCTCATCCCAGCCGCTTCACACTCGGCTGCAAACCGCCCCAGTGCACATTGGAGATGAACAGAACCGGTGACAAAGGGCAGCCCTGGTGGAGTCCAACATGCACCGGAAACAGGTCCGACTTACTACCGGCAATGCGAACACAGCTCCTGCTCCGGTCATACAGGGACCGAACAGCCCTTAGCAAAGGACCCCGAACCCCGTACTCCCAGAGCACTCTCCACAGGACCCCACAAGGGACACGGTCGAATGCCTTCTCCAGATCCACAAAGCACATGTGGACTGGTTGGGCAAACTCCCATGCACCCTCGAGCATCCGATGGAGAGTATAGAGCTGGTCCAGGGTTCCCCGGCCGGGACGAAAACCACCCTGCTCCTCCTGAATCCGAGGTTCGACTATCGGTCGATGAACGAGTCCGCCTCCAAGTCTCCAGCCTCTGCTTCCTCCTCGGAAGACGTGACGGCGGGATTGAGGAGATCATCAAAGTATTCCTTCCACCGTCCGATAACATCCCCAGTCGAGGTCAACAGCTCCCCACCCCCACCGTAAACAGTGTTGGTGAAGCACTGCTTCCCCCTTCTGAGGCGCCGAACGGTTTGCCAGAATTTGAGGCCGTCCGATAGTCCTCCTCCATGGCCTCTCCGAACTCCTCCCAAACCCGAGTTTTTGCCTCTGCGACCACCCGGGCTGCAGCACGCTTTGCCCGCCGGTACCTGTCAGCTGCCTCAGGAGTCCCATGAGCCAACAAGGCCCGATAGGACTCCTTCTTCAGCCTGACGGCATCCCTTACTTCCGGTGTCCACCACCGGGTTCGGGGATTGCCACCGCGACAGGCACCACAGACCTTACGACCCCAGCTACAGGCGGCCGCATCGACAATAGAGGCTGAGAACAGAGCCCATTCGGACTTTATGTCCCCAGCCTCCCCTGGAATCCAGGAGAAGCTCTCCTGGAGGTGTGAGTTGAAGGTGCCCCTGACAGAGGGCTCTGCCAGACGTTCCCAACAGACCTTCACGATACGCTTGGGCCTGCCAGGTCTCTCCGGCTTCCTCCCCCACCAACGGACCCAACTCACAACCAGGTGGTGATCAGTTGACAGCTCTGCCCCTCTCTTCACCCGAGTGTCCAAGACACGCGGCCGGAGGTCAGATGACACGACAACAAAGTCGATCATCGACCTCCGTCCTAGGGTGTCCTGGTGCCACGTGCACTGATGGACACCCTTGTGCTCGAACATGGTGTTCGTTATGGACAAACCACGGTTTGTCCATAACGAACTGTGCCAGCACAGAAGTCCAATAACAGAACACCGCTCGGGCTCAAATCAGGGAGGCCGTTCCTCCCAATCACCCCTCTCCAGGTGTCACTGTCGTTGCCCACGTGGGCGTTGAAGTCCCCCAGGAGGACAACGGAGTCCCCGGTCGGTGCACTGTCCAGTACCCCTCCCAGGCACTCCAAGAAGGCCGGGTACTCTGCACTGCTGTTTGGCCCATAGGCCGACACAACAGTGAGAGACCTGTCCCCGACCCGAAGGTGCAGGAGTGTTGGAGTTCACCGGGGTGAACTCCAACACTTGGCAGCTGAGCTGTGGGGCAATGAGCAGGCCCACACCAGCCCGCCGCCGTTCCCCGCGGGCAACGCCAGAGAAATGAAGGGTCCAGCCCCCCTCAAGGAGTTGGGTTCCAGAGCCCAAGCTGTGCGTGGAGGTGAGGCCGATTATATCTAGTCGGTAACGCTCAACCTCCCGCACAAGCTCAGACTCCTTCCCCCCCAGCGAGGTGACATTCCATGTCCCCAGAGCTAGTCTCCATGTCCGGAGATCCGGCCGTCGAGGCCCCCGCCTTCGACTGCCGCCCAGATCTCTCTGCACCCGGCCCTTATGGATCCTCCTGCGGGTGGTGGGTCCACAGGAGGACGGCCCCACGTCACTTCTTCGGGCTTCATCCGGCCGGGCCCCGTGGGGAAAGGCCCGGCCGCCAGACGCTCGCTGACGCGCACCCACCCCAGGTCTGGCTCCAGGGTGGGGCCCCGGTGACGCCAGTCCGGGAGACGTATCTGACCTTGTTTTAAAACTCAACATAAGGGCTTCTGAACCGCTCTTAGTCTGACCCGTCCCCCAGGACCTGTTTGCCTTGGGTGACCCTACCAGGGGCATAAAGCCCCCGACAACATTGCTCCCGGGATCATTCGGGCACTCAAACCCCTCCACCACGTTAAGGTGGCGGCTCAAGGAGGGCTTTGAAAAGTCAATTTTGCATAATAGGTCCACTTCAAGCATATTACTTTTATTTTCTTTTAGCCTTGTATATTAGGCCACATAAATTTACTTTTCAGACCTTGGAAATAAAGTATTGTGAAATTCTGTACATGTACAGTTTTTTTTTTTTTTTTTTATCTTTGAAAAGCTGTTTCAAGTGACAGAGGTCGTTGTCTATTATACGCAATTAAAATCAACCTATTTCGAAATCGTTTCATAAAGTTCATGGAAATTGGCCTATAGAAACTGAGAGAAAGGAAAAATCTCTTTGAAAACTTCTGCCTTTAACCTCATAATGAACTCTAGTCTTAACCATTAGAGACCCATCAAATAAAATGTGGGTTTGAAAAGAAAGGGCCTCTAACCTCCTCCAAAAGCACAAGGTCTATTAGCTGTGTCTGCGTCGTGTTACGTTGGTGATTAAAAAGCTCCGGTTTGCATATTGTGCATTCAGAGCTGCTCCCATCTCGTGACACCATCTTCAGCTTGGGGTCAAGGGTCACCGCAGACTGTGGGCAACATGGCGGATGATAGTGTGAAGATGTGAGCTTTGAGTTTCAAAACCGTTGAATTATAGAGCAAAGTCTAACTGAAGAGATGTAGAGAGAAAGTAGAAAACATTAGTCTTTTGGAGTTTACTTAGAGTTCTTTAAACTAACAAAAGGTAGCCCCCTTTTTTTAACATCATGCAAAAATAGCACTATGTAGTAGTAGTATTTACGGCTGTAATACAAGTTTTTTGTTTTTTGTTTTTCCTTGCAAACAAAATATCCTGCGTGGGTTTCCTCAAACTGATCTATCACTTTTCTATTTTTGTTACTAATTTCTTATCTGTCTTTTTAATAATAAGGTTAATGAACAGTTACAAGACAGACTTTTTTTTAAATGAAGTAAATGAATGCTTCCCACCCCAGTGCCATTTAGTCAAAATTATCAAATTAGTTCTCAAACTGAGCGTTTATGGCTTGATTTTGATTCAAATTAGATCAGATCATTTCCCAGTGCTACAAGCAGCCCTAACTATTTTGTTTGGTGATACTCTCCAATCACACAGTTTCTGAATTTTATCAGCACTATCAGAGGTAGAGAATAACAAAGGCCTATTCAGGACATTTTCATTTTAAAGATGTAACACTGCTCTTGAATTGTTTGAGCACAACTGGGACGACTGGAAGATTATTAGAAAACAGTGGCCAACATCCCCCTGGCGTCACTGACAAAATCTTTCATAGCTGAAAAGAAAAATAAAATAAAATTGAATGGGGATTAAAGAAAAACAGAAAATTCAGTTCTTATCTGAGGAAAGTAACAATAAAATCTGAACTTTTTATGGCATCCTCAAATCTCCGATGGTGCACAATCTATTGCAAAACATACCAAAGTCACTAGGTAAGCACCTTTTAGCTTTTTTTCTTTTCCGATACTGATAATGAGATATTTTGAACTGAAGTATCTGCAAATACCTGATGTCCAATATTAGGGCAGAAACAGAAAATATAATTTATTTTATTTAAAGGTGCACTGGTCAACTTTTATGTAAACCTTTCTACATGCTTGTCTCCATGGATTGCTGTGTCTGGAATGTGCATGGTATGGCATTAAGCATCTCCATCTAGCATTTATTCATTACGCGTGTTTCTGTTGCTCAAAAATACAATAATTATTTCTGTGAATAGGGGTCACTTTCCATAGATCTGAATTGTAATGTAGCGTAGTGGTGTAACCTGCCCGTCTTCCTCCTGATAGGATAAATGTATACTGTGGAACATTCTAGACAAAGTAATCACATTTCCATGGAGATAAGCAGGTGGTGGTGGAAATGTTACACAGTGCACCTTTAAAGGGACAGTGTGTAAGATTTTTACCCGTTAATTACAGAAATTGAAGATACCCATTCAAAAATACATTGTTTTCCAAGCCTTTTCACTTCCATCATGAAATCAAAGTATTCTTTTGGACTTAGATATAGTCACATAAAAGGGGGATCTTCCCCATGCAGAGGCAGCCATTTTGAATACGAGAGCCGCAGAAGGACATTTGGGCTCCGCCTTCGCCTTCGGCAAGGCTCGTGGTTTTGGGTAAACAACACAAGCATGCTGCCGGATCAGACGTCGTAATGGATCTAACACGTGTTTTGGACTAAATTGTTTTACTGGATTTTATTCGCTGGATCCTTACAGACAAATTGAGAGCAAGTTTATGGTGAAATACAGAGTTTGACCTGTGCAAAGCATTCTAAGGTAAGCTAACCTCGTTTTGTGCTTTTCCGTATAAAAGCCCCATGTGCTCGGGGAGTGATTGTTGTGCAGGGAAATGAATTGCATAGTCAAAAAGAGGAGACTGTAAGGTTTCATTTGATGTGTAGAGTGTCATGGTACATGATCGGGAATGTGTGTTTTCATGAGGAAAAAAAAATAAAAAATCGGGACCACGTTTTATTTATATAGTAGCGGCGCGCGGGTCCCTCGAGGTCTGCCGTAGCTAAAACAGAAAGTGCAATAGCACCATCCACCTATGCGCCACAAATCCTACACACTGGGGCTTTAAACATAAACGGCGTATAGTAAAAAATGATCCACATGTGGTGTAAAGTAACTACAGAGCAGCTTTGAAAACGTATAAGTTCAATATTACAAGGTGTTTGGGATGAACAATGGGCAGTAAAAAGTCTTATAACACCAATATCAACGGAGGTATCTAATGTCAGTATCGTATCAGTGCATCCCTAAAAGCTACTGCACTTCCTGGTTAAGAACACAGCATGTTATCAGTAAGTCAACCTAAGCTCCTGTATGAAACCACTGTGATTGTCTATGACCAAATGAGAACCAAATGAAAAACACAGAATTAAAACCAAAATAAGGAGAAGAAATACACAAAAACACGAAGCAAATTCAGCCTGTTTTTGTTACAATCAAAGTTGGAACTTTGACACCCCGTCTGTGTACGTGAGAGCAGTTCACAGGGGAAGACGAAGTATCTGGTGTTTAATTAGACACTGCAGAAATGCACTGGCAGGTGAAAATCTGGTGAAAAGTGAGGGATCTCCGAGATGCAACCTCCTGTCGATGTCATTATAGGCTGAATTCTTTTGACTTCGACTGAACATTTGTACTGTACAGTATCAATAAGGCCATGGGAAACACACTCTAAAATGATGTTACTGTTACTAAAAGGTAGACTATGTGGAGGGTCTTTCACCTGCTTGTCTTCTGCTTGTCTCTATGGAGAAGTTATTGTTTTGTCTGGAATGCTCCACAGCATGGCTTTAAATGTGGTCAAGACACTAAAACTAATTCAGGAAATGTGAATTATGGGTTTTTTACATTTTAATCCCAAAAAATATCAAATCTTCAGCAAATTCACTCACTAACTTCTCCTTTTTGCTGTTATCCCATATACTAAATCCTTATAATCTACATGAAATTAGTCAACTTTTTTAATGCAAAAGTAATGTTACAGTGATAAACAGCCACAAAAAGCACTCCACATTTACAGTTTATGTTTCTGGAGTAGAGATTGATTTAAAATGACTTAATATTGCTTCTAAAATTGTCACAATTTATATTTTAGCTCTCAACAATATGCCAGAGAGAGTTGATCAAGTTGATAACCTTTGACTTAATAGACAAAATGCCTACCGCTAATGGACTGCCACCCTGAATTTTGAGTTTTGAAACACGTCATCAGCTCATAAAACAGCAACACAAGCTCAATAAAGTAAAGTATGATTTATAGCTTGTACCATTAAAGGCCAAAGTCCACATTTCAAATTTGATGAGATAATGACAAATCCAGCCTCCAGCAGCGTTGCATTAGAGTGTGCATCTAATCCACTAGTTTGGACCCAAAGTCAATATGCAATTTGAAGCGAGTTGGATGACAACATTGCAATGATTGATTCTGACCTTTTACTTGACAGTATCTGCTGTACTACAATCAAATAATGAAAAGTGTAGAAGAAATCCCACTATCTTTCGCTTTCTTTTTCCAAATAAGCAGCCGTTGTTAATCCCACTCATATGTCTGGCTGAAGCTTTATCTCAGAGGGCGAGTGGGAGTGGGGTGTGGGATGGGGAGGACTCAGGGGGGCGATATCAACAGATCGATTCGTACCGCCATAGACAAGGGTGCATACTTGTTAGGTCATGTGCAAAGCTTCAGCATAATCCTTGGTCCATTCTAACACCTACTACAACAACAATAAAAGCACTTTCTTATTACACAAAAACACTGACAGCGCCGCCTATTGATATGATTATAAACTTGTGGTCATGTGGTACTGCACCCTAGTATTGTAGCATTTTGTGTTTGTTGTCTTCAAAAAACGTTCAAGTAGTAAATTGGGTGTGTATTTGGGGTGGATGGAAGCGGGAATTTTCAAAGCATCCTCCTAGCTGTCATGGGGAGCAGACGCACTTTTCTCTTCCTCCTTCATCTTTGCTCTGTCTGATGTTTTATTTCTCTCGTCTCTTTTTTTTCTCCTGTTGGATCAGATTTTTCAAATCCTAAATTATTAATTGGATAAAGCTGGTCCCTACGCTTTTTTTCCCCACGGAGGAGCCGGTCTGGAGAGCTGGTCAGTCCTACGGGAACATGCTGCCTGATACACGAAGGACGCGTCGTGTGCCTGGCACCGCTGTTACCGGAGACACGGAGCGATTACTATTGGAATATTGATGGCAGGACATCTGGATTGGCCTGGGGTATGGTTTCTGACCCATCACTAATTGGAGCCGAGCGGATAAAAGAGCCCCGATCTGCCGGTCACGGGGATCTGCGAACTCGGGGGGGCAACATCAGAAGGAAAAACACAGGTGAACGTATCATCCCATCTGTGGGATCCACCGGGCGCTAGATAACATCACGGATAAATGGATTTGGAACTGTGGGGAACAGCGGCTCAGTCCATATTCACTATCATACGTGCCAGGGGGAGGACTGTGAGTCGCACAGACCTGCATGAAGTGGGGACCTGACAGAAACCAGAGTTCTGGCAAATTGTCTGTTCGCCTGGGTTCTAAAATGTATCGATTATGTTAAATTCCCCTTTTTGTAATCAATTCTCCTGAAAAATGTGATTGAACCGGACTCTTTGTTTTGACTGCTTCTTCTGCACAAACACGTCCAAGGCCACCAGCTGCCGCTTATCTCAGACTCTACAAAAACATTGCCACACACTATTGGACTCACACTCACATGTATTAAGTAATACTGCCCTGTCTATTTTTAGGATGTCTGCATCTTTTTCAGTTTTCAGTCAATTTCATTGATTTCTGATCTTTTCCCTTGCCCCACACCCTTCCCTCTTGTCACCAAAGAAAAAGACACCGTATGTTATCTATCCAATTGTTTTCTGTCATTACATGTTGTGTATAATTGTTGTATTGCATCTTTTCTACTCTGCATCTCCCAGTCGGCGGCGCGCGCAAGTGCAGCGGCCCCTCCCCTAGCCACTCTATACTGTCCTGCTTGGTTAGTGGGGAAACTAAATTTCGAATTCATTCTATGTACATGTACATATGATTGTTTTTCGACAATAAAGCATCTATGACCTACCTACCTAAGTGCAGAATAACACTTGATGAAGAGGATCCATTGTCACATGGAGAAACTTTATTTCAGCCAAAACATGTAGAAAAATTGTCACAGATGGGATAGGGGATTCTGATGACAACAATTACAAAAATGTTATTCACTATCATAGCAAAGAAAACTTGTTGGCCTAGTTTTTCATTTAAAAACATGATGGCACTAACCTGTCTCTGCCTGTCCTCGCCTCTTTTTCGTGTCGATGCTGCTGCTGCCATGCGTTTTCTCCTCCAGGAACCCGAGGCACCGTTTCTGTATTGTTTCAATGGGCAGTGTTCGCGCCTTGGTGCTGATCCATGCGCATTTGGTAACTTGATTTTAATGTGCTTTGAAGCACCTATGTGAGATAGGCCTCTACTCTGACTGTGTTTAAACCCAGGTTCAAAACGGTCCTGTCTAGCTGTGCATATAACTGAAAGGTTTTTAAAGGTCCCATGGCATGAAATTTTCACTTTCTGAGGTTTTTGAACATTAATGTGAGCTCCCCTACCATGGTTAAAAGTTGTGAAATGTCTAAACTGAGCATTTGCGATCCTTTTCTGCGTTACAAAAAATCGGAGCTCAAACGGGCGATTTTGAACAAGGCACCTTATTGACGTCAGATCGAAAAAAGAAATGCAAATGCAGTTCCACCCCCGTCTGTCTGAACTCAGCGTCTCTGTAAATCACGCCCAGAGAGTTTGGACTGCGAATGCGCTAGGCAATGCGAAATGCGTTTTTTTATTTGCCTGGAGGCACGTCCGAGTGTTTCTAGGCTTGGAAGTCCTTTATCTGAGCCTCTGGACCTTTGAACAGCAGTGGTTTAATTTTATTTTCTGTGGAAATGTGTTTATTTTTCAATGGAACGCTTCAAATCTCTCCCCCCGTGCAAAAACACGGAAATGGATCAGCTGAGAGCTGAGAGCGAGAGCGGAGAGTTTGGCCACGCCCCCACCCTCTACTATAGGCCAGCTCTTTTCTCCTCATTTGCATTCAAGCAACAACGCCCATTATTGAGTGTTCAGAGAGAGAAAAATTACTCTTTCTCATCTTATCTCTGTTTCTCATGCACTGAGTGTTGATTTTGGAGAAGGATTCATTTACAGTATTAGGGAACCATTAAGGAGCCATATAAAAGCATCAAGAAGTACCATGTCATGGGATCTTTAATGTTAATTTTATGATGATGAGGCTATTTATGCTATTTAGATTTGTCTGTAGTGATTTTAATGTCTTTCTTATTCTGTAAAACACTTTGAACTACTTTGTGTATGAATGGTGCTATACAAATAAACATACTTTGACTGGCCTTTTGGGTAGTAGGTTTGTAAATGTTTATGAATAAGGATATTTCTTTAAGCTGCTGATGAACTGGTGACAGAACATCTTGAGGAATAGAAGCATTCACATCCATATAGTTCTATTTTAATTCATGCCTGTCTATCATATAAAGATAGCTCATTTTAAACCTTAAAAAATACCAATTGCAAAAACTGAAATTCTCTTGTCCTGGGCTGAGCTCAAAGCAATGGTCATATGAGGGTTTAAATAGAAATCTATTTTCTGGCCTGAAAATCAAACTAGCCATCATTCTGTCCTGGCTCTCCTCTCTCTGGGGAACTTGTCACACTTATAACATGTAGTCATTTTCTCAGCTGTCAGAGTGTGCTCCCTATACCCCCTTCCCTCCAAACTTGTCAATGTCTAGTACTAATAGGCAAGGATACAGTCTAGATATGTGTGAGTGTGTGCGCGTATGTGAGTGTGTGCATGTGTATCTGATAAGACTACATCTTAAAGCAACAACTTGATTCCTTTATGCATTATTAATCCAAGTGTGGCATATATAAAGGTCTAGACACTGACCAAAGTAGGTCAAAAAAGGGGTTAGTTTAGCATTAGCGCCTGTCACGATTTGGACAGGAGGGAGCACGGACCAGGGCAGCCCTCTCTCAATCACGCCAACACACACCCCCACACAAGGGAATTTTATTTTTTATTATTTCTGTCATGGACGGGAGTCAGCGGGCCGTGTCACATATTCGGGGCAGTGTCTGGAGCAGCCGGATGTGTCCAGTCTTTCCGTTGTGTGAAAGCGGAGAAAATGTTTGCATATGACAAGAGTTGCTTGACCTGCCAAGTCCTGTCTGTCCTGAGCTCAAAAATGCTCAACTTTGCCTCTGTTTTGGCCTGGAGTGCTTTTTAATGGGAATTTATCACAATTCAAATGACGCATACAAAGCAAATTTGCATTGTCTTCTACCACAGTTGTCAAGTTGTCGACAATTTTGTCCCTAATGGTTTAATATTGAGAACTTTTTCAGAATTATCATACCACAACTTTATGTTGACAGATTTATTACAAATCACTAAGAAAAGAATCATTCATTCATTCATTTTCTTCCACTTTTCCATTTTCTGGGTCATGGGGGCAGCAGTCCAAGCAGTGTTCTGCTGCCCAGAACACAATGCACCAGCCCCCATGAATCCTTCCGCGGGTGGTGGGTCCACAGGAGGACGGCTCACGTCACAACAGGCCTTAATGTATCTTCTGCCATGGGGGCTACCAGTGTCCACAGACACTGGGGGCGAGGTGGGGTTAAGTGTCTTGCCCAAGGACACAACAGCAGCGCTCATCTGTGGGAGCTGGGATCACATGCGGTCAACCCGTCAAGAGCGGGATTCGAACCGCTAACCCACTGGATCACGAGGCATATGCTCTACCAACTGAGCTACTGCCGCCCCAGAAAAGAATCAATGATTAACTATTCTGCAAAAAAAAAATAACCTAAATGTGTATGTATGTAAACAGGCAAAACAGCAAATGAATAGGCTAATAATAGGCAGAACATGTTGCCTTTTACATAAGGGAACCCTGTCTCTCCTCCTTTATTAATGAATAATACACTATAAAGCAATTGGGTGTCTTGAAATGCACTACAAAACACAACAACTCACCCTTCAATCAATCAATCAATCAAACTTTATTTATAAAGCACTTTTCATACAAAAAAGTAACACAAAGTGCTTTACAGTGATTAAAAACAACCCACATTTCCTTCCACCCACCCAACCAGCCCCCCACAGCTGCCTGACACCACACAACCAAACAACCCAAACACACACACACACACACACACACACACACACGCAGAGAGAGGCGCCGTCTACACCAAGAGCAGAGAGCTGTCCGCCGCCACCAGGAACCGTCACAGGGCCCAGGGGAGAGATGAGGCCCAAGCACCACCCGCCAACCAGGAGTCCACGGGACAGACCCTGGGAGCCGCACCCGACCACAGCTCCCGGTGCAGAGGCTCCTACAGAGGAAACACTGGAAATCCTAAAAATGAAAGAATATTAGTTCAGGCTAATAAAATGCCTAAAATAAAATATGAATAATAAAACAGGTAAAAGTATAACATTTCAATCAAAGGCCAGTCTTATTGATCTCACACACAGTGACACACAGGAGAAATTTTACTTCTGCATTTGGCCCATCCTTTTTCAGGAGCAGTGGGCAACCATCTCTCCGGCACCCGGGGGCAGTACCATGAAGGGTCTTGCCCAAGGACTCGCATTGGCTTGCTCATTGCCAGGGGGAATTTGAACCCAGGTCCCCCAGGTGAAAGTCAAGTGACTTTCCCTGAGCTCCTCCGGCAGGCTGTTCCATAGACGGGCCTGAACTCTCCGTGAGTGTGTGTCCTGACCTTGGGCATGACCAGGAGCCTGCTGCCGGTCCCCAAGGGTTTGTAAGGTAAAAGCAGTTCTGAAAGATAAAAAGGCCTGAGACCATTAAGACATTTAAAAAACAGTAAAAGAACTTTTAAATCTATCCTGAAACTCACAGGGAGCCAATGTAGTGATTTTAAAACTGGTGTAATGGGTCCTGCCCTCTGGTCCTAGTCAGGACACGTGCTGCTGAGTTTTGTAATAATTGCAAACCTGAAATCCTCTTTTTGGGAAGCTCAGAGAGCAGGGCATTACAGTAGTCTACAAGACTGGTGATAAAAGCATCAGTGTCTGAGTGTTGGCCCGAGACAGAATGGGACAGACTCTGGCTATGGTTTTTAGGTGATAGAAACCTATTTTTGTGATGTTCTTTATGTGTGGGATAAAAGTCAGATGAGAGTCAAAAATGATGCCCAGGTTTTTCACTTGAGGAGATGGGTTCAAAGACTGTGCTTGTAGTTTGGGTAAAAGTTTCTCTCTCTGGGCCTCAGGACCGATGACTAAAACCTCAGTTTTGTCCCGGTTAAGCTGGAGAAAGTTTTCTGCCATCCAGGACCCTTATGTAACAGATAACACTATGTTCTCCCAATCATCATATCATCTTTACACTGTTTCTCCTTATATTTTATTATTTATTTCTATTGTGTTTTATTTTTACATGTACATATACATATAATTATGCCTTATTTACACCAGTCTCTTGATAATTTTGCTACTTATTTAGAATGTATAATTACCATTTATTTATTTTCTCGCCCACGGATGGGTGCTGCTGTTGTGTCCTTGGGCAAGACACTTAACCCCACCTCGCCCCCAGTGTCTGGACACTGGTAGCCCCCATGGCAAAAGATACATCAAGGCCTGTTGTGACGTGAGCCGTCCTCCTGTGGACCCACCACCTGTGGGAGGATTCATGGGGGCTGGTGCATTGTGTTCTGGGCAGCAGAACACTGTTTGGACTGCTGCCCCCGCGACCCAGAAAATGGAAAAAGAGGAAGAAAATGAATGAATATTTTCTCGTTGTTATAATATATTGTGATGTATGAGCTATACTCTGTCCAAATAATTTCCCTTCTGGATCAATAAAGTCTAATAAATATATCCATTGCTTTAAATTGGGAATATTAGAACATATCAGCACCACAGTTATATAACTAGTCTAATATTAAGCACTTTAGCACCCAACCTTGTTTGTTTCAAATTTTCTTGTTTTGTAATTTTTCAGTTTTATAACCTCAATTATAAATGGCAAAATCCCCATCACTTTTGCCTTTTATTAACCCCCTTGATGAAAACCTAATGACTAAAGGCTGTTTCTGTTGTTTGCATCATTATCGGCGCGTTTTGATTTCTTTAGAGTATTTGAAGTATCTCCTCTCAAAAGTCAGGGGTAATTATGAAAGTAAACGCAGCTCCGTATCACAGCAGATTAACAGCATTTCACTAGGCTGAACTGCTTATACTGTTTATACTTTGATCTCCTCAAATACAGGAGAAGAGGAAACACATTACACAACGCTGCACCTATGGGACCTGGTTGACTTTGAACCCCTCCCCTGCCTGTCGGTCTGTGTGGCACAGGCGTCATCATCGGTGGGTGTTTGATGTATTTGAAGACGTTGTGGTACCGGGGTGAAAAGGGGAATGCGCATGTTGTTCTGAGTGTGTGACAATCCCAGGAGGAGCCAGTTTCAAAGAGTGGCAAACTTGGACCTTTCTTGGGTGTACATTTAACAGCACCTCAAATCGCAGTGGTGGAGGTACCGGAGGATAGCGCTCTTCTCACCTGTTCCTTTTCACCAGACTCCCAAGACTGTCACTTTTGGATGGGAGGTCTACTGAAGGCACAGACCTCAGTGTAGCCAATTAAAAGACATTTTGAAGTACACAAGAAATAGTTTTTAGGTACATGTTTAATGCATTAATACCTGAAAATACAAAGCATCATTGCTATAGATCGTAAAGGTAGTTTTTAATCACCTACATCCTGTTGCATCAGGGATCTACCCAGTAATACAGATTATAAGGTTCATAATCGCAAATAAAAGGGTATAGGTGTATTTATCCTATCACACTGAAATTACTAAAACTCTATGTAGGTATAGCTAATTCATAGCCTGGGAATTCCCAGGCCGCTTCCGTTCGTTTCGAACTGGAAGGCGGCCTGGCAGCTCGTCCAAGCGAGAGTCCCAGATTTAGGGCCCCAATCAGAGAGCGGGGGAGGGGTGGAAAGACGGTGACGCGTAGTACGGGACAAACGGAAGCTTGTAGTTTGAACTGACAACTGACATGATTGGCTATGGACTTACGTATAAGCTCAATGATAGACATTCATAACGCCCAATAAACGGCCGTTGGCAATCACTAACCACACCTCCGCTACGGGATTTTTCGAAGCGAGTTTCCAGACCCATATCTCACTTGTGATATGGTCAGGTGTTAACCAGACTAGCTAATTCAGGCTCAGTACCTCAGGATGAGTCTATGAAATAACAAAGACAAATTTTGTTAAATAACATAAAGTAAGCCATGAAAATTATGTCAATATTTAAACAAATTCTAGATCAGGGGTGGGCAAACTTTTTGACTCTTGGCCCACAAAGGGTTCTAAAATTTGACAGAAGGGCCGGACCAGGAGCAGCTGGATTTAGTGTTTTGGTAAAAACACTAAAAATAACATGGGATATGTAGAAAACATGTGCTTTATTTCAATTAAAAATGAACAAAAGCATGACAACAAAATGTCCATCTTTCAAGATCCACGGTATTTAGCTCTTTATTGAAATGACTCTTAAAACACAGAAAATGTAATTAATAAAATACAGCTTTTTTAAAATTACTAACAGTTACTATTTTAAAGCACTGAAAGTTCTGTTCTCCTTCAGGTTCTTTTGTTCTTTTGTTGGCTGCTTGCGAGCATAGTTAGCATGTTTTGTGGCAAAGTGACGGCTGATATATTCTTTAAAAAACGCTACAGCCTCATATCAGGCATACAGCAGCTGATAAGTATTTGGTGAAAAAATATTTACTTGTCCACTCCTTATTAAACACTCGACATTCTCTGTCCACTTTTCTTTTCTTAGCTCCGCTCATCTTTACAGGAGGCTGAGGGGTCAAAGAGCAAAGCACCTCAACAAAGGTCAGTGTATCTAGTGCGCCAGCTATTGGAAAACGCCAGAATTGCAGGGAAATTAAAACATTAAAACAATAACAAGGTTTAGTAATATAATTTTTTCAAGTTATCAATTTTATAATTGAGCTGAGTATACCTCTCAGGTAACGCTGGGTTAACCTGGCTGCCCTTTGTCCTGGTGCTTTCTTCTGTAGAACCTTGGGAATAAGTTGCTCCTGTCGACATCTAAGGTTAAAGCGTAAATGATTCCTCTTCTCAGCTAAACTTCTTGTGTCCTTTTCCAGCTTTCTTACCAGTCCAATGACGTTAGGCTCGTAGTTGTTCTTAAGTTGCGTGAAGAGTCCCTCAGTCGTCCAGGTAGAATCCATGATAAAAGAAGAAATTCAATTTGTCAACTGGACAAAGTTTGTTTGGTCGAAAAAGTTTCGCCGCTCATCCGAGAGGACTCTTCACGCATAATTTTTTCAAGTTTGGCGGGCCGGATTAAAAAGCTTAACGGGCCGCATATGGCCCCTGGGCCGTAGTTTGCCCATGCCTGTTCTAGGGTGAGGTCAGAAGTTACATGCTTTATTGTACCCAAAGAGAAATGTGTCCTCTGCATTTGACCCATCCTTCAATGCTGCTGGAGCAACCTGTAAGGATCAGTGGACCCAACTCCAGATCTACCTAAGCTGGAGGATTTTTTGTACATGTTTTTTATGTTGGGATTTTGTGTTCTGTGCCATCATCAACACATAACAGAAACTTCTTGATCATCTGAACTTCTTCTGTATTGGTTTTCAATAATAAATGAACCAGAACAACAGGCCTGCGCATCAGAAAGGTCAAGATCTTAGTGGTTGGGTCCAACTGTTTAGGGGACGTCTATTTTACAAAAAATCTTTACTCAGCTACTACTGCATACCCAGGTAAGCCATTTTCCACATGGTCTCTGGAGATTTGAACTTTCAGAAGTGATGTATATAATATCCTGGATGAAAGTAAAGAGCAGCGCGAGCCTGATCTATAATTCAGCCAATCTGCTCTGCCAAGGAGTTTGGACCACTGCCAAGAGAGAGGAGCAGATACTGTCAGACACTTGCCAACATTGTAATGCCAAGCACCGGTGTATTGTTAAAGCCACAGTTAAAATGATTCATTTTCAATCCAATATTCTGCAGCTCAGTGCAAAATGTCCACAAAGGGTTTATATCGTTACTAAATAACTGTTAAATGTGTTTTTCACCTTGAGAGGAAGTGGACTGGAAGAGGATCTATTGCTGATTGAATTTAGCAAAAAGTAACAAAACGCTGACAACGATGACCAGATTTGACTCTTTTTTTTTTTTTTTTTTGATATACTGCAACACAGGAGTATGCAAATGAAACAGAAGATTGAGATGCTGTCCTCGAGGTGAGTTGGCAACATAAAAGATGCACCAAATAACTTTTCTGGTGGAGGCTACATCATCTATTTGCTACTTTAGAGATGTTGCTTTACCATTCATCACAGTACAGCATAAAACTCTTGTCAGATATGTGGAGAGAGGTGACCCCACCCATAGCAAGAATGTGTTTTTGAAGATAATTCTGAGCAATAAAAACCATATTAAATAGATGCACCTTTGAGGGTGAGTGTCTTCATGCTCATCTGTTAATTAACTGTCTAGCATAGACCATAAAAAAGACGACGACTAAGAGAGTGTGACGTCCCCCATAGAGTTCGGCTCCAGTCAAATGATACTTGCCGAGGCTAGCAGTTATAGGGCAAATTTGGTCCCATAGTTGGCATTCCAACCGTGAGTATCAAGGCCAATCTGGGCCAAGGCTGTTGAAGGAAGGCTTGTCTCTTATTAATGTTCATATCTTGATTTACAGACAAAATAGCAAATAAAAACACCAGGATCAGGTAGAGTGGGTTAATACAAACAAGGCTCATTGCAGCACAAACACATACAAAGTGAAATGTCTATTTACCATACACGTTCTATGGTCTAGGTCAGGGGTCCGCAACCCGCAGCTCCGGAGCCGCAGGTGGTTCTTTGATCCCTCTGATGCAGCTCAGTACAGCGGTCCCTTGTTTATCATGGGGGTTACGTTGTAGAAATAACCCACGATAGGCAAAATCCGTGAAGTAGTCAGCTTTATATTGCGTGTATAAATATGCGTGTATTTCACAGTTCCTCTGACCAAGGCGCCTGGTTTACACCAGACCATATCGGAACGAACGAAAGCAGCCTGGGATTTCCCAGGTTACCTGGCGCCGCTGCACTGTTTTGTTGGGGAAAAAACTTGCAAACATACAGCACTTCAGAGCTGGGATCAAAAATTAGCCCTGGCATTTTACACCTACAAGCGGCCCCGTAGACCGTGGAACAGGGGGGGTTCTACAGGTCTGCATCGTGCGCACCGGTCACACGGCTCCGGGAGTCCGGCTGGATAGACATGAGTCACCGGCTCCGTAGGAAACGGCTCTTTTTGGGTCTGTTGAAGCCAGTTCTGAGTCTGTCCCTGGTCTTCTGGGGCTGAAAGCGGAGTCTGGTGCGGCTCGGACTGCTTCTCATTCAAACACACAACTGTAGTGAGAACGCATCCGTGCGCTCTCAGGAGTCACACTGCTCGTGATCGAACATTTAAATAAATTTGGCAAACTGAACGCATTCTGTACGTGTTGATGCGCGTTGATACACTATTTTTTAAAAATCCACGAAACAGCGAGGCTGCGAAAGGTGAACCTCGATATAGCGAGGGACCACTGCATTTAAATAAACGTATTTTATTTTAGTTCGTTCATATTCAAAATGTAATTCTATTGCACAAAGGCAAAAAAAGCCGTTATATGCAGTGTTATTTCATTTTAAATTTCAAAAGGGTTTTGTCGCTCCCAGTGTTTTCTTTACTCTGTGAAACGGGTCCAAATGGCTTTTTGAGTGGTAAAGGTTGCCGACCCCTGGTCTAGGTCATTCTCTACATAATGCCCAAAGAAATTAGTAATGAGATGAGTGAAGAAATGTCCCTTTAGCTGACCGCATAAGGTGAATGTGTAAAATGTCACACAGTAACGAAAGCATCATTTAAAAACATTCCAGCTCACCATCAGCCATTTTAAGTCTCTTGCTTAATGTCCAGCTGTCTGTTTAAGATTTCAAGCATAAGCACCTATGGCTTTACAAAAGACTTTTCCACAGCATCTCATACTGACCCCAGATGAATTATTCAGCCCCTCTCACTCTTTAAAGCCCTTATTTTGAGTTGGCCAATTGCTTCACCGTGTGGTTTTATTCTTAAAGGCCAGGAGTTGTGTATCAGCTACAGCATTAGAGCAGCTCTGCTTCACCTAAATGCCATTAAGAATCTCATAAGCCCCTTATAATAGGTATTGATGAGTGGATTTGTGTTTGCTATAAGTGCAAGTTTAAGTGCATAAAAGTTTGAGACCAAGTGACTTTGGTAAGCTTGTTTATACTTTTTATTGCTAGCATTTGTGCAAGATTTTTCCTGCAAAATATCAAAGGTTTAAATTGTTATACGTTTGGCGAGACCTTTGACGCTGATGAGCAGTCACAACTTTTCCTGTCTGTCTGAGGGCAACTATGAGTTAATTAATTTGAAGGAGCACTACAACTGTTTTCAGTAAACGTTGTATTTTATTTGTCAACCACATATCTGCAGTGTTGGGGAGTAACGGACTACACATACACAGCGGTACTTCTAATGGAAAAAAAACAAGCTATCATTGCCGCGGCCGCCGAAGACGCAAAAAGAATTAGAACGCAAGCAAGAGCGGTTATCCTTGCCAGCAATTGGCAACGATAACAGCGTCAGTCAGTCTCAAATTGAAGAACTTCTAGCAGCTATGGTCATAATCACACAATGGAAGAGGACGAGCAGCCCAACCCTACCCACCATGACGAGCAAGAGCAGAGTTAATTGATGATTAACCCATCAATCGTGACTTTAGTCCACAACCACAACATGCCAGCACAGAACCGGGGTTACAGGGCTACACGCATTAAACAACTGCATTAAAATCATGGAAATCAATGCTCAACCTAGCCATAATTTTAAAAAAGTGTCTTACCTTCATGCCGTTAATAAATGCTGTTCTCCGCAGCCCCATCGCTCCCCCCACCTCCTCCTTGATTCATTTTACTAAACTATAATGCTAAGTATCCGACCACCCGTCTATCTCCTCTTCTACTTTGACTAACTTGACCACACGACCACAATCTTCACCGTTCTATTTCTCATGAAAGTGATTAAATGTTGTGTTGTACTAACTTCCTCAAAAAGGTTTACTATTGTCTTCCGTATAGTGTGTTTCACTTCATATGCGACCGCTACCAATTCTTGGTAGCAACTCTTGCCGTGATTGGTCAATTCTCCGGCCGTGGGAATTTCCTATTCATGTCCTCGCTTGAAAGTCGCTTTGGGTTTAAAAAGCGTCTGCCAAATGCAATGTAAAGTAATGTAAAGCACAACAACAATTCTCACTATTGGTTGGCATAAATAGATTCCTGAGGGTCAAAGCTTTCAAACGGTTTGTCATATATATTTTGACTGAAGTTCAAAAACATTAAAATAATTATCCCCCACCTCCACCATCCCCTCCCGTAATATACCTTCTATTGCAAACAAGTTGCATACAGTAAATGCAGATTCTAAAGAATTAGGAGGGATGAGCAGATATGCAGCAGTGTCATGCAGAACTGGAGAGGAACACAGTGACCGGAAGGAAGAAGGGGAAGATCATCTTTGGACAATCTTTGGACTGCTGTGGGGGAAAAGCTCTTTCGGTATCTGGTGGTTTTGGTTGGTAGGCTCCTGCCGTGTCTCTAGAAGGATCTAGAATAGTCTGTTTGCCAGATTAGAGGAGTGTTTGAGAATGCTGCACACTCTGAGCAGGCATCTGTTCTTCGGCCTCCTCAGTAGAAGTGGAGTGCCTCTGATGGGTTGGGCAGTTTTCAACACATTCATGTAGTTTGTAAAAAGATGGCGATGTCAAGTGTTCCAAAATCATCAGATTATGTTACTCACCTGAAGTAACCCAATAGATTACGGTACAACTGTAATTTGTAAGGGATTACATTTCAAAAGTAACCTTCCCAACACTATCTGTGACAGAGTTTGATCAGGTTTATTACATTTAAAATAAAAAATACCTACAATTCCTTTAAGTTTTATAGTTTCTAATAGTGTAGTGTACTTTCTTTTCTCAAACTTGACATGTAAAAATAGCTGCTTTCATGTAAACTTACCTGGCCGGAACTCTGAAGGCCACAGTGTCCGTGCCTTCACCGCCTGTGCCCCTCTGTCCTGGGCTTCCCCCGCTCTAAACACCCCCTGTGTGGGTCTGACCCTGTGGATGCCTACTCTCAGCATGTGGTCCTCAAGGGCTTTTACTTTAGTCCAAAACAAGTTGAGAAGAGAGTCGATAGCACCTGCTCAGTAAGGCCAAAATGGCTCAAAATAGGCTGCCTTTTGAATGCTTTCTAAAACTGGTTCACGATGATGCCTTGATATTAAAAACTATGAAGCAATAAAAGTATAGGTTGCTGTGCTTTATCAAATCAACTTTCAATGCTTTACTTTACATATTAATAGGCTTTTTTTAGAGACTCAAATCTTGTTCCCTTTTGATACAAAATTCAAACACCGTTACTCTTAGCTGTGAAGCATGGCTATCACACTGGGCCTAGCAACTGTGTTAAGAGCACACAACAAAATAAATTGCCAGTACCAAATGAGCCACTGCTACTACTGTGTATTTGTCACATTTATTTGTCAATTGTTTTTGAGACGTTATTTGTGGAGGGGTTTCAAATCAGTCACGTCTTGTACAAGACAGTCTCTGATTGCTCTCTGCTGGTAGATCCTAAAACACCAATAAGCACAAGATTCACACTCAACAGATATTGAGTTCATATTATTTTACTTTAAAGGTCCCATGACATGGTACTTCTTGATGCTTTTATATGGCTCCTTAATGGTTCCCTAATACTGTAAATGAATCCTTCTTCAAAATCAACACTCAGTGCATGAGAAACAGAGATAAGATGAGAAAGAGTAATTTTTTCTCTCTCTGAACACTCCATTATGGGCGTTGTTGCTTGAATGCAAATGAGGAGAAAAGAGCTGGCCTATAGTAGAGGGTGGGGGCGTGGCCAAACTCTCCGCTCTCGGCTCTGAGCTCTCAGCTGATCCATTTCCGTGTTTTTGCACGGGGGGAGAGATGAGAAGCGTTCCATTGAAAAATAAACACATTTCCACATAAAATAAAATTAAACCACTGCTGTTCAAAGGTCCAGAGGCTCAGATAAAGGACTTCCGAGCCTAGAAACACTCGGACGTGCCTCCAGGCAAATAAAAAAACGCATTTCGCATTGCCTAGCGCATTCGCAGTCCAAACTCTCTGGGCGTGATTTACAGAGACGCTGAGTACAGACAGACGGGGGTGGAACTGCATTTGCATTTCTTTTTTCGATCTGACGTCAATAAGGTGCCTTGTTCAAACTCGCCCGTTTGAGCTCCGATTTTTTGTAATGCAGAAAAGGATCGCAAATGCTCAGTTTAGACATTTCGCAACTTTTAACCATGGGGGGGGGGGGGGGCCTAAACAGGGTAGGGGAGCTCACATTAACGTTCAAAAACCTCAGAAAGTGAAAATTTCATGCCATGGGACCTTTAACAGGTTGGAGTATTCTACTAACACAGTGAAGATTATCATCTGTAACAACTTACTTAGCAACAGTAGACCAAAACTCCTCTAATTATACAGAGATGAATAATTGACAAATATAAGAAAACCTTTTAAATGTGTCAAGTATTGGATAAATGCGTTTCTTGTGTAAATTGTGCTGAAATTTTGGACAAAATTCTCCCAGTGATGTCATCAAAGGGTTTCAAAACTTCCCATCATTTCCAACATATTTTTGGACTTCTTTGCAATTGCTTCTTGATTGGTATAAACCTTTAATTTATATTTACAACAGGTTTTTATCCTGATGCCCGAGTCACCTCAGCTGGCTCCTCTCGACGTGGAGTAGCAGCGGCTCTACTCCGAGCTCCTCCTGTGTGTCAGCTCCTCCTACCTCTAAGGGTGCGTCCAGCCACTTCAGCCGCTTGTATCTATGAGCTTGTCCTTTCCCTCATTACACAAAGCATATCACCATAGAACAATTTGCACATTTTATTAATAAAAGCACTTGGATAAAGAATAAAGAGAAAACATTTTATAAAAGCAATCTTTATTTACAGGTAAAATGTTACAGCAGTTCACCTTGTGGAGAGAGTAAGAGGTCAAATTCACACGTTAGCGCTTAAGACTAGTGTCTCTTATTTTTTGTAATGTTAATAACACGACTTTTAAATCCATGTAATAAAAACATATTTAGTGTTCAAAAGTAACAATAAAATAAGGCTTTAGTTGCTAGTTGAGACGCTCCTCTTGCTTTTGCCATTACCTACAAAAATAAGCAGGGAAATATTCATATTTAAAAAGTGATAAATGTGGGCTTATTCAGTGTTATTAAGACACATACCTTCTTGGAGTGGTTTTGAGGCCTCCATGTTTTCCTTGTCGTGTTGAAATGCTTTGCTAGGGTCAAACCTGCGTTGAGCCCCGGGGATCTTTAATTTCAGCTGCTCCATGTCATTCCTTTGTTTGGACACCAGTGTGCGAAGCTTGGACACCTCCTAAACACATGAACCAAAGGATTAGGACTGGATGGATTCATCAAAATAATTGTGACCATTTAAAAAAAATTTATATTTTGACATGATCGTTCCCAGAACTGAACTATACAGCCTCTAAAAACAAAACTTTTTAACAAATGTACATTATTTGTTTTACTGAAATTATCATAAATTTTACACTTTATTCATAAATATTCTCCATCTAGAACCATTTCAGTCTCCATATTTGTACCTTTTTTATGGTTAAAAAACTAACTAAAAATGTCACTGACGTTCGTTTCAGCCCTACAAATGTATAAAAACGTTGCAACGCACCCTGGTGACTACAGCAACACATTTTTTTTTTTTACCTGTTTGAGAGTCAAGTTTTCGTCCTTGAGCTTCACCACGTGTTTGATTTTCTGTTTCTGGTTTTGATGACCCAGCAGATGAGCATAAGCGTCAGATAGTTTGTTCAGTTCCTCCTGATTCGCCCCATTCTCATTTAATAGTGCATTCTTCTCAGCAGCAAAAGCATTAAGCTGTGCCTACAATTTAAAAAAGGAATGAAAGACATCAAGTTTACTTAAATCAGAAAACAATCAATCAAATCAGAAAACAACTACCTTAAGAGCTTGTAGCAGTATTTTCCAATTTACAGTATTATGCTATAGTAGATTTAGTGGTCGTCTTTGGGCATATATTTAGTCATTATTTGAATTCAAGAATTATATTTTGTAGGTGTGGACTAGGGATGCAAATTATCGATTAATTCATTAATCTATAGTTGATTGACCTTATCGATCGATTAACTGATAAGCTGCGTTTTTCACCTGAATTTGAGTGTTTCAATAGGGTCTTTAAGAATATAAGCTATAGTAACATAACACTGAGTCATAAATATATCATAGTATTATTATATTGTATATTCCTCAAATAATTATTCCTTAGTAAAAAGCAGACAAATGTATTGATGCTGAATAACAAAATACAGTAATCCCTCGCTCTATCGCAGATTTTTTAAAATTTTTTTATAGTGTAACATTTTTTTTTATAGTGTAACATTGTGTTCTGCGTCCTGATTGGCTAAGAGACTAGACCAGGACTAAACATGGACTAAACCAGGTCTAGACCAGAACTAAACCAGGTCTAAACCTGGACTGGGCCTGGACTAAACCAGGACTGGACCAGGTCTAGAGCTGGACTAAACCAGGATTAAACCACCACGTGCCGCTGCTGGTTTCGTGCGGCTGGTTTGTGGCTCGGGCTGAGATTCCGGGCGCCGCGGTTCGATCTCGTGCTCAGCAGCCCCGGTGTCCGCGCACAGTGCCGTTGAGTGAGCGCGGTGCGCCGTTGCCTTGTTTCATGACCACGCGGGTGTGCGTGTCCGCGATTAGCGATGAATTACAATTAATGCATTTTGTTCGTCCAACGTCTTGATCGACAATTAATCGTAAGTCGATTGTTAACATCCCTAGTGTGGACATAAAGCTTATTGATTTATTTGCCTTCAAGGGATTACTAAATTATATTACCTGGCCAGCCAAATGATATCTCTCTGTATTTCCTATACAGCGCGATACCATCTGGACACCCTCCATCCACTCTCGCTCCTCCGGTTACAAACGGACTCCGCGATTCTGATTCGTTCAAAGATGGTGACGTCAGTGCACCCGCCTTTGCCCGCAAAGTCACTCTTAGGCAGCGGAAGTCCCTCCTCAGTTTTGAATCAAGATGGCGCAATCTCTGATTGGTTCACTTAGCTGTCTGTCTACGCGCAACAGCAGCGCATTCTGTGGATCAAGCGTTACCAGACTCACTCGCTGGTACAGCGATGAGTCATGGATTCTTCCAGGCAATAAATTATACATATCCACCCAGTTATAGGACCTAACCAACTTTCACTGGTATTTATTAATTATTACTATTAATTTAACTGGTATTTGATTTTAAAGCAGGCTTAAACTAAAACTATTGACCTGGAAGGGCTCCACTTTCGCAAGCAGCTCCTCATAGAGACTCTTCCAGTGTTCTACTTCTGCATTTGTGGCACTTCAAAAGAAAAAGACACATTTCAGCTGAAACTTCAGTCATTTATAAGTATTTAAAGATGCACTATGTAACTTTTCTGGTGTTTGTGTGTGTGTGCGCGTGGGAGGGTATCCGCTCGTTTCCATGGTGTTATTGCTTTGCCTGGATTGTTTGCAAATATGACATTCAACTTAATCATTTCACATTCAATCAAAAAGGTGTTTGTTTATTGCTATTTGACCTTGGGATCCTTACTGTGAGCTACATCGCCTCTCCACAGATCTAACCCGTAACCTGGCCTTGAGACATCATGTGCCTGTCCCCATAGAGATAAACAGTCCGGCAGACCCTCCACCAGAAAAGTTAGAGCGCACCTTTACATTTTAACCACAACTTCTTTACCTTTGCTCTTGTGCTTCTGTGATCTGTCTGTTGAACTCTCGTCTCTGCTCCTCCATCTCCCACTGGAACGTCACCTTTTCCTGTGTCAGAACCTCCACCTGCTCCTTCAGGGCCCGTCTCTCCTGCCTCTGCTCCTCCATCTCCATCTTTAACTTTTGCGTCTTCTCCTCCATCACAACCAACTGCCTCTGACACTCCCCCCATCTCTCTGCTTCCTTTAACCGGGCCTCATTTTTATCCTGCTCTGTTGCTTTTAGCCTATTCTCGAGCGTGACCTGGATTTCCTTGGACTGCTCTAATTGAGATGTAATACTAGCTTTCTCCTCATTGACCTGTTGGATTTCAGTCTGTAGTTGACCCACCTCCATCTTGACCACCTCACAATCTTTCCGCAAACCCTCCAGAGCGCTCCTTTCAGTTTTTAGTGTCATTTCTATTTCTATTCTCTGCTCCTTTTCTTGTTCAACCAGTTTCAGGAGGTCCTCTTTTTCTCTGGTGACGTCCTCTAGCAGTTTATACGTCGATTCTTTCTCATCTTGGAGCCGAGTAATAGTCTGGCCCGTCTGCGCCTCAAGTTGCCCCGATACATCCCCTTTTCTTTTCAGCTGCTCAATCTCGTGCTGTAACTGACTGATCTGAGCCGCGTTACTCTCTTCCATCGCCTTCATCTCGTCTTCTTTTTGAACGAGACAGGTCCGCGCCTCCTGCAACTCCCTATCAAGTCAAGAAGAAAGAGTTTAGAGAAAAAAAAATAAAAAGAAGTAGAAAGTGGTAGAGACTTTCAGCAGAGTAAAAGTGGGTTTGACACAGTCTTGCCTTGCATTTTTATCCTCGGCTTGCTCCTCACTCACTCGTCTTGCCAGGTGTTCCTTTAAACTATCTCTTGCTCCCTTGATCTCATCTTCCTTCTCTTGTATCACCTTGTCCATCTCCTGTAGCTTAAGGGTCACCGCCTGCACCTCGCCTTCTAGCTCCTCTTGTCTTTTAATCAGCGTCTCTTTGGTCCTGGGAGCAAAGATAAACCAGCAGTGTTGAACTTTTAACATATGCAGAGTTTGGGGGCATGAAACTTAACAGAGAAAAACCTGTGCTCACCTCTGGAGCTCTGACACAGCTGCCTCCATCTTGTTCAGTGAGCGCCTGTGTTCCTCCTTCAGCTCTGTCATGGCTGCCAAGTGTTCCTCTTTCAAAGCGTCTACGTCAATGGTGTTTCTGAAAATAAAACGAAACCAAGTTGGATACTGACAGACAGCGAGTTTGAAATAGAACAAGCAATGACATTTTATATAGCAACAGAATAGACATATTATATTCACACAATATTTAGGTGTATGCCACGTACATCTGTAAAGGCTTTCAGCTTTGGTATATTAAGTTTAGTTGCCACGGATACACAAAACAAGCACAGCCAGGTAAGCATCTATTTTTACATGTTAACTTTGAGAAAAGAATGTAACCGTGTACTGTTACTACACTACTGCAAACTATAAAATGTCTACATAACTAATTGAGGGGACGTGACCTAGCTTTATGCACCTTCTTTATTTTATTTACCTAATTTCATGCATGCCCATAGTTTATATTTGCTATTTATTTGTCATTGTTTTACATTACAGCCAAAGCAAGTTCCTAGATTGAAAGAAATACTATTCACTATTACTATGCTTTATTAGGCTGTTTATTTATGCAGAGAGAACAGTTTCCTCCTCCGCTTGTTTCAAATTTACAATGTGCAAATTATGTTGTTAAAAACGTGTGCACCTACTAATTAACTTGTATGTTATATTTAATGATTATACACCCCAGCAGATGCTCCCTCGTGTCATTCAGCTGTTTTTCCAACTTCATGTTCTCCGTCTGAAGCGTCTCCACTTCCTCCTGGTTTTTGGAGATGACGTCCCTCCTCCTCAGGTCCTCCTCCTCCAGGACAGAAAGCTCCCCCAGGACCTCCTCCAGCTCCTCCTTCAACTGCCCCATCTTCTGCTCGGACTCCTCCCTCTCCTGCATCAGCAACACGGTCAGGGAGTCCACAAGAGCCTGTCAAGAGAAAAATAGAAGTGATCAATACAGTGAGTAAAATGTCTCATTCATTTTCCCCATAGACTAAAAAAAATCATTAAAAGTTTGAACGCTTGCTCCGGGCTAATCAGCTATATGTTATCTAATGGCCACAATACCTACAATTTTATTTAAATCTGATTCTGAAACGTTATATCCGCTTAACGTTATTAAAGTATTTTGTTTGTGTTTTAAAATGTGATTTTGGGCTTATCCGCATTACGGATATTAGTTAAAGGAAAAGTAACGTTTTTTACAATTTGAGCCTTATTTCGGTAATAAAACAAGTTGTTTTACTCACCCATAGCACTTTGGTGTCATATGGAGCACTTCCAGAGATGTTTTAGATTAGTGTTAGGCTAACGCCTAGCGCGACTTCTAGCCATAGCTCGGGGCATATAATATATTCCCCGAGCATGTAATATGCCCCGTGCGGGCTCCAAATAACACAAACTTTAGCACTTTTCAAATCATAGAAGCTCGATGTCTTAGTCTACGATTTCGTTTGGTCAAAAGTGGCCTGTAATCCGAGATTTAGCCATAGTTTCGAGTAGATGAGGATGCCAGTGCGCATGTGCGGACTGTGCTCTCAGCTCCCGGGACCCAAACATGAAACGCAAAGCTGTAAACTATGGATAAATCTCGGATTACAGGCCACTTTTGACTCAAACGAAATCGTAGAGTAAGACATCGAGCTTCTATGATTTGAAAAGTGCTAAAGTTTGTGTTATTTGGAGCCCGCACGGGGCATATTACATGCTCGGGGAATGCCCCGAGCTATGGCTATAAGTCGCGCTAGGCTAACGGCGTTAGCCTAACGCTAATCTAAAACATCTCCGGAAATGCTCCATATGACACCAAAGTGATATGGGTGAGTAAAACGACTTGTTTTATTACCGAAATAAGGCTCAAATTGTAAAAAACGTTACTTTTCCTTTAATACATAGCTAATTAGCCTCCACAAAGCATTTAGACTTGTCACGTTAATATTTGAATTTTTCAAAAAGTTTATAGGGAAAAAAAGGTTTTACACTTTTAGCTTTTGAGAGGGAAAGTAAATAGATAATACATTATAAAGAAAATAGTTCCATGTATATTTGGATCCAGAAAACAAAGTAAAAGTCCCCCAAAAGTCATAACTGCTGGGTTTCAGATGACATCACATTTTATAAGCCAATACATTTTAAATAGAGGGGTAATGTTGTATCTGTATCTTCAGGAAAATCTGGCTCTTGCCCCCATCTGGGAGTAAGACATAATCACATTCGAGAAACTGAAAACCACCAATAGGTATGTGTATAAAAGGTCAATATTACCTTTTCTTTGGCCAGTTCCTCTGAGACAGCTGCATGTTCTTCCTGGAGTTGAATTTGTTTCTTTTCCTCCTCTTTTTTAGCCTCTTTAAGAGAGTTAAGCTCTGCCTTTAGTTCTTCCACTCGCCTGAGGCCTTCTTTCTGAGTCTTACCTATAAAATCAAAGCAAGTCAGAATGTGTGAATACATTTATAATACTGTGTATAATTAATAGAGTTAAAAAATGAAAGTAGTGGAGCTAAATGTACAGATATTAAAAGATACCATCTATAAGAAGTATCCAATTGTAATAAAGTTAATTTCCTGTTGTCAAAATGTGTCTAAAAGGCAGTTAAGATGGTAAATAGAGCCACTATTTTTGTTTTTAAGTATCATCTTCTTATCAAGATACATATAATAAAATGCAGATAATGATTCACTACAATGTTGAAACAGTTGAAAACCTACTTCTGTCCTCTTCAGCAAAGAGACACCTTTGTTCCAGATGAGCCACTCTCTCATCCAGCTCCTTCTCCGTCCGTCTCAACACCTCTCTCAGACGTGAGAGTTCTGCCTCCTGCTGGCGGACTGTGGCATGTGACGCCTGGAGCTCTTTATTCACAGTCATCATTTGGTCTTCCAGGTCTTCCACCGACTTCTGAGAGGACTTCAACTCGAGCTCTTGGCTTTCTAGTGTCATTTCCATTTCCCGTAACACATCCTTTGACAAATCCAAATCCTGTCGGTAATGCAGCGCCTCCTCCTCCTTTTGTCTAAGCTCCTCTTTGGCGGTTGCGAGCTGTGCAATCCGCCGCCCCATTTCTGACTGGAGCTGTCTGTGAAGTAGACAAACAAGCGTCAGAGTGCTTGTTTAAGAAATGAGTTGAGCAGAAGCCATTAAACTTACTTTACTGTCTCCGTCTGACAACCTGCAGTAGCTTTTTCAGTCTCCTCTAGTTTCAAGCGAAGATCCTGTAAAGCCCATACAAACATTATTTCAAAATTGGTTAGTGACAAAAATACATCTCTTGAAGTTTGTTGGTTTTACCAGAATCTGCTCATTTGCTGTATCAAGATATCCCTGCAGCACCTGAACCTCCTCCCGCAGTTCTCTGATGACAGCTATACAAAATACATTGTTAATTTATACATGTTTATTCATAAATAGAAAAAGGAGTTTCAAAACTCACACTGCAACTTTGCATTCTCATTTTCAGCATCTTCAGTTTGACTTTTTATAACCTGGTGGAGGTCTTCTACATTGCAAATTATAACACAGTAATTAGTGTTTGCTTAAATGGTCTTCATTTAGAACATATCTGAATTTCACCTTACCCAAATCTACATTCCTCTCCTTTAGAGACTGTACGGTGTCCTTTGCCGCTTTCAGGTC
The DNA here is from genome assembly GCA_036785185.1 of Paratrypauchen microcephalus. NCBI lineage: Eukaryota > Metazoa > Chordata > Actinopteri > Gobiiformes > Gobiidae > Paratrypauchen > Paratrypauchen microcephalus. Next base: position 658,273 of record JAVJIX010000227.1, on the reverse strand, counting down.
TGTTTCTAATGCTTTTGCTTGGCCTTCAGTGTTGACACGCAGGACATTTAGCTCCTAGTAAAACAATAAGACTGAATAAACTACATGTATGCCCTTTATTATGATCAACAACCCATTTTAATGAACTACAATACCTTATTTTTTGCATCCAAATTGTTTCTGGCCTCCATCAAGTCCATTGTAAGAGAATTTATTCTCTTTTTTGATGCATCAGCGGAAACCTAAACAAACATAAGAGAAATTACATGTTTATGTAGCAAAATAAGACAATTCAAAAAACAATCCCTGAATCAGAGAACGGACCTTGTGTTTTAAAAACTCATTAATTTTCTTGAGTTCAGCCCGCTGCCTCTCCAGGGTGGTAACATTAGCAGTGAGTGCAGTCTTCTCCCTGACAGCAGCCAATAGTTTAGCCTCTGCCTTCTTCAAGTCCTCCTCCAGAGCCAGTAAGCGCCGGTCCTGCTCACCCCGCTGCTGTACCAATACTCTGACCTGGAAAGGGGAAATTAGCTTATTAAACTAAACTAATACTGTTCTGCAACATGACTGCAACCTTATATCCATGTTTGAACCCACCTCTTTTTCTAAGAGTTTTTGTTGTTTCAGATCAGTGCTCATGGTAGTCTTCTCCTTCTTTGCACTTGCACCATCAGTCTATTTTGTCATGTATGGAGAAGAATGAAGGTATTAAATAAGAAAAAATAATAACAACAACTGAAGCTTCGTTGATACACCAGTAAGATAAGATAAGCCTTTATTGTCTCTTCAGGAGAGAAATTTAGTTTGGACATGAGAGAGTGTGATTTATAATAAACACTAAAAACAGCACAGCAGACAGACACATAAGAAACATGTATAATACATGAACAAAGGAAACATGCAGCATATAAAAAGACTGCCATTGTTAGTACAACCTGTTTTAAACACACACACACATAAAAACCCTACAGAAAAGTTGCATCCCCACACACACACATGCACACACCCGCTAAGACCGACTTTTCAGTAGTTTAATTGACCAGGGAACCAATGAAAATTTGAACCTATTTCTTTTACAGTTTGGGACCCTGTATCGTCTTCCTGGTGGCAGTATTTCATATTCACTGTGCAAAACGTGCTCGTCATCCTGTAGGATTTTCAAACCCTGCCTTTTCACTGTTTCATCAAATAAAGCCTGCAGTGATGTGGGAGGGGGCATGCCCATTATTTTCCCTGCTCTCTTAACGAGAGTTTGCAGTTCAGTTCTCAGTTTAACAGACAGGTTCCCAAACCATATAATGATCCCATATCTAATGATGGATTCAATGGACGCCCTATAGAACACTCACACACTGTAAATAGTCATCGTTCGTTAAATCAGGTCTTACCAGCCCATCCACAGACATGGTCCTGCGAACAGGGGACATGAAGCCTGTCCTGGATGGGGACGGAGGCAGCAGAAGGGTGGTGGCTGCTGTAAACATAAACATACGCATTAGTGTAACAGGTAGTGCGTTTTATTTTGACTTGTGTCCCATGTGTGCACAGATGCTCACCGGGTTTAGGGGGTCTGAAGCGCTCGGATTTATCGAAAGAAGCCGCTCCTCGGAGCTCTTCGTGTTTAACGTCATATGCGCCGGGTGGAGGAGCGCAACCTATAGATAAAAGAGGAACACCAAGTATGTTAACTACTGAAATCCCAGGAGACATCAAGTACATTAAAATAGAAAGGGCTGCACAAAAACGAGATGCAAAGATCTAGCAACAACGCTAAGCTAATGGCAACAAAGATCCATGTAATCCTATGATCGCTCAAACTATTGTAGAGCAGCACTTACCCACATGATCGTTGAATCTCTTTAGTGGAGCTTTAGAGAAGGACATTCCTAATAGATGATATAAAATATGTAGTATAAAACTTATAAATGAAATGGATCAAGCTGCTGCACAGGTCTCTCGTTGTCAACATTCAACGCGCCCCTGAAAATTCAAACTAACGTCTTACGCAGGTTTACGTAAAACTGACCTATCAGAAACCGAGCGTGAGTGACGTAAAGGCCTCGCTGCGTGCGTGTTTGGGAAGTTGACAGAATAACTAATTCAAAGTATGACGAAATCAAGAATTAACAACTAACAACTAAATTAACAACAAACTAACAGAACAATTAAGAATCTCATTGTGACCATCTCCTCAGTGTTCTTGTATTGAATTCTGCACTATAATTTGCCTCAATATATTAAAGGAAAATTAACGTTTTTTACAATCTGAGCCTTCTTTCGGCAATAAAACAAGTAGTTTTACTCACCCATAGCAGTTTGGTGTCAATTGGAGTGGTATCGCAGAACTTATGTTGAGCCGTTCTGTTCTACTAATGATCCCGTATCCGTTAGCGTGAGTGCTCGGGGCATTACTTTGCGGTGTCCAAGTAACACAAACTTTAGCACTTTTCAAATCACAGAAGATCGCTGTGTCAGGGTAGACTTTTAGTGGATTCCAAAACGGCCTGAAACCCGATATCCAGCTATAGTTTCATTTGATGACGTCATCAGAGAGGACAGTGCGCATGCGTGAACTCAGCTGTTTTGTAAACACCGCTAGTCCGAAAGAAGCTAACACCGCTCTGAACTTTACTTTTCTGTTGCGATATCGGGTTTCAGGCCGTTTTGGAATCTACTAAAAGTCTACCCTGACACAGCGATCTTCTGTGATTTGAAAAGTGCTAAAGTTTGTGTTATTTGGAGACCGCAAATCAGTGCCCCGAGCACTCACGCTAACGGATACGGGATCATTAGTAGAACAGAACGGCTCAACATAACTTCTGCGATACTGCTCCAATTGACACCAAACTGCTATGGGTGAGTAAAACTACTTGTTTTATTGCCGAAAGAAGGCTCAGATTGTAAAAAAAAATGTTACTTTTCCTTTAATATATTGTACATATTACCATAGATTAATATATCAATATTATCAATGCCAATAATTACCATACTATAACTGGTATGATCAACTGTCACATGTATTTATGACAAGAACAACATTGCATCAGTTAAACCATTTTATTTCATGGAAATACAACATAATTTTGTATCCTTTTCAGGACCATTGTTGTACATTTTATATTTGATCATTTTTTGTACTTCAAAACATAGTCACTTGTACAACAATATCATAAACAAAGCCTCATGTCACAAATGGAGCCATTGATGACAATAAATTACACTTGCCATGCTTCAAGAGTTTCAAGAGGATACCTTTGTACCTTCATTTTTACTAGATTTATCTTTAAATGAAAGTAAACTGGACTTGAATAAATATGGTAAAAAGACACTGGAGTTACAAAAGAAACCATTGTCATTCAAAACAGAGCAGAAAAAAAAGACCACAGGGCTGTTGTGTAAGGGTTAACTTTCCATTCCTTTTTATGAGGACACATTTGCATATTTCAATAACACTGCTAAATCTAAAAGAAAAAATGTAAATACTGACTATATTAAGGAAATTGCCCTTTAATTATAACTGACACTTTAGTTAAGATTTTTTACCTTTATGTGCAGAGTATTTCATAGGCCACACAGACCAATATAATTCATTCACACTCAAACAGCTTCTAGTACAGCATTGTCTTTATACAACCTAGAGGTATTCTCTAATTACATTTCTCTGTTCTTTTCTCAATGGAAAAAGACACAACGGACCAGATGAATGCATGTATGTTCCAGTATTTTTAAATAAATGCACTGTTTCCATATACAGAATATAAAATCTTTTAGACAAAGAAATAAATGATGTTGATGAGGTTTTCAGTCAGTAATAGGCAAATATACCAAATGTTTCAAATAAAATATTCATAATTAAAAACAATAACAATTACAACACTCAACACTTCACTTAGTTCAACAGTGAAATTTACAGTGGACCTGGTACCGATTAAAATGTTTTTGAAGGAAACAAAAGCGTAGTTTGTGAAAGTAAAAAGAAACGCAACTTTCATTCATTGACAGGAAGCAAGCAGGAATAGAGCGTGGAGTATTTATCATGGCATACACATGATGAAGAAGATCTGATTATTTCACAAAAAGAGGATATGAAATGTGAGACGTGAATGGCAGACTAGCACAGATGTACTAGAGCAGGGGCTGGAGCTGTAAGAAGCACCATGTGGAACGAAACGGCAAATGGGGTAATGTAGTGTTCATTTCATAGGCTCTTTTTAGTACAATATCTATAATTTAATACTATGTCCAAAATTTATTTATTTTGTACGTCATGGTTTATACCACAGTTGTTCAAATGAAGGAAAACAAGAAGGCATGCATGAGTTTGAAAAAGTCATGACTAAAGAAATGAAATGTGTATGAAGAGATTCTCCCTCTTGATTTTAAGGGAAAGGCTTTACGAACTTTAAGACAGTCCTTTATGAAGAAAGGAATAGTTTGAGAGGATTTGTCTTTGGATTAATTTTTCCAGTATAGAGCCAATCCCATAATACCAACCAGGCAGAGCTCAGGGGCACAGCTAAGGACATGTGTCTGTGTGCACTGTGGGAGGGCCTATTCTCAACAGGTGGTGGCCAGAGACTGGTGTATAGGAGGCTGGAAGCACCGCACATGCTCCACAGTGGAACTGTCCGTCTCCACAGCCTTCATGTACTTGTTCAGAATGGCAAAGATTTCATTGTTCAAGATCTGGTACTTCCTGATGCGGTCTGCCATCTTCTTCAAGGGCTGTGAGAAAAAGAAAAAAATGTTTATAAAATGAAAACACCACGATCTGTGTTCTATTCCTCTGAAGAGCTAAATGCTGTAGCTGCACTGTATCCATGCAATTGCCACATGAGTCAATGTTTTGTGTTATATTTGAGACTTCTGAATATAATACAGTGGATTAAGAATACTTACAACATTCTTGATGATTTCATCTTTTCCATCTTGTCTTTGGACTTTGAGCAGATGGTAGCAGAAGTCAAAGAGGTCAAAGCGGCGCTGCTGTCCCAAAAGTACTATGATGGCACAGCCAGCCCAGTTCAGCCCATCCCCAAAGCACTGTCTGAAAAGCAAAACAATATGATAATAGGCAAATGACTATGGTTTTTACCATTATGCAGTAACCAAGAAGCAATATAGGTGCCTATAACACTTACTCTGCTGTAAACTCGTGTGTGCCCACAGGGATGCAGTAGACAAATTGCATGGCGCTCCACAGACGGTGGAACTCCATGCACTCGTCCACATGCATCACTCCGTTGGTGGGAGGAGGGCCCCGCCAGACCCCGTCCTGAAGGAAACTGCGAATCCGGGTCAAAATCACCTCAAACATGGACAGGCCACAGCACAGACGCTCTTTGGTCAGCAGGTCTCCCTCGCGGGCGATTGCAATTTGCTGTCTCACCAAAGTTAGAGATACAAAGTTAGACATTTTAAAATGCTTAGGCTACTATCATGAATATCTTATAGCAAAATAACTGACCTGTGGAGTGCCCAGTCGCTCGATTAGAGGCACAAGATGGAGAGGGGCATACTTTGCCTCCAGCCTTTTCATCCTCACCTCCAGCCGCTCTCCCTCTGTGTGACATTTTTAAAACATACAATATAAAAACAGTTTTGCTATTATAACAAAAATTAACTGATATAATACCTTTGATGTAAACTCTTGGCAGAATATTTTGGAAAGGAGCGGCATGTAACAGATCACACACCTCTTCCTGGGACTAGAAGCAGAGCACGGTCATTTTAAAGATGTGCATTTAAAAGTATTAACAATCTATACACAGTGTGCAGACAGTGTTAAATATCTATGTTAATTGTACAGACAAGTGGACGGCACATGCATGTAGCCATGAGGTGATGTTGCAGCGGTCAAACTCTTTCTGCTAAATCCTTTATTTTCTCTTATGTTTTTATTGCAAGTTATATTGCACTCAAACTATTGCATATGTAATGAGATAAGTTACTTTAAGTTACTATGCAATGTGATGATACATGTAGTTTATAATTCATCAGACAATATTATCAAGCTATGATTTTGGTTAGCCACAACAGTCTTAGATCTTGTAATGTCTTAAAGGAAAATTAACGTTTTTTTTTTACAATCTGAGCCTTCTTTCGGCAATAAAACAAGTAGTTTTACTCACCCATAGCAGTTTGGTGTCAATTGGAGCAGTATCACAGAACTTATGTTGAGCCGTTCTGTTCTACTAATGATCCCGTATCCGTTAGCGTGAGTGCTCGGGGCACTGATTTGCGGTGTCCAAATAACACAACACAAACTTTAGCACTTTTCAAATCACAGAAGATCGCTGTGTCAGGGTAGACTTTTAGTGGATTCCAAAACGGCCTGAAACCCGATATCGCAACAGAAAAGTAAAGTTCAGAGCGGTGTTAGCTTCTTTCGGACTAGCGGTGTTTACAAAACAGCTGAGTTCACGCATGCGCACTGTCCTCTCTGATGATGTCATCAAATGAAACTATAGCTGGATATCGGGTTTCAGGCCGTTTTGGAATCCACTAAAAGTCTACCCTGACACAGCGATCTTCTGTGATTTGAAAAGTGCTAAAGTTTGTGTTATTTGGAGAGCGCAAAGTAATGCCCCGAGCACTCATGCTAACGGATACGGGATCATTAGTAGAACAGAACGGCTCAACATAAGTTCTGCGATACTGCTCCAATTGACACCAAACTGCTATGGGAGTGTAAAACTACTTGTTTTACTGCCGAAAGAAGGCTCAGATTGTAAAAAAACGTTACTTTTCCTTTAATGAATGTAACTTTCAATGCATTAGTAGCCACACAGCAGAACTCCCATGCAATGTAAATTTTCTGTCATCCAAATGATCAGAAATACAGCGAATAGAGCAGACAGAGAACATCTTGTGCTCTTGGCTAAAAGTGATGAATGAGAAAAAGAGCCATGCAATGTTAAGTGAGAAACAGACAGACAGAACTCGCATACATAACAAAGATACACTCTGACACAGAAGAGTCATGTTTAACAGGCATTAAGCTCCCAGAGTCAGTGATGTGTGGAGGCAGTGAAATGTTAAGCACAAGACAAAACAAAGAACAAACCAGAGAAGTACAACCACTTTTTCCATGGAAGACAAGGACTGAGTTTAAAAAGTGTGTTCAAACTAATTCAGAAGTAGTACAAGTAGTACTTTTCAATCATTGGCTGAATTTGAAGTATAATTTGAAGCACGTTTGATATTGAAACGTTAAAACTGTGATTACTGAAAGTGTCCGATTGCTTCCATGATGATAGTAGGTTAAATTTAATGGTACACAGTAACAATAGAAAAGAATATACATAGAAAAACTCATAACAATAAGAGAAAAGTACATAATCTGTACTGTGTTTATTGAAAACCAAACCCTAAATCCTTACCACCTTTGGTAGATGCCAGCGTGAAATGAAAAATAAGAAATTGTTTTAGATAACATCAGCTAAATACTTCACATTTCAATTGGTGGTTTTCAGAATCTAGAATAAGATGATGTCATACTTCCAGATGGGGCCAAGAGACAGTTTTTCTTATTGATTACATTGTACTTTGCCAGGAAATATCAGAAAGATAAATTCCAAAATATAAAACCTGATTATTTCTATTACTTACTAGACCCAAGACCAAGCTATATCACAACAAAAATCTGCAGCTGAACAATATTCATTTTACCTGACGCCCATCTGTATCAAATAACACTGGCCTATAGGGTGCAGTGGTGTCATCCGAAACCCAGCAACAGGGCTCGGGCCTGGACATTACATGCACTTATAATGCATTGGGCACCTGGACAACCAATACCTTACCCTAAAAAATACTACATTTCCAGATGTTGAAGGATAGATTTTCCAAGATTGTAAAGAATAAAGAGCAAATGGAAAACCAGAGGAAAGTCACTATATGGTATATATACAGTGGTACCTCACCTTACGAAAGACCCTACATACGAAAAATCCAAGTTACGAAACGCCTTCACGTTAAATTTTGGTCTCTAGATACGAAAGAAAATTCAAGTTACGAAACGCGAAATCTCAAAAATTTGAATAATGCGCGCTCAGATGCACGCCCCGCTGTTATCCCCGCTCAAAAAGCACCTTTCTCGGCCTCTTAGCTCTAGCGCCGAACACGCAAGATTTTCAACAAAATGTATTAAATAGTGAAGCGTGGGGGGAGACACGACGCGGAAACATGCACACACCGCGCGAGGAGCACGGCACCGCGCGAGGAGCACGCACCGGCTGGTTTGTGGTTCGGGCACGGGCCACAAACCAGCCGGTGCGAGGAGCATGCACCGCGCGAGGAGCACCCCTAGTCCTGGTCTGCACGACCGACACCGGGTCTGCAAGCACGAGATAGAACCGCGGCGCCCGGACCGCGTCCTCTGGAGCCCGAGCCACAAACCAGCCGCACGAAACTAGCAAAGAGCGGCACGTGGTGGTTTAATCCTGGTTTAGTCCAGGTCCAGTCCAGGTTTAGACCTGGTCTAGACCTGGTTTAGTTCTGGTCTAGACCTGGTTTAGTCCACGTTTAGTCCTCGTCTAGTCTCTTAGCCAATCAGGACGCAGAATCAATGTTACACTATAAAAAAAAATGTTACACTATAAAAAAAATAAAAAAAACTTGGAACGAATCAGGCCTTTTCCATTGAAATAGCTACTCAACTTACGAAAAATTCACGTTACGAAACCACTTCTGGAACGAATTAATTTCGTAAGGTGAGGTACCACTGTATATTCTTATTTCCATAGTGATGTTGAAACGTCTCACCAGAGCCTGTTCGATGAGCAGACAGAAGAGGATGGCGTTGCCCACCTCCCTCAGACTCTGGAACACGTCTGTCTTCAGCTCTGCGTACTCTATGATGTCCTTCAGTTGGTGATGGAAGAACTCCAGTATACCTGCCAGGAAGAGAGAGAGAGAGAGAGAGAGAGAGAGAGAGTGGGCAGAAGGAGAGGGAGAGAAACACAGGACAGGACAAAGAGAGGGAGGACAGAGCAACCGTTAATAGACCCACCATCTGCCGCAGCCATTACAAAATCCGACACATTACAAATGGCTCTTTTATTGTAGCCGTCACTTACAAAGCCCCAAGGCGCGGTACCTACTAACTCTGATTATCTCTGTGATAATCTATTGTTACCATGTTGAATCAGCCTTGACAGACGCCCTGACCCATATTCGGTCCACACATAAGGCCAAAGGATCATTAATTGCTGACAGGGAGCTCACAGCCAATGGGCCAGGTCCACATCTCACTGTACTCACTTTATAATAACTAACCTTAATTAGAAGCATGAACAAAGATAGGCCTATCATGATAATTACTATATCAACTTATCGTTCAATATGTGAAAGCTGGGCCAATATATTTTACTGCTCGGTATTTATCGCAAGTACATTTTCTTTGCAATACTGAGGAGATTTTGGTCATTTCTATGTAATACAGTAAGATTTGAGCTGTGGAGGGTTGAATAAGTGACATTTATGGCTAGTTATTGGTTAATTTTGGCATTTATTTGTTGCAACTCATACCTTTTAATGATACAGTATAGTTTCAAAATTATTCTTTATTGTTGTATCCCTCTGTACCAATAAAACGTGCTTAAAAATTTGAGACTTTTTCCATAATGAACAAATAGTTGCAGACTACAGTGGTACCTCACCTTAGGAAATTAATTCGTTCTGGAAGTGGTTTCGTAACGTGAATTTTTCGTAAATTGAGTAGCTATTTCAATGGAAAAGGCCTGATCCGTTCCAAGGTTGTTGTTTTTTTTATAGTGTAACATTTTTTTTATAGTGTAACATTGTGTTCTGCTTCCTGATTGGCTAAGAGACTGTAGAGCCATGACTAAACGCGGAAACCAGGTCTAGACCTGGACTGGACCTGGACTAAACCAGGACTGGACCAGGTCCAGACCCAGACCAAACCGGGACCAGACCAGGATTAAAATCACCCCGTGCGGCTTTCCGCTGGCCTCGCGCGGCTCCTGCGCTCGCCCGCGCCTGCTCGGCCCCGAGGGAGAGGCACGGCCCGGGCGCCGCGGATCCATCCTGCGCCCTTGCGCCGTGTCAATGTCGCTTTTTGATCCTTCGATGTCGGCTCTTCCTATCATTGTGAAGCAGAATTCACCAAGCGTTGGATTGTTCACTCACTAAGGGAACGTGAGCGGGGTTTAGACCGTCGTGAGACAGGTGAGTTTTACCACACTGATGATGTGTTGTTGATAGTAATCCTGTGTCTCCGCTCCCCTCGCGCGTTCGGCGCTATATTGAGCCGTGCCCCCCCCCACGCTTCACTATCAACACATTCCGTTGAAAATCTATGAAAGTTCGAGTGTTCAAACGAGAGAGAAATGCGAGAAAAGCCCAACTCCAGTCTGAGAAAAGCGTAGAATGTGTGTGGTGAGGCATTTACAGCCCTAAAACATGTAGAACAATTGCAAAATACAAAGTTGTCCTACCTCGCGGACCTCTCCCACAGCGGGCCACCTCTGGAACCTAACCCCGTGTGTTGATAAAGTGTATTTACGTTTCGGGGCGTGCATCTGAGTGCGCATCTGAGCACGCATTAATTGAATTTTTGAGATTTCGCGTTTCGTAACTTGAATTTTCTTTCGTATCTAGAGACCAAAATTTAACGTGAAGGCGTTTCGTAACTTGGATTTTTCGTTTGTAGAGTCTTTCGTAAGGTGAGGTACCACTGTACTACTACTCATTGACTGCTAAATGAATGCCCTAACCCGTAATTAAGTAGTTACCAACCTCAAACAATTTTAATACAGTATTTGTTCATTATGAATTTGGTCTTTGTTCATGCTTTATTAAGGATAATGAAGGTGTAGTTAATATAAAGTGCTGCCAACATCTCAACATGTATACAATTCTTTGCAATTCTATTTTGGTTTTATACATGTTTTTGTCCTCCTTTGGGTTAGTCAGTTGTCATGGCTGAGTACAGTAAGTCCTGTTTAGACCTGGTTTAGCCGAGGTCTTCTTATAGACCTGGTTTAGATCTGGTGGTACTTGGAAAGCCAGATATTTTCTCTAGTGTGACTTTGTATGAAAGGTTTGAGAACCAGAGATCTATACGTTACCAACACCTTTTACATGGATACTTCCACTATAATCTGAAGTAGTTTAAAGCCAGGGATAGAAAAGACAGGAAAACCCATTTACATCAATACATTTGACAGACCAATTTCAGCTATAAATTATCTATATTACAACGTATTAAAAACTAATCAAAGGATTAGAAGACCAGACTGTATATCTAGTGTGTCCTCAAATGACTCGTTAACTTCACTAACATTTTCACAACGCACTTTGTCTCAGTCCAGATGATGTAGAGGTTTGTGTGGAGTCAGCAGTTTCCTGTGCCGAGAGCAGACTGTACATATTTTCACTGCTCCCCAGTGTGGACCTGTGTATTCCATTAGCTTCATGTAGAACTGTGCTCACAGATACAGGAGTACTTAACAAGCCAGGCTAAAGTTGTGCATAAAATATATTCTTCACCATGTAATTTTTCTGGTGAAGGGCCAACAATCTGCTTTTCTCTATGTTACTGCTTTATCTTCATTGTCCCACAGTATGGCATTAAACAATTAAACGATATTTTCTTTCAAGGTATGTCTTTAGCTATAAAAAAAAAAAAAATCTCTAATTAAATTGAAGACAGACAGGTTTAAGGTAACACTGTGGAACATTCTAAGCAAAGCAAATAATCAACTGTCTTTTCAGAAACAGGGATGAAAGTGGCCAATCATGAAAAAAGCGGAAAGTCACGGCGCTGTCCAGGTCCAGGTCTGTCAGCACTGACCGCCGCGGTATCTGCAGTTACTCCACGTTAGACTGGAGTCTAACGTCGCCAGAGAAAGATTTCGGCCAAAAGGAATTAATTTGCTTGATGCGTTTCCCAATTACTTTCTGTGCAGTGCGCATTCATATCGAGTGCAAACTTTAAATGTGCAAATCACAGAAGATCGCTGTGTCAGTGTAGACTATTTAGTGCGGATTCCAAAGACGGCCTGAAGCACACACCACGATATCGCAACAGAAAAGTGCGAAAGTTCAGCGTGGTGTGTGCTCAGTGCTGTCAGTGCTGACAGACCTGGACAATGGCTGCGTCACCAGAAAAACGCTTTCCACCACTTATTTTAGTCTCTGGACTGTGGGGAGATGCCCAAGTTTGACCTGGGGGTGGCATATCCCTTTAAGTTTCCTCTTATTCCTTTATTGAGCTTAGAGCGAACAACGCATTTCGCTTCTACAGCGTCATCAGGTTCGCCCAAGTAGTGCCAGATGTGACTAAATACCATCCAGTCACATGTTTTTTCACTTAAGTCATATTTTTTTTAACGCAATATATCTTACATATACTGTATACAGTAGGAAAACAGACATATCAAACAGTGTACATAATTTGTATAGAAAAAATGTTTCTGCTTTTACCAGCACCTGGAAGCTGTGCCTGGAGTTTTGAACTTTTGAATCAGCTGTCTTTCTTGGCATATATAAAAAATCAACAGGTTTCCATGGTAACAAATATATGTAGGTACATGTATTGTATAATTTTCTCACCTGGGGAGCCATACTCGTGACGAGGCAAGCGGCAAATTTTGGGCATAACTTCTATCAGGGTTTTTACATACTGCAGAATGGTCCCTTGTAACTGTCAAACAAAATTCAGATAAAAAGAAAAAATATATAAAGATGCCAACAAATAAAAGCATATTAATTCACACTAAACCTGGAATGAAACAATGCAAAATTTAAATGAATTTAAAGATATGACCGCACGTTAAAATACATGTTTAAAGACATTACTGCAGTATTTAGTGAGACTCGGACATAACATTAGACCTGTAAAAAAAACATTTGTCCAAGAAGAAAAATACCAAGCTTTTGACGATTTTCAGCAGCTCTTCCATCACCACGGCGATGCCCTGGTAACCGAGGAGACGGCAGATGGTCTTGAAATGAGGCGGTCCCACAAAGTTTCTGTACGAGCTGTATATGTGGGAGTAGGCAATGTTCAGAGGCTGAAAACAGAAGAGGAGACAGACTTGTGATCATCTGGGACAAGGCAGTTATTTTTGTCAAGGTCTTATATTCCTCTTAATTTAATCCTGTCTCATCCATATTTAGTCCAGGTCTAGTCCAGGTCTAGTCCAGGTCTACTCCTGGTTTAGTCCAGGTTTAGTCCAGCTTTAGTCCAGGTTTAGTGCAGGTTTAGTCCAGGTTTAGTCCAGGTTTAGTACAGGTTTAGTGCAGGTTTAGTCCAGGTTTAGTGCAGGTTTAGTGCAGGTTTAGTCCTGGTTTAGTCCAGCTTTAGTCCAGGTTTAGTGCAGGTTTAGTCCAGGTTTAGTCCAGGTTTAGTCCAGGTTTAGTGCAGGTTTAGTGCAGGTTTATTGCAGGTTTAGTCCAGGTTTAGTGCAGGTTTAGTGCAGGTTTAGTGCAGGTTTAGTCCATGTTTAGTCCAGGTTTAGTGCAGGTTTAGTCCAAGTTTTGTTATAGTCATGTTATGGTATTGCTTTATAGTATTGCCCTGGATTATTATATATTTTTTAGAGCTAGTTGAATAGGACTTGATTTGGAGTTGGTTAAAGATCCCATGACATGGTACTTCTTGATGCTTTTATATGGCTCCTTAAAGGCAAATTAACGTTTTTTTACAATCTGAGCCTTCTTTCGGCAATAAAACAAGTAGTTTTACTCACCCATAGCAGTTTGCTGTCAATTGGAGCAGTATCGCAGAACTTATGTTGAGCCGTTCTGTTCTACTAATGATCCCGTATCCGTTAACATGGTGCTCGTATCATATGCTCGGGGCATTACTTTGCGGTGTCCAAATAACACAAACTTTAGCACTTTTCAAATCACAGAAGATCGCTGTGTCAGGGTAGACTTTTAGTGGATTCCAAAACGGCCTGAAACCCGATATCCAGCTATAGTTTCATTTGATGACGTCATCAGAGTGCGCATGTGTGAACTCAGCTGTTTTGTAAACACAGCTAGTCCGAAAGAGGCTAACACCGCTCTGAACTGTTGCGATATCGGGTTTCAGGCCGTTTTGGAATCTACTAAAAGTCTACCCTGACACAGCGATCTTCTGTGATTTGAAAAGTGCTAAAGTTTGTGTTATTTGGACACCGCAAATCAGTGCCCCGAGCACTCACGCTAACGGATACGGGATCATTAGTAGAACAGAACGGCTCAACATAAGTTCTGCGATACTGCTCCAATTGACAGCAAGATTGTAAAAAAAATGTTGATTTGCCTTTAATGGTTCCCTAATACTGTAAATGAATCCTTCTTCAAAATCAACACTCAGTGCATGAGAAACAGAGACAAGATGAGAAACAGTAATTTTTCTCCCTCAGAACAGGTCATAATGGGCGTTGTTGCTTGAATGCAAATGAGGAGAAAAAAGCTGGCCAATAATAGAGGGTGGGGGCGTGGCCAAAGTCTCCGCTCTCGGCTCTAGCTCTCAGCTGAACCATTTCCTTGTTTTTGCACGGGGGGAGAGATTTCAAGCGTTCCATTGAAAAATAAACACATTTCCACATAAAATAAAATTAAACCACTGCTGTTCAAAGGTCCAGAGGCTCAGATAAAGGACTTCCGAGCCTAGAAACACTCGGACGTGCCTCCAGGCAAATAAAAAAACGCATTTCGCATTGCATAGGGCATTCGCAGTCCAAACTCTACAGGGACGCTGAGCGGAGACAGAGGGAGGGGCTGGAGCTGCATTTGCCGATCTGACGTCAATAAGGTGCCTTGTCCGAACTCGCCCGTTTGAACACTGGTTTTGTGTAATGCAGAAAAGGACCACAAATGCTCAGTTTAGACATTTCGCAACTTTTAACCATGGAGGGGGGGGCCTAAACAGGGTAGGGGAGCTCACATTAACGTTCAAAAACCTCAGAAAGTGAAAATTTCATGCCATGGGACCTTTAAGGCAAAGCACTTGGCTTATTGTAGTTTATTAACAATTACCAAAACATTTTCTAAGGAACATTTGAACTATGCAAATGAAATGGTGCACCTTACCTTTGAACCATAAAGGTAATAAGGCTGCACGTTGGCTGGCTTGTCTCTTTGAGGTTCCTGGGTGAAAGGAATGGCTGTGCGAACAAAGCTGCAAATCAAAAATATTAAATGGTAAAAACCAAAGTTGATGTAATCATTAAAATCTATTGGGATGAAAACCAATAATCTGACCGGTTTGTGGACCCATTGTAGCAGTAGTTTGGGAGGAAATCAAAGTTGAGCTCCCAGAAGACGTGCAGTGTGATTCTTCCATAGGGAGCGGACACGTTGTGGTTGGCTTCACGAAACATGGCGTCGAAGCTGTCCAGAGTCATGTGTTTGGACAGCAGCCGGTGAGTCAGACGGTTGATCTCCAGCAACCATTCCAACTCCTGTATAAAACAAAACACATATTTTATATTATTAATGGTGTGGAGAAATTAGCTATTGATACTTGCAATGTTCTACATGTATGTCTATGAATGTTTAGAAGTTACCACAGAAACAATGCACATGTTAGAAATGTCCAGTTAAAGGAAAAGTAACGTTTTTTACAATTTGAGCCTTATTTCGGTAATAAAACAAGTTGTTTTAATCACCCATAGCACTTTGGTGTCATATGGAGCATTTCCGGAGATGCTCCATATGACACTCAAATCATAGAGCTTCTATGATTTGAAAAGTGCTAAAGTTTGTGTTATTTGGAGCCCGCACGGGGCATATTACATGCTCGGGGAATGCCCCGAGCTATGGCTATAAGTCGCGCTAGGCTAACAGCGTTAGCCTAACGCTAATCTAAAATCTCCGGAAATTCTCCATATGACACCAAAGTGATATGGGTGAGTAAAACAACTTGTTTTATTACCGAAATAAGGCTCAAATTGTAAAAAAAAAACCGTTACTTTTCCTTTAAGTCCCCAGGAATGTTGAAACAATACTTTAAAAAGAAGACATTACCACTATTGAGGTGAGGTCTTCACTCTCAAAGCGGCTGATGGCGTGGTCCAAAGACTTGTACATTGCTGCAGAGATTCTTTGTGTTATGAGTCGGTTCAAGTCAATTGACCGACCCAGCAACTGCAAGAAACCAGATATACAAACTGTTATTTTCTACAATAACAAATATATGTCATTATGTGTGTAGAATCCCTCAGTCGTCTGTGATGTTGTTTGACCATGGCCTTTACCTGTACATGTCTCTGTTTAAGCAGTGTTTCGTAGCGGTTTGATGGTGGATAAGGGATAATTACACCGTAGTTTTTACACTCTGCTCTGAAGCGCTTGTCCAAGAGCACGCTGAGGGACAAAAACGGCGTTATCTCAAGAGTCGGATACAAGATTACACATTTAGGAGATAAGCATCCACTCCTACCTTCCAGCCATTGCTTTGTAGTAAGCAAATATCTGATCTGCCAATTTGTAGACAAACTGATCAAAGCAGAGGTTGACCTAGAAACGAAAAGGGATATTTTAAGCATTATATATTCAGATAAGCAATTCATTATTGAATGTTTTGATTAGAAATGATGATAGCAATTTATACATTTTAATTAGCTTTAATAAAGCAACAAATTGTTTATTACAAATTATTAAGGTTTAGTAATGCCAACAACTTCTTAAGGTGTTAATTAACTAGTAAGTAAACATGATTTTCACATCATTTTTAATAAACCTTTTATCCATTGTGAATCAAGTCTTCATTCATTCTTTATTAAAGCCAATTAAAAATGTACTTATTAAAAAGGTCTCGCCCATATTATTATCATCTCACCTCAGCTTCAATCTCATCGTACAGGAACTGTTTCTTGAATTTCGTGAGCGCGTAGTAGCCACTGTCATTATACAAGTCTAGAGGGTAGAGTACATATCTAAAGAGAGGAGTATTAGGTTACATTGTTGAATACTTGAATGCAACGGCAGAACTTAATCAATTTTAGGGAATTACTCCATCATAGAGGGCTCCTTGGTCTCCAGGATGTGGTCTGTGAGGATCCAGGGCATGGACATCTCGATGGGGAACTGGATTCTGCGGCCCATGGTCAGCTCCAGGAAGAACTCTCTGAACCAGAGCTGAGACAGGTCACAGCACTGCTGCAGAGCCTCTGTGTGGGGGAAAGAGACAAGGGCAAAGAGACAAGGGCAAAGAGACAAGGGCAAAGAGACAAGGGCAAAGAGACAGGGGTCAGTTCAGTTTAACATGTGTCCACAGCTTTGAGATAGGGTGTGTATGTAGTGAGGCTGCAATGATTAATCAACTAATCATGACTAGTCTGTGGATTAAGGATTGACTTTACCGCTGAAGTTGAGCAGGTGTGTGTAGAAGAAGGAGTGTTTGTGGAAGTCTTCAATGGCCACCACGATGGGTCCATCCAAACTGCTGCGGAGCGTCTTCTTTGAGCCGCTCTTATCAGCTATCAAGGACTCCAGCATGGTGCGCACCATGTACAGCTACAATGGAAGAAGATACTGAAGCAAGTTACATTAAATACAGCTTAACTTTACTTCTAGGGCACTTTAAAAACACAGTCGATCAAAGCGCTGCATACAAATTAAACAGAAAGCATAAATACAACCTACACTCGCAGAATGTGTTTAATGTTTTTGTTTTGGTCCTGTTCAAGTAAATACCTGAGTGCTGGAGGGTCCCACAGCTCTGCGAGGAACTTTGATGTCAAATCCACCTTTGGGGTCCTTCTCTCCTCTGAGACAGGGGTCATTCGGAGGCTCCCGTCCTCCCTCCCAGTCGCACACAGTCTTTCGAATAGCTTGGAGAACACTGGACAAAGCAGAGAAAATGTGGTTTAAGAACTATGCATCCATCACATGAACAGAAATGAGCATAATGTTGTTATAATGATGTACCTAATTAAGACGTTTTTCTTCTTGCGTACAGCCTGCCTCAGGGGCTCTCTAAGGGTCACTTGGGCAAAGTCCTGCAGAGCAGCATAAATGGTGTTTCTGATGGCTTGGTTAAACACTGACTCCATCCGACCCATAAGAACCTGTAGAGGAATAAATGAGCATATTATTATCATTTTAATTGAAGAAGTCAGTGCATAGTGATGTAAATTATGGCCAGCCGTTTATCCTAGAATCTAATCAGAAGGATGCACTGGTTCAGCGTTTTACCTGCAGCCCCTTTATCATGGCGATGACCTCCACCAAGGCAAACTTCTCCTCACTGGTGTAGTTGTACCGCGTGGCTCGCTCATACTCCTCCGCTGTCCCAGGGCAGTCTTTATTACAGAATTTATCTGTGGGATGGACCAGCTTCCACGAGTACTGACGGAAGAAAGAAGCAATCTTTAGACCCAAACAATATTTATTTTATTTATATTCGATTATCACAAAGAAATATTTTATGTTTTGTAATCATTTTCAAAATAAACATAATCTTTTGTGGTACATCATACAATAATAGGGAAAACACAAAATCAAAGGCTGTCAATTCTGACTACTTATTTTTTGGAAACATGAGCCTAGTTGTATATTTTTTGTATATTTAAGAACTATGTAGGTATTTTTATGTTGGCTCAAACAGAGTTACATTTTAAGATTTGTAAATGCCAGTTGTTCTTCAGTGATGGGAGATAAACTGAAAAATTGATAAGCACAATTGTTGTTCTGGAAATATACAAATTTCTAATATCAAGTATATTGCCTTTAATTAAAACTAATTAGAATGACAGCAAAAAGACTTTATTCAAAATACACTGAACACAAATTACTAGTATAAACTTTAAAGATTATGAAGTGAGATTTATGCACTTTTGTGGTTAATTTTACAGTTCATTCACGCTTTGTTCAATACTTGAATCTCATCAACCATAACATGTATAAGTACATTAGAGCACATTCAAGATGCACTGTTAAAATATTGTAATTATGATTATAAAAATACTATATTAATTTTTGTCAGTATCGCCCAACCATCAGTTAGTTGTCTCCACTTACCACTTCCATGACATGTGTGCTCCACTTGGACAGCAGCTGCAGCCCCCTCAGAGCCAGGTCAAACAGCTCCCTGTACTCTTCGTCTGATTTCTGGGAGTCGAGGCCGGAGCCCGTCACCACCTCACTGTTACTGTAACGCGCCAGCTCCGAGATGAAGCGAATGTGGTCCTCCCTGATCTGCACCATCTGCTCACACAGGTTGTACTGCGGAGAGATGCTGCTCTGAGTGCACGTCCACCTGAGGAGAGGGCAGAAAATCACGCCATTTTCATGGGTTTAAAAGTGGACAATGACTATAACATACAATGGTTCTGTACATACAACATGATATTATTACAATTTATATATTTTTTGCTCTTTGTCATTATATTATATTGTGAAGTGTGAGCTACTGTGGCTAAATAATTTCCCTTGTGGATCAATACTTTTGTCTAAGTCTTAGTCATTAGTCCAAAATGTATTACTAAAAAAGGCAATAAAATGTTTGTTTTTTCTGTTTATTGTATATGTAAGATAATTTACTTAATTTGATTTGATTTGGGTAAGTTATCTAGGGGGCATATAACAAAATGCATATTTTAATTTTGTCCGCAGTTGCCTTGTGTTGGGAATTCACACTAGCTGTATAAGATAAGCATTAATACTTTTGGTAATTTTTTGCTTTTTTCAATGGGCTGTAGCTTCCAATAAAAATCTATTCCACTGGAAATTAATGCTATAAAATTATTCACAGGAACCCAATTAATAAACCTTGGAAAAAAATTGAGGGAATAACTTTGCCCTGTTGATTGTACTGAAGCCGTGTTGGGTTTGTTGCAAGATACCAGGCATTAAGGGGTTAAAACTTTCTTCATTATTTATTAAGGCCATTATTATTATTACCAGTATTTTTGGGGCCAAGCACAGTTTCTATTCGCTTTGCGAATATATGTACCTTGTGGTAATAACATTTCTGGGGGGGGAAAAAAAAAAAATGTGTTTGCACTGCATCACCCTTGCTCTCCCCCAGGCCCCTTTCTCCACCTGGGGCAATCCCTTTGGTTCTCTACATTCCCCCTGTTTCTCTTAGCCCTTGTGCCCAGTGGTGTTTATTCACGTACCTGCATCCCCTGATGTGTCCTCTGAGTGCTTTGTGACTGTTATTGTGGTGATGAAATATGTACTATTATGTACCTGAAGTGTGTATTATTGTGTACCTTGTAATATTAAAAGATTTTTTTAAAAAAGTGTTTCTACTGCGTTGCCTAGCAACGTTGCCTAGCAACCTTTTGATCTTGTCTTTGATGTGTCTTGTCTACTGATTCTTATTATTATTATACATTATTCCTCTAAACATGGGAGTCTATGGCAACCCCTAGAACCGTCTGGTAAAAAGTTGTGAAATTTTGCATGCACATTCCAGCCAGTCTCCTCATTACCCACAGCAATTTATAGGCCCCCAGCCCCAACCGTCTAGTGCCACCAGCAGGTCAAAGTTGCAGGAATTTTCAGGAATTGCCTAGCAATGCACCTAGCAACCGATCTGTCTTTGATGTGCCTTTGATCTGTTAAACCTTGTTAGACCTTGTTAGACCCTGTCAGACTCTGTTAGACCCTGTTAGACCTTGTTAGACCCTGTCAGACTCTGTTAGACCCTGTTAGACCTTGTTAGACCCTGTCAGACTCTGTTAGACCCTGTCAGACCTTGTTAGGCCCTGTCAGACTCTGTTAGACCCTGTCAGACCTTGTTAAGCCCTGTCAGACTCTGTTAGACCCTGTTAGACCTTGTTAGACCCTGTCAGACTCTGTTAGACCCTGTTAGACCCTGTCAGACTCTGTTAGACCCTGTCAGACCTTGTTAGGCCCTGTCAGACTCTGTTAGACCCTGTCAGACCTTGTTAGACCCTGTCAGACTCTGTTAGACCCTGTCAGACCTTGTTAGACCCTGTCAGACCCTGCATGCGGCCTACATGCTGAGGCCTACATGCACCTTCGGTGCTTGGCCCCACATTGCTGCTTGCAGCTATATTTCTTACTTGGATTTGTTCTCTTCATAGTGAGCACTGGTCTCGATGTAGCGTGACAGTTCTATCTGCATATCTCCAAATAATGGCACCACTTGAAGCTGAAACAGACGTATGAAAAAAACTCATCTCACCCTCAGGTCACAAACACAAACAGCTCGCTGGATAAAAGGCATGCAAAACAAGACTGCACTTACTTTGAAAAACTTGTCAATCTTGCTCAGATTGATCCTCTTTTTAGCATCGAGTTTGTAGATGTTGCTTACATTACCATCCATCAAATAGAGACCAAAGCCCATTACCTACCACGCACACAGAGAAAAGTGTTTTATAATGAGAAGACACGCAGGCACACAATAATTAGTGACCGTTATGTGAAGATTTTTGTACCTTTAGCAGCATGTGTTTCTCGCTGGGGGTCAGGTACATCTTGTTCTCGTAATAGTCAACGCAGATGTTGACGATGTCGGCCAAGAGCTCCTCATAGCCGGGGATCACCTCCAACTGTTGGTGCAGGCACTGTGCAAAGAGATGGAATACTTTATACTAATGACTTAGATATATACGAAAAACATTAGCAGGTTTCAACCAAGACTTAAAGGTCCTATATTACTCAAAATTTACTCTTGTGAGTGTTAAGTCATGTTATAATGCTGTTACTTCCTCAAAAACATACCTGGAAATGTGTTTTGTTTCATTCACACACGTTTGAGTAACCCTTTATTTTTAGTTTGTTTCCATCCCCAAAGCTCAAAATGATCTGTTCCACCTTGTGATGTCATGAAGTGGCGGTTTTCAAGTTAACAGATCCTTTTACCTTTAGTTCAGCTATGATTGGCAATGGAGTTTAAAAACATAATGAGCACTCCAGGTATTACCAAATGACATCACAAGGTAGAACAGAGTGTTTTCTGTTTGAGAGAAGAACTCAGATTAAATATTCAGGGTTTGTGTTTTAACCTGTGTACAGCACTTTGGTCGACTGTGTTGTTTTTAAAGTGCTTTATAAATAAAGTTGGATTGGATTGGATTGTGTTAAACATGTGTGAATGAAACAAAACAGAACACCAGGTATGTTTGTGATGAGGAAACATTAGAACAGAGATTAGGAAATACAGTAAATGGCACAGAACATACTTAAAGGAGAAGTAACGTTTTTTTACAATTTGAGCCTTCTTTCGGTCATAAAACAAGTTGTTTTACTCACCCATAGCACTTTGGTGTCATATGGAGCACTTCCAGAGATGTTTTAGATTTGCGTTAGCCTAGCGCAACTTCTAGCCATAGCTCGGGGCATATAATATATTCCCCGAGCATGTAATATGCCCCGTGCGGGCTCCAAATAACACAAACTTTAGCACTTTTCAAATCATAGAAGCTCGATGTCTTAGTCTACGATTTTGTTTGAGTCAAAAGTGGCCTGTAATCTGAGATTTAGCCATAGTTTACAGCTTTGCGTTTCATGTTTGGGTCCCGGGAGCTGAGAGCACACTCCGCACATGCGCACTGGCGTCCTCATCTACTCGAAACTATGGCTAAATCTGGGATTACAGGCCACTTTTGACCAAACGAAATCGTAGACTAAAGACATCGAGCTTCTATGATTTGAAAAGTGCTAAAGTTTGTGTTATTTGGAGACCGCAAACATGTGCCCCGAGAACTCACGTTATGGAGATCGCAAATCTAAAACATCTCTGGAAGTGCTCCATATGACACCAAAGTGCTATGGGTGAGTAAAACAACTTGTTTTATTACCGAAATAAGGCTCAGATTGTAAAAAACGTTACTTCTCCTTTAAAAATTAACTGCTTCACATGGACGAATTAACTCATCCCCTGTTTATCAAAGTAATTTTAAGGCTCTGCATTTGTTGATGTGGCCACATATAAAGTATATAAAGCCCAGCATGACTGAAGTACACTCCATTTTGATCGGCTATTTATTTTAATTTATGTGCCACACTAAAGCAATTTCATTCTTCAACACAACCATACTGTCCAGCAGCACTGTAAATGAATGTAGTATAAAAGGTACAAGTATCTGATGGTGGGGTTCAGTATGATAGAAAATTTGGACTGTTCACATCAAAATAATATTTACATGAGCAATGTAACAGGAAGAAATAAATCATGTGACTAAACCCATGAATATAATTTTGACAGACAAACCTGGGTGATCCTGTTGTGGTTCGCTAAAAACATAGACAGATTCTGGGACTCCTGAATGGACTGAGGGTCGGCCATTTTTCTTAGGAACTGAGCAGCCCTGAACGCAACATGGTCAAGAGAAAATGTTAACTTTATATCAGTTTGTATTTTGGTCAAAACATTGCTATAGAGAAAGAGGCCCAGTACCTCTTATAGGCAGAGTGGTCATTCTTGACACTACATTTCATGTTCTTTAATTCGTCCAGCACAGCAAACATATTGATGAATTTTCCTAGTGTGAGCAAATAGGCCTCCGACACAAAGTCCTTCCTTCTCTCAGCGTGGCACAGACGTTTTACCTCACTGCAGAATCGCTCAATCGCTTTCCGCTGCGAGGAGAAAAACATTCAACAATCTATAAACACAGCAAAAATACAACCTAAAAATGACCAGTACTAAAATAAAATGTTGTCTTACTTGAAAATACATGAACTTCATTAGCTTGGTCACTTCAGGCTCCAACACTTCTACTGTTTTCTCATAGATCTCCACTCTGTTGGGTTGTTCGTTGCATTTTACCTTTGGAACACAAGAGGGCGCCATTTCAACACTTGAGAAATGAAATATTTGCAAATAAAATCAAGATAAAGTCATTGTGTTTATTTAAATACTTGGATCCTTAATTACTGTAACTCAATATAATGAATAGTTTATTCTGCTGTCTTAAAGGATTTAGTTTCATTGTCCATTCATATCTATATTTGCATATTCATAATAGTTTCGCTCCTCTGGGCCATATTGTCATGTTTATTAGATTACGTTTTTATGCAAACACTCCCACGAAAGAAGGGGAAATTTGTGGTTGTATTTTTTTTAATATTAAGCATAACTAGCCAAGCATGTGGAAAGTAAGGGAGAAACAAGATAGTGACATTTCCAATATTAGGGTGCACAGATAAAAGAAACATTTACCTGTGGAATGGCTCTGGAGCAGCTTCTCCAGGTGTAAAGCATCACAGCATACTCATGCCCCTCCTCCAACATCTCATTCTAAAAACATACAAGATTTCAATGTTAAAAGTCTTATATTATGCAGAATTGAGTGAGATTCAAGCCATGTTATAATGTTGATACTACCTCAAAAACATCCTATCTACATCTATAAAGGCCAAAATGCCCTGTTCCACTTTATGTCATGTAATGGTAGTTTTCAAGTCAACAGCTACGTTTTACCTTTTGTTCAGAAGAGACTGGCGATGCCATCCAAAAGATTCTACCTGAAGGTGTATGGGGTTAAAAACACAGTGGAGCTTTTCCTGTATTACCACGTGATGTCATAAGGTGGAACAGAGTGTTTTCTCCTTGAGAGAATAAAGCCTAAATGTGCAAGACTTGTGTAATAAACAAGTGCGAATAGAACAAAACACACCTCAGTACAGAAGAAGTCATCATAAAAATCTGCTTCCTGATTATTTGTATTATATTTGCAAAAAAAAAAAAAAAAAAAGTATTATTTCTAACAATTACTTACACATATGTTGTCAGTTGACACATCATAGATAATTTTATACAGATTTAAAACACAATAGATGGTTTAAAGGTCCCATGGCATGAAATTTTCACTTTCTGAGGTTTTTGAACGTTAATGTGAGCTCCCCTACCCTGTTTAGCCCCCCCATGGTTAAAAGTTGCGAAATGTCTAAACTGAGCATTTGTGATCCTTTTCTGCGTTACAAAAAATCGGAGCTCAAATGGGCGATTTTGAACAAGGCACCTTATTGACGTCAGATCGAAAAAAGAAATGCAAATGCAGTTCCACCCCCGTCTGTCTGAACTCAGCGTCTCTGTAAATCACGCCCAGAGAGTTTGGACTGTGAATGCGCTAGGCAATGCGAAATGCGTTTTTTATTTGCCTGGAGGCACGTCCGAGTGTTTCTAGGCTCGGAAGTCCTTTATCTGAGCCTCTGGACCTTTGAACAGCAGTGGTTTAATTTTATTTTCTGTGGAAATGTGTTTATTTTTCAATGGAACGCTTCAAATCTCTCCCCCCGTGCAAAAACACGGAAATGGATCAGCTGGGAGCTGAGCGCCGAGAGCGGAGAGTTTGGTCACGCCCCCACCCTCTACTATAGGCCAGCTCTTTTCTCCTCATTTGCATTCAAGCAACAACGCCCAGAATAAAGTGTTTGAGAGAGATATTTATGACTCTTTCTCATCTTATCTCTGTTTCTCATGCACTGAGTGTTGATTTTGAAGAAGGATTCATTTACAGTATTAGGGAACCATTAAGGAGCCATATAAAAGCATCAAGAAGTACCATGTCATGGGATCTTTAAGAATAAAGCTCAGACAAAAGGCAAGGAATGCCTTCTACATACTGTGACCTATTACCTTTCCCTTAAAAGAATAATATAAAAGGTCATGATCATGATCACAGCATAACCTGTGTAAAAATGATATGTGATTTTTCTTCAAAGTTTCAGAGCTTCATTATAAAGCATTGTTCACACACACACTGTAGGTGAGACACAGCTCTTACAACAATGAGGCTGAGAGGGGTGTCCTCAAATAGACTGGGCCTCCTCCGTGGGACTTCCTTTTTAACGAGGGTTAAATAAAGCTCCACTTCCCCTCTTTACCAGTCCAATCACACTCTCCATTCATCCAGCATCACGGAGAGGAGAGCTTTAGACGAGGCCTGAATCACTGCTTATTGAATGTGTCCGTCGTGCCATAACTTAAACAACAAAACCCCTAAAGATAATCAGTGCCAATGAAACAACAGTCTTTTTGAATGTAAGGCTCAGATTCCCACAGTGTGCTTTGTGTTGGCTAAAAAGAGGAAAAACATTGCCAAAAAAACATACAAGATGGTACATATAGGAGAAACATGTCACAACAAATCAGTGTGTATTGATTTCGAGTCTCACCATGCTAGAGTGGACTGTTGCTTGCTCAATGTAACGAGCGATCCCAGTCACAAACGCATTCCTGTCTTCAAAGTTGGTGTCAAAATTGGCCTGTAGAAACGCAGGAGAGATGAAAGAGAATGGTTAAGAAGGACGAGAAAGGAGCACGGAAAACACTTAGAGCGAAGTGGTAGACCTGTGTGACAGTAAAAGCATGGTAGGGATGTACAATACAAGAAATGGCAACTTATTTATACAGTAAGAAATTCATTGTAACATGAACAAAGATTTAAAAAGGAGGCCTCAGGTTTTGGTCATGATTGCACTGAACACTCTATACACTATTTCTGCTCTAAAATAAATACGTTAAGGCATTAAAATAATTAAATTGTACTCTGATAATGCTTTTGCAGTACAGTACAGTATAGCAGTCACTTGTATCATCATAGTTTTGGACATGTCACTTGAGGTAACTATGGTTTAATATGAGCTAAACGAAAGGAAAAAAGAGAAAATCAATATTGGCTCTTCTTGTCAAAAAATGTCAGGACACTCACAACTGAACCTGAAATGTCCATTAGCTGTGATCTATGTGACAGCCGTTTACTTACAAGTGAGAACAGGTCAAACTAGGGATGTCAACAATTAATCGACTTGCGATCAATTGTCGATCAAGACATTGGTCGAACAAAATGCATTAATTGTAATTAATCGCTAATCGCGGACACGCGCACCCGCGTGGTCACAAAACAAGGCAACCGCGCACCGCGCTCACTCAACGGCACTGCTCGGTGTACGCGCGGGGCTGCTGAGCACGAGATCGAACCGCGGCGCCCAGAATGCGTAGTCTCAGCCCGAGCCACAAACCAGCCGCACGAAACCAGCAGCGGCACGTGGTGGTTTAATCCTGGTTTAGTCCAGGTTTAGACCTGGTCCAGTCCTGGTTTAGTCTAGGCCCAGTCCAGGTTTAGACATGGTTTAGCTCTGGTCTAGACCTGGTTTAGTCCATGTTTAGTCCTGGTCTAGTCTCTTAGCCAATCAGGACGCAGAACACAATGTTACACTATAAAAAAAAAAAAAAATTAAATCGAAAAAAGAAAAAAAAAAAATCCGCGAACTGCGATAGAGCGAGGCATTACTGTATTTTGTTATTCAGCATCAATACATTTGTCTGCTTTTTACTAAGGAATAATTAATTGAGGAATATACAATATAATAATACAATGATATATTTTTGACTCAGTGTTATGTTACTATAGCTTATATTCTTAAAGACCCTATTGAAACACTCAAATTCAGGTGAAAAACGCCGCTTATCAGTTAATCGTTAATCGATCGATAAGGTCAATCAACTATCAATTAATGAATTAATCGATAATTTGCATCCCTAGGTCAAATACAATATTGACAGACAAAATTTATTGATCCACAAGTGAAATTATTTGGATACAGTAGCTCAATCATCACAATATAATATAATATAATAAAAAAGAGTACAAAATAAATAGTAATAATGAATTCTAAATAAGTAGCAAAAAAGATAGCAAGAGACAGGTCAGAATAATATAAAATAAATAGATAAAAACACAATTACAAAACAATACAAAAAATAAAAAAATTGTAATCTTTGCAGGACTGGAAATAAAATGGTATGACAGTGTGTACAGGAGGGAGGAGGGGGGTACCTGGTACATGATGGAGGAGGGCGGGGGCTCGATGCATGGCTGCTGGTCGGGGAGAGGCAGCTCCTCCAACAGGTCCACGTTGGACAGAGCATCCTCCAGCGTCACGTGGGTTGTCATGGCAACAGAGCGTCAGTCACACAGCAGCCCGGTCTGTGAAAGAGAGAGAAGGAATGTCAGATATCTACTCAACAAGAACAAGGAACAAGGGGGCTAAAAGCGGGGTCTAAGGTTGAACCAATAAAGGCAAATATGCTGCAAAAATTCATTTTGTTTCTCAATTCATCAACTCATCGAACATTTAGCTGAATATATAGTGCCAAGATCCACTATCCAACCTTTTTTTTTTTTAAGTAATGTAGTCTATTGTATTTGATTTCTTCATTTGCAGCTTTTATTTGTTTTGCATTATTCATCAGATCCAGATCCAGTAGTTTACCGAGTAGACCAGTAGACCGAGTATAGTTCCATATATGGTACATTCCATATAGGATGTAAGCATGGGCGCATTTCCCTCTCCATCGATTCACTTTCTATTGAAAAATTGTCACCCATCTCATCACTGCTGCTGTCAGGCTCAGCATTTTGCCCTAAAAATGTTCGTATTAACCCACTTTACATGATCCTGGTCTTATTTTGCCCGTAAATCAAGATATGAATATTAATAATAACAAACAAATCAGGCCCCATCTTTCTCTGAGGTTGCTCCCACTAGCGTTAGCAACAGGTTTGATTGACAGCATTGCTAAATACTCCTGCTAAATGTTACCTTCAACAGCCTCACTCTGGATTGGCTCATTGGTTGTTATGAAGCCAATTCCAAATATGGAACTCTGCTCCAAATTCGCCCCGATAACCGCTAGCCTAGATGAGCTTCATTTGGCTGAAACCAATAGGTGACATCTCACTCACATAGTCCACTTCTTTACACAGTATGTGGAGTAGACAAGTTATAACTCAAAAGCACTTAAAAATAAAGAAAGAGAAAGAAAGAAAGAGAACAATTCCAGTAAAGTTCCTGTATGTCATCATGCTCGTTTGTGCCAGTATAAGGGTGGTGCGTGTAGTGAGGAATTTGAAATATCTTTGCCTACTACTAAAAGTATTACAAGCATGTCATTTGATGATGTGTTTAGTTTTGTTGTTGTAATCCCTGAAACAGATGGAAAGCCAAGCAGGACAAACTAGCCAGACAATCACTACCTTAAGTACATAATAAGTCTGATTATGTTATCGCTTCTTTGTTTCGCTTTGACATCCACACTAGAAGATCTGAGTCAAATTTTTTACTATTTGTATTACAATGAATTTCAATTTTGGCTTAGGTTTTTATTATTAGTCATCACTATTAGGCCTAAAAATAATAATAATAAGTTTCCGGTTGCCGACCAACCCTGTTGATTTGCATGCGACCCAAATTATTTTATTGGACTTAATAAAATAAAATAAATTTAATACTTCATTTTACAAGCTTCGGTTAAAAAAGAAATAAAGAAAACTAATAGCCTACTGTATTTTTCGATTTCCGCGAGACTACAATCGACGTCATTCACCACGCTTGCGCTGCAATGTGTACGGGGGTCCTCAGGTTATGACGGTCTCGACTTATGCCGTTTCGTGGTTACGAACGCGCCCCCATAAAAAAAAAAAATTCAAAAAATTACGCGTCATTCCGTCTTACGCGGTTTAGCGTGGTAAGCGACGTAAACAAACGGGAACGGTGCGCGGCGCACGGCGGAAGAATACGCTTTGTTGTGGTTGTAGGGCGAAGTCTTAAGAACGGATCAACGTCGTAACCCGAGGACCCCCCTGTAATATGCTTCTGTTTTTCTGTGATCTGTAAAATTCTCTGTCTGTACCCATAAAAACAATGTCGATGGCGTCGCTGGACATATGCGTGGTCACGGTGAATTGTTAAGATTATGCAGTGCCAGTTTTAAGTTGACCAATGTCAACACCGTGTTAAATAAATGTAGTATTCAAAATTGTTTACTGCTTCTAAATTTAATGACTGCCATTTGAAAGAAGAACAGAAAAAACAATACAAAATCAGCATGTATTTTGTAACATTGTAAGATATATATTCTACATGTACTCTGGTACAGTCAACGACCTGGTTTCGCATGGCATGTTGGAGCTTCGTTCGACTATACTTAAGTATAGAATATGCCCTTAGCATTGAGATAGCTTTGGGAAATTATGCCAATGTCAATTATAGTCTTTATTGAAATAGTACTGCTGCGGAAGGAAATAAAATAAAATCAATTTTCAAAATTTCCATATTCCCACAGGAAAAAAAATAAAAAATAAAAATAAAATAAATTCCCTACCTACCCATGTCTAGAACTGTCAACAAATCGGAAACCAACATTTATATTTTTTAGGCCTTATAGTTTTTTAGCATCTGCAGAGCCCCACAGTCAATACTGGCTGTTCGGTGTTAGCAGTAGCTGTAGTGCAGATGTAAATTAAATTAAGTCACGGCATTGGAATTTCATATCATCCCCTCGTAAGCAAAAATAAATCATGAGCAAAATTAAGTGGTCCAACCCTAAATATAGGCTTATAATCCAATTCCAAATTTTTCACATGGCGATAAGTGTCAGATAAGCTCGTGTCACATTCTGTATCATGCCTTTGTCAATTCCACTTCCTCTTCTAAAAAAAATCTACTATTGTATGTGAGATGCATTTTATCTCGCTGTGCACCTGCATCCACTCCCCTTTAAAAGTACACTCCACTTCTGCTCAGGGGAACTCAATGGCACAGGTTTATTGGCGTTTCCTCTTTGCCTTTATTTGTCTGTCTTCAAATACCAAATCTGCAAACCTCACTGCTTTAGGAAAGTCGAACTTTTGAATATGTCAAAATATGCCATTGGGAGAGAGGATTCAGATTATTTAAAAGAAATTCCTGTTGAAATATTTATTTTTGTATCGTGCATATTCATGACATGCGTACTGGCTTTTAAAATTCCTCAGCTGAGCTCCTTATCCATTTCAGTATAGCTTTTGGAGAAGTACCTCAATTTTTCCCCATTATGAAACATCAAAGCAGCCAAGCAAGGTAGCCAAGGTAACCAAGCCTATGTGCCTCTGGGTTCTATATGAGACCCCAATCAGCATAACAACGTCAAAGAAAAGACCAGGGGATACAAAAGATGTAAAAAAGATGGATAAGTAGGGGAAAAAACAGAGAATGGAAAAGGGCAAAAAACTGGTTGAAAGTTGATGACCTACAAAATACAAGGCTAAACCAGAAAAACAAGATCCACTAGTTTTGCGAGTATGCCATGCCCAGAAAGCAGCGAGCTACAAAGAGAGAGACGGTCAAGTATGACAAAACAGAATCATTTATTTGTTAAGATTTTCAATAATAAATGTGATTTTGAAGACTTGGGCTGCACAATTTTGGGGGGAAATCTACTTAAAGGAAAAGTAACGTTTTTTACAATCTGAGCCTTATTTCGGTAATAAAACAAGTTGTTTTACTCACCCATAGCACTTTGGTGTCATATGGAGCACTTCCAGAGATGTTTTAGATTTGCGATCTCCATAACGTGAGTTCTCGGGGCACATGTTTGCAGTCTCCAAATAACACAGCGCGACTTCTAGCCATAGCTCGGGGCATATAATATATTCCCTGAGCATGTAATATGCCCCGTGCGGTCTCCAAATAACACAAACTTTAGCACTTTTCAAATCATAGAAGCTCGATGTCTTAGTCTACGATTTCATTTGGTCAAAAGTGGCCTGTAATCCGAGATTTAGCCATAGTTTCGAGTAGATGAGGAGGCCAGTGCGCATGTGTGGACTGTGCTCTCAGCTCCCGGGACCCAAACATGAAACGCAAAGCTGTAAACTATGGATAAATCTCGGATTACAGGCCACTTTTGACTCAAACGAAATCGTAGACTAAAGACATCGAGTTTCTATGATTTGAAAAGTGCTAAAGTTTGTGTTATTTGGAGCCCGCACGGGGCATATTACATGCTCAGGGAATATATTATATGTCCCGAGCTATGGCTAGAAGTCGCGCTAGGCTAACGCAAATCTAAAACTTCTCTGGAAATGCTCCATATGACACCAAAGTGCTATGGGTGAGTAAAACAACTTATTACCGAAATAAGGCTCAAATTGTAAAAAACGTTACTTTTCCTTTAAGTGATTTCTCTGACACAGTCTATAGCAATTTGATCTACAGTTTGATCAGGTTTCAGTTCACAGAGCACACTTTTAAGTACCTCAGACATTAGCATTAAAACTTACAAAAAGGCTGAAATGTGAAGTGCGAAACTAATACAACATCCCCACACAGTTAAGAACATTTGCAGAGGTCTGAACTCTGAATCAAATTTATCCAAAAAGACAAGACATTTTGTTGTTTACAGAAGACATGGATATTTATATATAAATATAAATAAATATATTCAATTTAGACACTTCTCCAAGATGTCCGTATGGTCACTGCTGGTGCAACTCCCCAAATTCCGTTGTCCGTCCGTGTCAAAACACATCACATAAATAAACTAATCTGACAGATCCATGGTTATTTTAAAACTGATTATACTTTATTTTACAAATACAAATAAAGACAAGTTTATACAAGTTTTTAACCACACATAATGGCACCCCTCTCTCCTCTCAGTCCTTATACTGAACAATATTGTCCCCTATGGTGTCAGTCATTATGGGAACATATTGATCAAACCCATCATTTACATTTCTGATGCTGACACTTGTAACCAACAGGAGGGTAGAGCTTCCTGTCTATTCACAGTAATACAGAAATATCAACCACAAACCTCATAGCATTAAATGACAGTCAAGTGAACTCACAAATTTGAGTAATTATCAAGACTGCAGTTATTTAGGTAATAGAATGTCCTCTGTAACAAGTATATAAGCAAGTAATAATAATATCAAAATATTCTTTAGACTTGATACAGCCATGTCCATGGGATTCTTGTATCAGCATCAGATCAGTTCTCTTCTCTCAAAGATGAAGAATTGGAGTTGTTTACAATGTGCACTCTGAACAGACTCCTTCTTTATTGTTTTTACACATAAATCACAATTCTAATCACAATTAAAAGCGATATCTGTGTGAAAAATAACATTTTTCCCAGCCATAGTCACTTTGAAATAAAAAAAAGTTATAGACTGTGACAAAAGGACAGCAGGATGTGAATTTCCTACACTTCTAATCGCAGGGACAATTGGTTTAATTGCTCTGCTTGAAGAATGTGGATTTACAGAGGTTTTGACAGGCATAGAAAGATATTATCCATGTAGATACTGACCCATCTGTTCTCGGGGATACAGCCATGCACTGACGGTTGAATAAACTTTCCCTCTTGTTTCAACAGTTGGTTTGTGTGTTTATGGCTGTGCATTTTTCACAAAGCAAAGAACCCCTTTATTCCCTTCTGGCCCCTGTTACAGCCCTTTTAAACAAGCGGAACAACTGACTGAGACAGCACAAGACAACAAGTCCCTTTATGACAAGCATAGATGGGCAAAATACACACTTCTTGGATGTCAGGACCCCGATCATCACTGAAATGGGTTGCGAAGTGCCCCCAGCCGGCTAACTATCGAGAATGCAGTTCATGTTTCTTTATGAGAGCCCCACTATTGCATACAGCTTCATACAGGAAAATTAAAGAACAAGAACAAGAGATGACACAGAATGGGCAAACTAAAATAGCTTATGTGAGAGTAAAACCATTTCTGACTAATATAGAGATGTAGAGAAGCTAAGTTTGATTCAGGTTCTCAATGAAGAGGAGTATATCTTTAGTTTTACAAATTTATACTTCACTAATGTCAAGCCACAATGCAGAATAACTTCAAAATACCCTCAGTATTCAAGTAAGAAGAAAATTGCATTTGTAGACTTTTAGAACCCATATCTTCTTGCATTTGAGAGAGATCTGTGTGTGAATCTAATGCCACAACTTGTGAATGGGTTCTCCCCCTAAGAAAGGCCACGGTAATCATATATTTCTCACCATTACAATATGATGTGATCCGATCAGCGTGGAAGAGGGGTATGTCGTCACAAAACTTAAGACAGAGCCAGACACCACCAGTATCACATATGGTAAGCAGTGCGTCGCTTTAAGAAGGACCAAGGACACTGCCTGAGGTATTTCGCAGGCTAACTGAGATCAAGTTTGTCTCTAAAAGCTGCTGTTGACTCCTGATCTACATGACGTAACACACTGCTTTCAAAGTGTCAACAATGCACATCACAAGGACATGCAGGCTGGAGCTGACATGACAAGACAAAACCCATACAAAACAATAAAAATGAAAACAATCATTATTATTATTATTACATGAGGAATGTCCAAAAGCAAAAAATGCAATATTAATCCTGTCTACTATAACCCAGTTTCTATTGATGGAGCTTTATAAATTATTTGTGCAAAAAGTGACCAGTGCGTTGGATAAAAGCAGAAATGCACTCTGTGGCACTGACCGTATTAGTTTTCTGTTTTGCATAAGCATATATTTATGACAAAATTTACATTTTATCAAGATTATAACACACTGCTTGTTTGAATAGTTCTCAGCTAAAATGCTGATTTTACAAACACTAACAGATTGCTATATTGTCCAATCGAGGATGACAATTTCTCAGGAAAATGGTTAATGTGACAGGGACAATGTTAAGTCAATGTAAAAATCCAATTTGGTATTTTAAATCTTGACTGATTCATCTCAAAGCTGAATTATCATTAGGCTTGATCTGCTCATTTTAAAGAAGATGGAATGCTACTACTACATAGCATCCTTTTGGAGGACCAAGCAGACTAAAAAATAATAACCTAGTAGTAATAATCCTCTGGATGCAACACAGAATCGAAATGAGCGGAAGTAGGTGAACCTGTCATAAGAATCAGTAGGCCTGCCGCTGAGAGCCGTGGAAAACCGCTTTGAATTTCAAGAGATCGTTCGAAGCAAGGCAAAAACAACACGAGATGGACACTAAATACGATCAAATGAAAAATGCGAAATAAACTTAAGAAATAATCTGGATACATCAGCGCGCTCGCTACAGCGGACGCCTCTCCTCACCCCACCCATCTCAGTGTGAGCTACGATGGAGCTAACGGGACTCCCATTCATGCGCGAAAACGAGCCAAAAACGCCCCAAAATTACCGCTTTGTTTTATATTTACACATCCCCCTTGCAACATCCGCGGCTATTTCTCGTTTCTGATATGGCTGCTAAGAAACGGGAACGATGCTTTTGAGGGAAAAGCGTAAGTACTCGTCTCCAGCCATCATCACTACACATCTCACATCCCCAGCGCAGCCCCCGCTCCATCTCCGCTGCGGCTCCGCTCCCGTTACTTTTACGCACACCACGTACCTGTAAATTGCATGTCCGTCCGGCGAGACAGAAAGGCGACTGGACTGTGCCGCGGTTGGCGACAGCGGTCCACCGTTTGCCGATGGTTTTTAATTCTCCTCTTCACCGCCGACTGATGCTCTAGTTTCGCCCAGTGCCGAGCGAGTGCTAGTCCACCCCACACAAAGAGCAGAAAATGGCTGCAAGTGCATTTTCTTAAAGGGACAGTCGCCTCACTGCTGTGTCGAGAGATGGATGATGGTGAGTCCCCCCCGACATGTTAATTCACCCATCATTCTGTTCATTTAATCTTTTTCATACAATCTAGGATTTGGATAATCTTACGTTATTCCTGTCAATGCACACATTAAAGGAAAAGTAGCGTTTTTTTTTTACAATCTGAGCCTTCTTTCGGCAATAAAAGTAGTTTTACTCACCCATAGCAGTTTGGTGTCAATTGGAGCAGTATCGCAGAAGTTATGTTGGAGCCGTTCTGTTCTACTAATGATCCCGTATCCGTTAACATGGTGCTCGTATCATATGCTCAGGGCATTACTTTGCGCTCTCCAAATAACACAAACTTTAGCACTTTTCAAATCACAGAAGATCGCTGTGTCAGGGTAGACTTTTAGTGGATTCTAAAACGGCCTGAAACCCGATATCCAGCTATAGTTTCATTTGATGACGTCATCAGAGAGGACAGTGCGCATGCGTGAACTCAGCTGTTTTGTAAACACCGCTAGTCCGAAAGAAGCTAACACCGCTCTGAACTTTACTTTTCTGTTGCAATATCGGGTTTCAGGCCGTTTTGGAATCTACTAAAAGTCTACCCTGACACAGCGATCTTCTGTGATTTGAAAAGTGTTAAAGTTTGTGTTATTTGGAGACCGCAAAGTAATGCCCCGAGCACTCACGCTAACGGATACGGGATCATTAGTAGAACAGAACGGCTACAACATAACTTCTACAAAACTGCTCCAATTGACAGCAAACTGCTATGGGTGAGTAAAACTACTTGTTTTATTGCCGAAAGAAGGCTCAGATTGTAAAAAAAACTTTACTTTTCCTTTAAAGATGGTTTCATACTGTCACTTGTGATATTTGAATGAGCAAACAATCTGGAAAAAAATGGACAGTTACTGTAATATATTTTATTGTAAGATCAGTTAGGGTCAGACTTGTCATTTTTTCTTACTATTGTTTGCCACACAGATTAAAAAGCCTATTTTAGTAGTTGTTGTAATTGCAGTAGTAGTAGGCCTAGTACTGTAGTAGTAGTAGAAGAAGTAAAATGCCTAGTATTAGCATAATAATCCATAATACTGAAAACGTAGGTAATTTTTTTCTGAAATCTATTCACAGTTTACACGTTTATCATTTATTAAACAAACATATCCAGTTTTAGTTAGCAGAGGTAACTGTGCCGTCATAATGAACAAACGCAAAACTAGAGACAAACAAAAATGTTTTGCACAAAATAGGCCTACTTCAAACTCATAGAGTAGAGACAAGTATTTGGGCTAAGGAATTATTGTATAAAAATATGTCTTTTTTATATTACAGTAGGTTGCAAGTTGCTCTATATTTCAAACTTGCAATGTAAAAATACAACAAAAATACAACAAAGGTTGAGTCAATGGTGTAAAAATAATAGAACTGGATTCCATTGTTTTCATGAATTTGGAAGGCTCGGTAATTGATGCAGCAGCTGAGCAAATGTTGGACGATCTTCCGGCTTCTGAAAAAGAAAACACAGAATCGCAACAACGCTATAGGCTAATCATATTCTAAATACTATACTTAAATCTCACACTTACTTCCTTCCAGCACCACTTCATGAGCACATGCACATCTTCTGGGGATAAGTTTGGCTTTGAAAGTCTCTGTCCTCTGTTGACTGAGTTTACCACCTCCATATTGTTCTGTTTCTCATAGGGTAGATGACCTTCACTGTACACCTCCCACATGAGCACACCTTGACATAAATAATAAACACATCTTTAAATCATTGCACTACTCAAAACAATCTCATGAAACACCAGGTTTCCTTCCTACAAGAAATATAATAGCTTGCTCTTTACAGTAAGGTATGTGCATACATTTGGACTTAAAGCATTAAAGAAACATACCAAAAGACCAGACATCAGCCTTGCTGCTGTACTTCCCATATCGAATAACCTCAGGAGCAGACCACCTTATAGGAAACTTTGAGCCTTGAGAACTTGTATAGTCATTATCCAGTACAAATCTGCAAATAAACTACACATTAGAACTTTACTGTTACAAAAATGATCCTAGGAGACATACCTTGCCATGCCGAAATCTGCCACTTTGACAACATTATTCTTTGAGACCAAACAATTTCTTGCTGCCTATGCAGATATAAAATATTATCGTTTACATATGTACAGGTATAAAAGTGAAAATCACAGACTTACCAGATCCCTGTGCAAGTAATTGGAGCTCTCTAAGTAATTCATTCCCTCACAAACATCCAAGCACATCCCCAGTAGTGTTTTCTGTGACAGGTCCCCTCTCTTGGCCCTCAGATAGTCCAGCAACGCGCCCTGCTCCATGAACTCAAACACCATACACATGGGTGAGCGCTGTGTGCACACCCCATACAGCTGCACCAGCTTAGAGTGGGACAGTTTCCTAAAGTAAGAAACAAGTTAATTTTTGTAAATTGTATATTACATTGTATATTACATATATTGCATTGTATAGACCAGTTTCAAAGCTACGTCATCACTGAATGCGCGCGCAGTGCTGACTCAAAACAAAGCCACTGCTGCCATAAAACCCCCAGCGAAGATATAGAAGAGAAGAACTCGAATAAAGAGAAACAGATGGAATAAATGATAGTTCATATCATTCAACTGACATACACACAAGTGAACACCTGCTGCTTGTTTAGGGTAATTTGCCCAGGTGTTGAATGGTGTTTAATCATGCTGATTAACTAGCAAGCACAGGACACCGCAAAGCTCACAGACATATTACCCAGGTAACCTCTACGACAGACACATGTAAACGAACACGAATAACTTTGTTAAAATGCATGATAAGTTTTCGCATGACCATCATAAATGGCATTTGACATGACTGAGATCACATCTGTGACTCGTGAATTAAGTCGTAGTATGTTACTTACCCCGCAACGCAAGTGCAGTTGGTGGTCAGAACGTAGTTATTGCGCTTGTTGATGATAGCCCAAGCATTGTACAGGGTCGTCTTGTGGCCTTGTCTTTGACTGGGGAGAACATCAGATGCCAACACGCAAAACTCCCCATCGATATCGTGGTATTTTACCTCCTGTACATGGCCACACACGGCAAACTGGTAGGCATCCATGGATTTGTATGCGTGCACTTTCTCTCTTGTATACACGCTGGGCTTCTCGACTAAATAACAGTGGATATCTGGCCACTGTAAATCTGGCCACTTTCTGCGGTCGTACTGCCACTCCGTGATCGCATAAGGATCTGGTAGTCGAACCCCGTTGCTCAACGTGAGCTTTTGAATGTAGCTCTCCCTATCGTTCAGATACTCCGCTATGGTCCGCCATGGTTGATTCTGGGTCAACAGTGCGCGCACATGCCGGTGACGTCACGTCTGTTTACTAACAGTAAAGGGGTCTATATTACATTATGTACTTACATCATTACTTTTGCCTCCTCTTTAAATTCTTCCTCTGACATAGCTCCCTCTTTTATCATCTTCACTGCCACTTTCTTGTCCCCCCATGTTCCTCCCATAACTAAACCAAATTGCCCACAACCTAATTTTTCCTCCAATTTCAGCTCTAAAGGGTTCATCTCTCGATCTGTATAACACAAAACATATTAGCATCAATTTAAAATGTTGTTGAGTTTCTAACATTATGACATTTGACACTAGCAAGTGTCAAAATTAAATTTAAGAAGATGTAACAACAGAAACCTTCAAATGGATCTTCAGGTATCACAGATCGTCGAGAAGGTGACTGACGAGAAACAGGATGCCTTAGTCGTGTTACCATCCCTGCAAAAGCATTGCAGAAATATACACTCACTTCAGTATAATTGAATAATAATAATAATAATAATAATAATAATAATAATGCATTTTATTTAAAAGCGCCTTTCAGAACACCCAAGGACACTGTACAAGGTTAAAATAGAATATACAGTGTTTATGGTCTTAATGTTGATTTTAAATAATTACCGGCACAATCATGTTGATGATAATGGACAAGCTCAGGAATGCTGCTGAATGACTTCTTCTCTGCCACATAAAAAGGCGTTTCACTGTCTGATTTCTGTCTGATAAGGTAATGCCTCACATTTGGTTTCTTCTCGGCATTGGCCCTAACAAGGTAGCACAAGGAAGAGAAAGTCAAAACACATACCAAAGGAAGGAGCTGTATCAGAGGCAAAATAATCTTTATACCCAGGTGCATTGGAGAATACAGACACTGTGTATTGACCTGGCCTACTAGATCTGCGCACCATGAATGCACCTTCTTTGCCCTAAAGTACAGTTCATTCTCAATCATCTATGTCTATGTTAAAGCAAATACAGCTCTATAACTATAATGTTTAGTTACCTACCTCTTTTGACAATAATTGTGCTGCTTCATCACTTTTAATGTCATTATTGAACCACCTAAAATCGAAAAACATTCAAAACTTAAAGAAAGCCGATAGTAGACTTGAGGTGGACCAAACTAGAACTGAACCTTACTCAAATCGACTAAAGTTAGTTTCAAATTTTCCAGCAACATATGTACTAGGTACGAGACCTTTCTTCCTAAATCACAAAAACAAGGCAATAAGTGAAGCAATACACACAAGAGAGTACAACATAGTGAATGTTAATAAGAGAAAATGTACTATAATGTAATTTACCCCTCAGAATCCTGCACCAACCACAGATCCAAATCTGAGTCATCAAGTAAAATGTACTTCTGATCTTTTTTTATTTGTAAGTCTCTTGTTTCAACTGGTGTATAGTCTTGTATAGCTGTGACCACCCTCATGTCAGGATGAGGCTGTATCATCTGAGGCAACATAACAGAATAATAAAATAATAATCAACAAAATAGACAGATAGAAAGGCAAGACCAGTCATTTTTTTCACCTCAGGAGTTGGCATGAGATGTTTTTTAGATGCTGCAAAAGAAAATATGAATAAAAATATATTATGTGCCAAAGTCTTAATAATTATCATTTAGAATTCTGCTTTACAGACCTAAAGTCGCTCTGTCATATTCAGCACATCCCAATGCCAGTTTCTCTGTCTGCTGGCAACATCTCCATTTACCTTCCACCCACAGGTCTGGGTGGTACTTAGTGACAATATCATTATCTTGTGTCTCTAATAAAATAAATAAAATCATTTAAAAAATGATAATATTTTTCATGTGCATTCATTCTCTTTATTTACCTTCTTTCAGAGCGGTTACCCATTGCTGCCGACAGTTGTTGTCAGGAGCAAAAATGTAGAGGTAGTAGTTGTCATAAAATATCTGAGTAGACACTGACATTAGATGATCATTCTACATTACATTAATAACAAAAGTAAAAGTCATAATGCATACCTGAAAGGGAAATTTATAATTGCATGGTATTGGGAAGTCAGTATTCACAGCCTCTACACACTTTATTTTGCTCAATTGAACTGATCCTTTC
The DNA here is from genome assembly GCA_036785185.1 of Paratrypauchen microcephalus. Taxonomy (NCBI): domain Eukaryota; kingdom Metazoa; phylum Chordata; class Actinopteri; order Gobiiformes; family Gobiidae; genus Paratrypauchen; species Paratrypauchen microcephalus. The sequence continues at coordinate 617,534 of JAVJIX010000227.1, read as the reverse complement.
AAAACAGGTTTTTTCTACGACAAACAAACAAAACAAAAATAAACTATTAACACTTGGAGTTATTTCTGGCTGACACTTGTGAATGAATCACTGTAAAGTCGTGAATCACTGTAAAGTCGTCATACTTACCTCTGGGCGGAACTCAGAGTATTTCAGTTCTTTAGTGTCCAATACAAAGAACCTTTCCTTGTAATTTTCTGGAGAAGTAATTTTCTTCTGTTGAGATTTCTTGATCAGTGTCCCGTTTAAAATAACCCTTGGAAACATGTCTACACCGTTTACCAAAACAAAAGTTGCTCATTTGCAAGGAAAGTGTTCTCCTTGTAGTTCATCTGAATTATCTGTGTGACTATGAAGGCTGGAAAACTTGTTAAACTCTCAAATGCTTCCGGGCATAGTTGTTGCACCTGGTTAACCACATCCTTCTGGCATGTGTTATACTTTGTAAACAGGGAGTTGCACTTGCTGGCGATCACAGACATCCCCAATCAATTATTCATTAAAAGGCAATGGCATAATAAATTGCACATAAGACAACATTAAATGAATATTGCTTAGATGATCAGCCCAGCCTTATTTTGTGAGGGAAATCTGACAGGCTGTGAGTATCTGGCGCCACCATCTGGGGAAAAATAAAATAATGTAGGTAAATAATACTAGAAATAGTGTGGAGAATTGAAAGTAATTACAACATCCAGTTAAAAGAGTTATAAGAGATACGAAAATGCGCAAATAAATAACGTTTTACTTGTTGATTGTGCTATGTTGCGTTTATTTTCTTATTTTCTGCATCAGAGACATTGGAGGGACTGGACTATGAAACCAAAATTACAATAAATTAAGACAAATCTTTGCACTTTAGCGGAACGAACGGCCACATCTATGAATCATAAACCTAATTGCAAAAATACTTTATCCAATCAAAAACCCTTTTGCTCGTATGTGCAGAGCAACCAGCCAATGAGCATCAAGCTTTTATCTTTCGTCGCTTTGTGTTTGAGTGATGCATAGTGTCGAGCTAACAATATCTAAATATCTAATTTTAACGTTGTTTAGACTATTTTTTTGACATTCACTCATACATTTAGAAATCCGGGAGGCAGCTACAAGGTATGTGTGTGCTTTAGTTCTTTCTGTGCTATGGCAGATCTAACGTTTGACTTGGATGTGTTTATGCTAAAGCTAGAGCTAACAGCAATGCTAGGCTAGCTGTGGCTATCTTCATTCATTTACGTCGCTCTGACACTGAAGAAGGCACAAGGAGCACATCTATAGATTATGATGTACTAACCCTACACAATAGAGAAGGCCACTTATTTTAACAACTTTTTATTAACTTTACTGAGTTCTTAAACATTAAACTTTCAAATTAAACATAAACATTAAATTAAATTAAACATTAAATATTCAAATTCAAATTAAATATGTTATTTGTGTTTAAACATTTCAAATATATGTCCATGTTTGCATAAAACACCTGTCACCAGCCTATTTTACACACAGTGCACCTCACCACAGTGTCATCATTTTTCACCCTAATCAGACAGGGATATATTTTAGTATATTCTTTAGTATATTCTGCCGTAAAATGAGTTTTATATTTTCGTTTTTTAGATTCTGCCATCTCGCTGCACTAAATTATAACTTCATAGAATATGAAAATATAAATTGAAGCCCGCCCACACCAACAACAACAAAACAAAAAAAAAAACCCTCACATTGTCTAAAATCCGGGATATTTTATCCGACACGTGGGCGTCAGGGAGCCACTATAATTTTCCGGGAGACTTGGGATGTCTGAATCTTTTACGCAGTGGTTTTCTAGGCGTCTAAATTAAAGCTATTGTTTTTTTTCTTAAAGGTCCACTATGTGCTTGATTTGATGCAGGTCCGCCACCTGCTCAAAGATGAAAGTCAGCTTTTTTGTCAATTCTGCCATAAGTGTTCAACATACAGTGAATTGAAATTTCGTTTCTCTCTGGCCAAGTAGTGCAAAAAAGACAGTGTACAAAATACAATATAAAGACAAAACACAACAAAAACTATCTAAGACAAAAATCGAAATCTAATATTGTCAAGTAATTGAAATAAATGCAAAGCAGATATGTTTAAATGCCATATTGTGGAGTATTCCAAGAAAAGTACCAATAGACAAGTTTCATAGTGCAATTTTAAACTGCAATTCTAACACAAAGGCTGACTTTGACTAATTGTGACTTAACATGTATTGTGTAGCATTATCTAATGAAATAATTATGTATTATTTGATTGATTTGTTACATTTTTTCAGATCACCATCATGGGAGAACCACAGCAGGTCAGTGCCCTCCCACCCCCTCCCATGCAGTACATTAAAGAATACACAGATGAAAACATACGCAAAGGTCTGGTTCCTAAGCCTCCTCCACCCATCAGAGACAGCTATATGATGTTTGGAAACCAGTTCCAGTGCGACGACCTGATCATTCGCCCTTTGGAGAGCCAAGGCATCGAAAGACTGCACCCCTTACAGTTCGACCACAAGCGCGAACTAAAGAAACTCAATATGTCTATTCTCATAAACTTCCTGGACTTATTGGACATTCTTATTAAAAGCCCTGGAAGTATAAAGCGTGAGGAAAAGCTGGAAGACATTAAACTACTGTTTGTACATATGCATCACTTGATAAATGAATACAGACCACACCAAGCCAGAGAGACACTGAGGGTGATGATGGAGGTACAGAAGAGACAGAGGCTTGAGACCGCTGAGCGCTTTCAAAAACACCTGGAGAGAGTAGTGGAGATGATCCAGGGCTGCCTCGCCTCACTGCCTGATGACTTGCCTCAGATGGATGGGGCTGAGGGCTCCAGCGAAACTGTACGGAGCACACCTTTAACACTGGCCACCGCAACTACACCCAGGATGAAGACCGAGCCCATGGATGTAGAAGAGGCAGGGGCCAGCTGTATGGCAACTACTCAACAGGACAAACCTACAAATAGCCAAAAACGGGACAAAATCTGGGACAAAGATGCTGCTATGTGTAGTATCATTGATGAAATTGCTTAACTTGCAGAAACAGGATATGTACATGTACTCTTGGTTTGGATTATACTTATTTCTTGAAATACTGCCACATAGACATATACTGTAATCATTGCTCATTGAAATAGAACTCCCATTTGTTTCCATTTTTGTTTTTGTTGATCCAAATAAACTCATGATAAAACATATTGTGGAGTCTTGTGGAATTCTGATCATACAAGTGAATAGTCGCACACCATAAACTTGCAAATGTGGTTATACAAGGCCCAGCTGGTGCTGCTACCCTGCCCCACCAATATAATTGGTGTACAGTATTAGTGATGAGGCTTTGTCTTTCAGTATTTCATAAGAATGTTTATGAAACTAATACTTTCCTAATTTGAGTGACAACTAACAAGTTTGATAATGACTGTTTAACAAGCATGAGTTTTTGTTCAGTGTCTCTTACATGGCCCCATCTAAATGTGAATATCTTTGAAGTGCTCCACGTGATTTGACCAATGGATCTATTATAATGTCTAACAAAGCTGACAAATAACTTGAATAACCAGAAAATTATGACATTGCTAAACAGTCAGTTGTGAAAACACTCCTATAGTGTGATCTATAAAACGTTTAGCCTCATCATAAAAATAATACATTTGCGTTAGTATATGATATGTAGTTTGTATAGTTTGATTTTTGGTAGCCTTTCAAATAAGGGTAAGATTGTTGCGCGTGTACTGAGCCCACCCCCACTCCGCAATGACAGTCCTGCACTGGAATTCCCTTTGCATGTGAACGGGGTGAACGGGGTGCCATACACACATTTTCATTTTTATATTTGCCAAAGTTCACATTGTACAATTATAAACTGTGTTTATGTGATTATTATTACGTTTCAACAAATAAGGCTTTTGTCAGAGAAATTGTGTTATGAAACTTGCCATCCTTGCGTTTCACAACAGGGCGGAAAACTCGCTTTTCATCCAATCGCGTTGCCCGTAGCAGGTCACGTGATCTTTATTTACGTAACGTAATGGTGTTACATAGTAACCTCTCTTGTGGCTGAAGAATCGTCGCTGCTGGAGGTAAAAGCGGACGAAGACTGGTCCTAGAATATTTTATAAATGTGGACATATATATTTTTTAAATCTTTACAGGTGTTCGGTACACCGGGAGCGTCTCAGAGGTTAGCAGCGACAGACCAGACGAAAAAGGGACACAAAGCAGAGTTTCTATTCATTCTGCTGGAGTGGGGAAATAGCATGCGTTTAACGACAGATATAGGCTATTCTGCACGCCTTTTGGATAATGTCAACGCGTAACTAGGCTTAAAGTGCATTATTAGGACAGTATAGACTAGCTATAGTTGATGCATGGTCTCTTTTTTTCCCTGTTTGAAGGAGCCCTAAACAGATGTTGTCATAAGAGCGACACGTCGCCGCTGTCTGAGCGCTTGTAAACTGTGGATGCAGCGCTACTGTAGTTTACCAAAAAGTCCTGCAACGAGAACTGTCACACTTTCTGTTTGGCACATTTAGATCTGTATGACATAGACTTTCCCATTCACGATGGAGCTGATGGAGTGTCCGCTCTGCCTCTTCCTGATGTGCGAGCCAGTGACCGTGTCCTGTGGTCACACGTATTGCCGGAGATGCGTCAGGAGTTTCCTCCCGTCCAAATGTCCCCAGTGCAAAGAGAGATTAAAACCCAGGGATGTAAGGGCGATGAAGAACAACGTGCTGCTCATCAGTGTGGCTGAAAAGTGCTGGCCCGAAGAGACAAAGATGAAGAGTAACATCCAGGAGAAGCTGAAAGCTGGACAGTTCACTGAAGCTTTACGCATCACCAATGAGGGCATAGACTTGGGTAAGAGCCGTGCGTAAGACGCAAACCAAGAGGCACGCTGATTACACAATTTGTTGACAGTTTTTTTCTGTTATGTTGCCTAGTATTACAAAGTAGGTCAGAATTTGCCATTGGCCTGAGTTATGCATGTTATAGGCCAGGCATTAGGCCTACATTACTTGTACCTACTTACAAAACGTGAGTCAGAGGAAACCATCATGATATATCTTTCAAAAAAGTCTTTGTAATACAGTACTGTGCTCCATGCCAAGTTTAGCATTGCTGACCCAGACAGTTATCAGATCTTATCTTCAAAGGTGCATTTGACCTTTTTTGCACAGACCTGAGAGTTCTGCCCTAGATAAGTTTATGTTGACACTAAGCTTTGAGCCCATATGTGCATTTATTCTGGCAGATATCCTTGAAATTATCTTTAAAATGGATGCCTATAAAGGACAATAAAATATTAAAGTCAAAAGGAGAAATTCAATTTGTCAACTGGACAAAAGTTTTGCCATGGATTCTACCTGGACGACTGAGGGATTCTGCACACATTAAAGTCAAAGGCAAGACACGTCACACCTTTATAAATGTAATGACTGTCAAAACATAGCGTTTGACAGGATTTTGAAATCTTTAATTTGAAATCTTCATGCAGACATGAATAACCCAGTACTATGACATACGCTTTTGTTGATGTAGTTAGTTACTAATGAAATACTAATAATAATACAGTGGTACCTCACCGTACAAATGACCCAACAAACGAAAATTTCAAGTTACGAAACGCCTTCACGGTAAATTTTTGTTTCTAGATACGAAAGAAAATTCAAGTTACGAAACGCGAAATCTCAAAAATTCTAATAATTTTTCATTGCCACACACATTATACGCTTTTCTCAGACTGGATTTAAACTTTTCTCTCATTTGTCTCTCGTTTAAACACTCAAACTTTCATAGATTTTCAACAAAATTATTAATAGTGAAGTGTGGGGGGAAGGGGGAGGGGGGAGAAAACTGCGCTCTGACACGTGTGTCAGGTCTAGACCAGGTCTAGACCTGCTCTAGACCTGCTCTAGCATGCGTTCGTGGGATTGAAGTCCCCCAGAATAAACTTTGGGGCGTCAGGGCAGATTGAGTCGAGCTGGTGCGTGACATCACCAATCAGCTGTGCAGCGTCAGCCCAGGGGTGCACGTACACAATAGTAAAAAACAGCTGCTGGAACTCACGTGGCAGGTAAAAGGGCCGAAGAGAGACTGATAAAAGTTCAATGTCTGGAGTACAGATCCTGTCCCGCACAACAACAGTTGTACAGTACCTTTCATTGATGTAGCAGCACACTCGGTCCAGTCTGAGCGGAGTCCCAAAGCCGCTCAGAGACAGATCCTCATCTTGGTCCGATTCGTTGAGCCAGGATTCCGTAAACAGACATTCTTAATCTCCTGCCTGACCGTGACCCAAGCTTCCAGCTCATCGAGCTTGTTGCGGATGGACTGTGCGTTCCCCAGCAGGATAGAAGGCAGGGCAGGCAGCCTGCGGCGGTCCTGTAGAGACAAGTGTTTGAGTCTCCGGTGTATTCCGCCTCGTTTTCCCCGTTTGCGGCGCCCCGGTCTGGCAGTCGTCTTGCGGAGCTCCGGTGGAATGTCTGGAGGAGGCACGACATTCGTGGAGAACAGGAGTACTATCTCCCGGCTAAAGGTAATCCGCGGGAGGGCTCCTCCCCGGAGCGCACTCGGTTCATTTGACTCATGACTCAAAGAGTACGCGAGAGAGAGTCCGCACAACAGCAACAAGTAGTCCAGGTTGAGTAACCACATTGTTGATCAAAAATAAGAGATGACACACCAAACACACGGATAAACTTTGCTTAAACGCACCAAACTGCTCGAGGAGCTACCCGGGTCGCACGCTGTGGAGCGCCCCCGGAAGAGACAGACAGCTTTGAGCTGTGTTTAGGTTTTCTCCCCCCTCCCCCTTCCACACTTCACTGTTAATACATTTTGTTGAAAATCTATGAAAGTTTGAGTGTTTACACGAGAGACAAATGTAAGAAACACACAGAACACAATGTTACACTATAAAAAAAAGTTACACTATAAAAAAAAAAAACTTCGGATCGGGGCCTTGGAACAAATCAGGCTTTTTCCATTGTAATAGCTACTCAACTTACGAATTTTTCACATTACGTAACCACTTCTGTAACGAATTAATTTCGTAAGGTGAGGTACCACTGTAGTTAATAATAATAATAAAAGTTTTTTTGTAACTCCACAGTCCCTGAGGATCTCAGTCTCAAGTTGTACAGAGCTGAAGCCAACATGGGCCTCCTGCATTTACCTGACGCTCTGACTGACCTCGACTACCTCTGCTGCCTTCGACCCAACTGGACTGAGGTGAGGGCAAACCACGTAAACATCATTTCATTGGATGTAGAGGTTTCTAATATTTATATTTATGTATATTAATAATATTAATAATATTAATAATAAATATGCTATGCAAATTACTGACACATTATCAATTTTGAGGAGTACTGCATAGTTGAACTTAAAAAACCCTGTGTCAAACTTGCATGACGTTTTGTTTTCAGGTTTTTTTTTATTGCAGTTACGTAATTTATGTCAGGGTTACGCAATCTTCCTCTTACTGTTATTTAATCTCTCATGTCAGTGGGTTAACAGCACTATCGCAGTTTAGCCCTCCTCTGTGCTCTGGTTAGTTATGTTTTCTCATGTTATAATTTTAGAAGCTTGCAATGGCTTGTTATGGCACTCCAGCTGCAGCATGCTCATCAAAACTGTTGTTTGTGCAGGGCCTGTTTCGTAAAGGGAATGTATTGCTGGAAATGGGTCAGCAGATGCAAGCACTCATCCACTTTCACAGATGCCTAAAAATCCAAGCCGACTTTGTCCCTGCAAAAAGCCAGATAAAAAAGGTGTGCTCATTGTTGTTTTACCATAATATGCTTATTACACAGTCATAGCTTCTTCTTTAGGTACTGCGTTGTCGTAAATATCATATTCGTTATAAACAACGTCACAGTATCTAGAGTAATTGTTCTCACATCACTTTTTGAGTTGGTTTAAAAAAAAAATCTATGTTAAAATTTGAAATAACAGTTCTTGAGAAGTTGGCCATTTGTTGTTTTAAGACACATTCCTGTTCCTCAGTAAAAACCCTTTGAAGCAGAAACCATTTCATGCTTAGCGGTTTTTGGCTTATGAGGTAAGAAAACATTAACTTAAGTGTATTTCAAATAAGAGGGAGCAAATTTAAAGGGACAGTGTGTAAGATTTTTACCCGTTAATTACTGAAATTGAAGATACCCATTCAAAAATACATTGTTTTTCAAGCCTTTTCACTTCCATCATGAAATCAAAGTATTCTGTTGGACTTAGATATAGTCACATAAAAGGGGGATCTTCCCCATATAGAGGCAGCCATTTTGAATACGAGAGCCGCAGAAGGACATTTGGGCTCCGCCTTCGGCAAGGCTCGTGGTAGCACCGGAGGCAAAGCAGGCGGAGCGGCGCTGCGCAAGAGAGAGGGAGAGAGGTGCGGGTGAGGTGGGGGGAGGCTCGTGGTTTTGGGTAAACAACAAGCATGCTGCTGTATCACACGTCGTAATGGATCTAACACGTGTTTTGGACTAAATTGTTTTACTGGATTTTATTCGCTGGATCCTTACGGACAGATAGAGACCAAGTTTATGGTGAAATACAGAGTTTGACCTGTGCAAGGCCTTCAAAGGTAAGCAAAGTAACAAACCTCGTTTTGTGCTTTTCCGTATAAAAGCCCCATGTGCTCAGGGAGTGATTGTTGTGCTGGGAAATGAATTGCATAGTCAAAAAGAGGAGACTGTAAGGTTTCATTTGATGTGTAGATTATCATGGTACACGATCGGGAATGTGTGTTTTCATTCGAAAAGAAAAAAAAACAGTGAACGGGAGACCGCGTTTTATTAATACCGTTGTTGTCGGCCGGGTGCGCGGCGGGTGCGCGCGCGGGTACGCGAGCTGTCCACTACGGCGCGTCCGGGTGACCCTCGAGGTTTGCCGTAGCTAAAACAGGAAGTGCCATAGCCACTATCCACCTATGCACCACGAATCCTACACACTGGACCTTTAAGATTTTGTTATTACAACAATAGAGACATTACAATGTGTATGTTTACTTTTTTGAAGAGTATATTCAACTGAAATGACTAACTTACTTTTGTTTCTAAAAACATTATTTTTGAGTTCTTACTATGACATTGTTACCTGAATAATCATAATGGCCAGTATTCTAAGTTAAACTCAACAATCCTGTACTGGCAGATCCTGGAGGCCGAGGGTGTAGCAGTGCCGGAGGAGCTGCCCAGTATGCTGCAGGTTGTTTCTGAGTATTTGAAAGAGCCTTATCCTATCACCATCCTGAGCAGCTCCCAGGGGACCCTCAGTCACCCACGAGGAGTGGAGGGGGAGGGCGACACCACGAGAGGGCCTCCACAGGTATACCACGGATTTCTCACAGATTTCTCACAAATCTGTGTGCTTAAAGGACGTGCTTCTAAACTCTGTGTGTCTCAAAGGTGAAACAGGACACTGGGACAGAGTGCTGTCTCTCCCTGTGCCAGGCTGTGTCCTTCCTCCCAGCAGTTGATGAAGATGAGGAGCTGATGATGAGAAAAGAGTTTGTGCAGTGCAGAGGTACAATATCCTGCTTGAACCAGTTCTGTCAACAAAGGGAGATTGAAGCAAATGTATACATTTATTTATTTATTCATATTTATATTACTCAAGGGTTAAGAGACTAACTCTACTGAGCACCCAGATTAGCTGAAGGTTCACTTTGGATTTATTTACTTTTTTTTTGCTAAAATATTATTATTATTATTGCTTAAGACAGTGTTTCCCATTAATATAGCTGACTATGGTGACTCCCCCATAGTCTATTTTTTGACCCCATAGCCTAAAAGAAGCTGAACACAAATTGGTGATTACAATACTCCTTTATGCTTCCAGAATTGCAATAGGACACAGGTAAATAATTTGTAATCAGCGCTTTTGATTAATATGGGCAATAAGTGAAATTTTTTTCTCCATAAATTGTCTTATACAAAAAATACCGAAGCATGGATTTCTGGTGCCACCATAGTCTTAAATAGCAGGGATGAAAGAGTTTGGTTTTTTAGTGGATCTCTGCTTTTTTTTCAGCCGCATTTTTTTTTTTTACATCTGTGCAAATTCGTTGAGAAAGATTTTGGGTGTATATATGTATAGTTGTGTTTAGGGTCACCAACCGTCCCTTGAAAAAGTACATGTCTCGTATTAAACTTCGTATTAAACTGTGGGCCGCGCGAGCCCGTGTCTGGAGCCGCGGACCGAGCGAGTGAGCGCAGCTCTTTCACAACAGCCTGTACCATTGCGTGTACACAGGTTAAACTTTATAAAACATCCTATAGCTCATCCTACCTGCCCGTGCCTCACTTAACGCGTCGCTCCTCGCTTTTTCATCTGCGCCTTTTAGCGCGCATAAGCTCCTCCTCAATGCCTCTGATTAGACGAAGTGCAAAGCAAAAACAAATCCAATATATACTACTAGTAGGCCTACCTGTTAATAAAATATGTTTTTATGTACAGTTTTACTTTATTGCTAACATATAGCATATAGAAATCCAAATTTCAGAAATTAAAAATTTTCCAGCACCGTGACTTTCCGCTTTTTTCATGATTGGCCACTTTCATCCCTGAAATATAAACCTGTGGGGAACATTGCTTAAGGAGACATGTTATGTAAAATCGTGCAGATATTCTATCTATCATTTTCTTTTCTGTCTTGTTTTAGCTGAAGGCAGCCTGAGTCGAGAGAAAACTCTGAGTATCTTGAGTGTGTTAGACTTTGAATGTCCACTGTGCATCAGGTCAGTGCTCCCAAATCAATAACACTTTTCTGATTGCACTTAGTCTAGCATTGAGTCGTTCATCACACTGAGTATATTACCATTCACAAGTTTATCTTTTTAAAGCTATTCAAATACACTTCCACGAGGTCAATAAAGACATTTACTTAAGGCTTGTCTTTGTTTTGTTTTTCAAGATTGTTTTTTGAGCCAGTCACTACACCATGCGGTCACACATTTTGTAAAAACTGCATGGAGAGAAGTTTGGACCACAACCTCCGCTGTCCACTCTGCAAGCAACCGTTGCAAGATGTAACCACACGCTGACACATGACAAAGATTATGTGTGGATTTTATGTGTTTGCCTATAATGGTGTTTTCTTTTTAGTATTTTAAAAACAGGAAGTTCAATGTTACAGCTCTGCTACAAGATATGATGACCCGCTTGTTCCCATCCCAACTGGCAGAAAGGGAAGAAATCCACAACAATGAGATGGCTGAACTGTCAAAGTAAGATCTTGGATAGTCTTATGCTAAACTCAAAACAATTTGATGGTATTTTATGATTCAAAATGTATTTTGAATGTATTTTAGAAGCAAAAATAGCTCAATCTATGCTTTGATTTCATGAAGTTGGTACGACTAGAGAAAAGTAAAAGATTTTACAGTTGTAAAGTTGTTCAAGTTCAAGTTCAAAGTTCAAAGTCAGCTTTATTGTCAATTCTGCCATATGTGTTCAACATACAGTGAATCGAAATTTTGTTTCTCTCTGGCCAGGTAGTGCAAAAAGACAGTGTACAAAATACAATATGAAGACAAAACACAACAAAAAACTATCTAAGACAGAGATCTAAAGTTAAAACTAAAGTCTACGGTCTAAAATCTTAAAACAGTGCAACATAATAAATAAACTATACTATATACAGATTTCCAAAGTGTGCAGTGTGCATCAAAAATGTGCAATGGAAGATACAGCAGTGACTTGGTCATGTGCAGTAGAATGTGCATAGGAGTTAAGATAAAATAAAAATAAATGTGCAACAGTAGTAATTCTAGTGCAGTAACAGGAGTAAAAAACAGTACTAAAATTCCAGTAGTCAATGTGCAATAACAGTAGTAAACAACAGTGCAACGGGGGTAAAATTCAATAACAGGAGTAAACAACAGTACTAAAAATTCCAGTAGTAAATGTAAGTGTGCAATAACAGTAGTAAACAACAGTGCAACAGGAGTAAAATCCAGTAATAAATGTAAATGTGCAACAGTGCAACAGTAGTCCTTAGCAGCAGTTTTTTTTTTTTTTTTTTTTTTTTTAAGTGTCTAGAGTGATAGGTCTTTTTATGGAATACAGGTTATGCCAATATGGGGTGTGGGGGGTGGGAGATGGGTAAGGTGGGAGTTCGGGTGTGAGTTCAGCCTCCTGACAGCCTGGTGGATGAAGCTGTTTGAAAGCCTGGTGGAGTGGGCCCGGAGACTCCGGTACCTTCTCCCCGAGGGCAGGAGGCTGAACAGGCTATGTGCGGGGTGGCTCGGGTCACCCACAATGCTGGACGCTCTGCGGGTGAGCCGGGTGTTAAAAATATCTAGGAGGGAGGGGAGAGAGACACCAGCGATCCTCCCAGCTGCATTCACTATGCGCTGCAGAGCTTTCCTGTTCTGTTCAGTGCAGCTCCCGTACCACACAGTGATGCAGCTGGTCAGGACGCTCTCAATGGTGCCTCGGTAGAAGGTGGTCATAATGGGTGGAGGGGCTCCAGCTCTCCTCAGTTTGCGGAGGAAATAGAGGCGCTTCTGAGCCCTCTTTGCCAGTGATACAGTATTCACTGTCCAGGAGAGGTCCTCACTGATGTGCACCCCCAGGAATTTGGTGCTGCTCACCCTCTCTACAGCAGCACCATTGATGGACAGTGGGGGGTGCTGGGTGGGGCCTCTCCGGAAGTCAACAACAATCTCCTTGGTCTTTTCAACATTAAGAAGGAGATTGTTATTGCTGCACCACTGGGTCAGAAGGCTCACCTCACTCCTGTAGTTTGTCTCATCGTTATTAGAGATGAGACCCACCACAGTCGTATCGTCCGCAAACTTCACTATGTGATTGGTGCTGAACGCTGGTGAGCAGTCGTGGGTCAGCAGAGTGAAGAGCATCGGACTGAGCACACAGCCCTGGGGGGCTCCTGTGCTCAGTCTAATGCAGCTTGAGGTGTTTCTGCCGACCCGCACTGCCTGTGGCCTCTCACTGAGGAAGTCCAGCAGCCAATTACACAGTGAGGTCTGAAGCCCCAGGTGGTCTAGTTTGATAATGAGCTGCTGTGGGATTATAGTGTTGAATGCTGAACTGAAATCTATGAACAGCATTCTCACATATGAGTCTTTATTGTCTAGGTGGGTGAGAGCCGGGTGAAGTGCAGAACAGATTGCATCCTCGGTAGAGCGGTTGGCCCGGTATGCAAACTGGTATGGGTCTAGGGTGGGGGGGAGGATGGATTTGATGTGTGCCATGACTAGCCGTTCAAAGCACTTCATGATGATGGGGGTCAGTGCAACAGGGCGATAGTCATTAAAAGTGGCCGGAGTGGGCTTCTTTGGCACGGGAACGATGGTAGTGGTTTTGAAGCAGGAGGGAACGACAGCCTGGCTCAGAGAAGCATTAAAGATGTCTGTGAAGACATCCTTGAGCTCCTCTGCACAGTCTTTCAACACACGACCAGGAATGTTGTCCGGGCCTGCAGCCTTGCGGGTGTTGATCCTGGAGAGTGTCCTCTTCACGCTGGCTGCAGACACACACAGGGGCTGGTCGTGGGGAGGTGGTGGAGTTGTGATAGTAATGTTGTAAAAACACAAACATTAATACAGTGGTACCTCACCTTATGAAATTAATTAGTTCCAGAAGTGGTTTCGTAACGTGAAAAATTCGTAAGTTGAGTAGCTATTTCAATGGAAAAAGCCTGATTCGTTCCAAGGCCCCGATCCAAGTTTTTTTTTAATAGTGTAAATTTTTTTTAATAATGTAACAATGTGTTCTGTCCTGATTGGTTTCTCAGACTGGATTTAAACTTTTCTCACGTTTGTCTCTCGTTTAAACACTCAAACTTTCATAGATTTTCAACAAAACGTATCAATATTGAAGTGTGGGGGGAAGCGGGAGGGGGGAGAAGACTGCGCGGACACGTGTGGGCAGCATGACCCCGCGCAGAGCTGACAGCAGGACTAGACCAAGATCTAAACCTGGACTGGACCAGGACTAAACCAGGACTAAACCTGGACTGGACCAGGACTAAACCAGGAATAAACCTGGACTGGACCAGGACTAAACCAGGATTAAACCAGGACTAAACCAGGACTAAACCTGGACTAGAGCAGGTGGATTATAGCGCCGCGTGCGTGTCTATTTCCTGGTTTCTCACGAGTCACAGCTGAGGCGAGCAGCGAGGAGGAGACCGCAGGCAGTCTGAGCGCATGTGAGCGCGGCTCCTCCTGGTTTAGTCCAGGTTTAGTCCTGGTTTAGTCCAGACCACCGCGGCTCCTCTAGACCTCCTCTAGACCTGGTCAGGTTTAGAGGAGGACCTGGTCAGGTCTAGAGGAGGTCTAGACCACCGCGGCTCTTGCATGGGTCTCGCTCACATGCGCTCAGACTGCCTGCGGTCTCCTCCTCGCTGCTCGCCTCAGCTGTGACTCGTGAGAAACCAGGAAATAGACCCGCACACGGCGCTTTAATCCACCTGGTCTAGTCCTGGTTTAGTCCTGGTTTAGTCCAGGTTTAGTCCAGGTTTAGTTCTGGTCCAGTCCAGGTTTAGACCTTGGTCTAGACCTGCTGTCAGCCCCGCGCCGGGTCATGCTGCGCTATCACACACGTGTCAGAGCGCAGTCTTCTCCCCCCTCCCGCTTCCCCCCACACTTCACTATTAATACGTTTTGTTGAAAATCTATGAAAGTTTGAGTGTTTAAACGAGAGACAAATGTGAGAAAAGTTTAAATCCAGTCTGAGAAAAGCGTATAATGTGTGTGTCAGAGCGCATTATTTGAATTTTTGAGATTTCGCGTTTTGTAACTTGAATTTTCTTTCGTATCTAGAAACAAAAATTTACCGTGAAGGCGTTTCGTAACTTTAAATTTTTGTTTGTTGGGTCATTCGTAAGGTGAGGTACCACTGTATTGTGATGTCCCTTGAGCTGGGCTTGTCACAAATTAGGTTGATTCATTATATGCATTTCATTGTATTTTGTACACTTGAAGATTTCTATGATGATCTAATGTAGTCACTTTTCTGTCCCAGCCTTACAAAGGACATCCCGATCTTCGTTTGCACTGTGGCGTACCCTGGGGTCCCCTGCCCACTGCACATCTTCGAGCCACGGTACCGCCTCATGATGCGGCGTTGCATGGAGACGGGCACAAAGAAGTTTGGCATGTGCAGCTATGAGCACGGCAAAGGGTGAGTCACGCCAACCGCACACACACAGATTTGTCCCAGTGCCACCCACACGAAATGGCACATTATGTTTTTGTTGTTTTGATCCACACTGCAGAATATTAGATCAGTATAGATATGTTCACACATGCATTCCATTCTGTAGAGTGAGGCTTTTCTCATGGGGAGTCAGGCACTTGCTTGTGGGTGTTGCACAGTATGACATTAAACATTGGATTTATGCAATTTAAGATGTT
This sequence comes from Paratrypauchen microcephalus, assembly GCA_036785185.1. Lineage (NCBI taxonomy): Eukaryota > Metazoa > Chordata > Actinopteri > Gobiiformes > Gobiidae > Paratrypauchen > Paratrypauchen microcephalus. The sequence continues at coordinate 602,126 of JAVJIX010000227.1, read as the reverse complement.
TATATTGCTTAAAAATGTTATCATGATATCACTTGTCTCCATGGAGCAAAGAAATAACATCTCATTAGAGACAAGCAGGTGACCATCCAAAAAGTTACATAATGCATCTTTAAAATTACAGGACAAACCTGGTTTATAGGCAAAATTTCGCAGTGCATCTGTATTCCACTATTGTTTTCCAAAGTATTTTTCTTGTGGGTTAATTTTACATCCTAACTCAGATTTGTGAATGTACAATCTATAGATGTTTGAATCAATCTAACAATGTTTTGGAATCACTGCTATCTTGGCATACCCTTAATTACACATAATTACAGAGCATGTTAGTGCTAACTGCAACATTTCATCCATCCATCCATTTTCTTCCACTTACCCGGGTTCAAGTCGCGGGGGCAACAGCCTAAACAGATCTGCCGCCCAGATCCATCACCTGGATTGGCGTTACCAGGGCCCCACCCTGGAGCCAGGCCTGGGGTGGGTGCTGGCGATGGCGAGCATCTGGTGGCCAGGCCTTCCCTCACAGGGTCCGGCCAGGCACAACCCAAAGGAGTGCCATGGGGCTGTCCTCCCATGGACCCACCACCTGCAGGAGGATCCATAGGGGCTGATGCAGTGAGATCTGGGCTAACTGCAACATTTCAGAACACCCCAATTATACACTATGTACAAGCCAGAGGTGTGGACTCGAGTTATGTGACTTCGACTCGAGTCAGACTCGAGTCACGAATTTGATAACTTTAGACTCGACTCGACAAAATGTACAAACACTTGCAACTCGACTTGGACTTCAATACCAATAACTCGTGACTTCACTTGGACTTAGGCCTTTTGACTTGTGATGACTTGCTACGTCCAATGAAAAAAAAAAACTCTAAAAGTATGTTGATAAGGACCGCACTCGTTGTACTTGTGAATCTGCGAAAATGTATGCAAAGAGCATGTGCGTGCGGCTAATACAACCATGAGAGTTTTTGGGAATATTATAACATGTTTTTCACACCTGGATCCTTTGATTTTTTTCTAATGTTATTTGATATGGTGTAAAAAGGTAAAATGAATACAGATCTTGCAGACATTATATGATTTGTAGATTTTTTTTTTTTTTTTCTTTGTAAAGGGGACTCGAAATGACTCGAAACTAAAATGCTAGGACTTTGGACTCGACTTGAGACTTGTGAGCTTTGACTTCGGACTTGACTCGGCACTTGGATACTCTTGACTCGGGACTTCACTCGGACTTGAGTGCAAAAGACTTAGACTTACTTGGGACTTGCCCAGCAATGACTTTGTCCCACCTCTGGCAAGCTGTACAATAATGCTTGTACAGTTGTATTACAAACAACAGTCATGTTGGCATTTTATGTGCAGTTCAGATAAATCTTTTCTCAATGTCCCTTAATGTTTTCTAAATGTCCCTTAATGTTGTCCCTCTTCTCTCAGGTTTGCTGATTATGGATGCATCCTAGAGATCCATGGTCTAGAGCTGCTACCTGACGGACGCTCGTATGTGGACACAGTGGGCGGCAGCCGATTCAGAGTCTTAAGGAGGAGTCAAAGAGATGGCTACCACACTGCAGATATCGAGTACCTAGAAGACCACAGGGTAGAATGTCGTTCCTAAATGATTATGAAAGATTATGAAATGATAGGTTTTTAAAAGTGTAAATCTTTGTTTGCTCAGGTTGATGGGAGTGACTTGGAGCTGCTGCAGCGTTTACATGACAGTGTGTACCAGCAGGCTCAGGACTGGTACCAGCGTCTGGGCAGTCGGCTCCGAGACCAGATCAACAGACAGTACGGGGCCATGCCAGCCACAGAGGACGATATTCAGGTCAGGCCAACCGTCCCTTGAAAAATAGACTAGAATAGAAATAGAATAGAATAGAAATATTCAGAACGAAAGTACGTGTCTCGTATTAATCTTCTACCGGTGTGCGGGCCGCGCGAGCCCGTGTCTGGAGCCGCGGACCGAGCGAGCGAGTGAGTGCGCGCAGCTCTTTCGCAACAGCGTGTACCTTTGCGTACCAGTGTGTATCACAGGGCAGGTTAAACTTTATAAAACATCCTACCTCATCCTACCTGCTTGTGCCTCACTTAACACGTCTCTCCTCCTGCTCATAGCGCGC